>CM022300.1:600391871-600880626 GCA_011799875.1 Thinopyrum elongatum | reverse complement strand
TATCATGCCAATTTTCAACCTCTTCAGAGTTCATTTGAAGTGCTTTTCAATTTCAGGGTCATTTAGCTCAAAAAAATCAGTAAATGCATGAAAAATAACAGATGAACTCAAAAAGGGTTGAAAATTGATGATGTTGCTTTGAATGGTTCATTTTGAGCACACAAAAAGTCTGGAGTTCAAATAAGTTCAAAAAAATGAAATCCCTTTGTAACAGATGAGTTTTCGTCCGAAACCCTGATACTTCGAAAGAGATTGTCCATTTTGTACACGAAGTGCATCCAGTTTTTGCCGTAACCCTCTCAACTTTTGTGAAACTCTAATAGAAAAAATAATAAACTAAAAGAATGAACTAGAAAACTTTAATGAAACTCTAATAGAAAAAAGAATGAACTAGTGATTCACACAAATTTCAAAGAATTCAAATTTAAACTATTTGAATTGGAAAACTAATTGCACTAACAGAAAGTTTATAATATTTATTACCTAAAAGCAAAAAGAATTAAAAATAAAAGAAAATAAATAAAGCAAAAAACAAAACAGAAAAACTGGAAAAAAATAGAAAAAAATGCCACCTACTGGGCCACCACGGCCTGAATACGACCAGAAACCCAACCACGGGCCAGGATTCAGGCCCGTAGAAGGCCCAGTAGGCCCACAGGCACAGCAAAGTCAGTTTAGGCCCGTAAGCCTGCATTTGAGAGGAGCTCGAGAGGGCAGCGGCAGTGGGGTTTATAAACCACTCCGCGCCCCTCTCAACTAGCGAGGTGGGACTAAACTTTTGGCCGCGGGCAGCACAAGGCCTTTGGTCCCTGTTGGTGAAACCAAACCGGGACTAAACGGGTGCATTGGTACCGGTTCGTGGCACAAACCGGGACCAATGCCACCCTTTGGTCCCGGTTCATGCCACCAACCGGGACCAAAGGGTTGTGCTTCCTGCCCTTTCGCCTGGCCAAAACAGACCTTTGGTCCTGGTTGGTGGCACGAACCGGGACCAAAGGGTGGCATTGGTCCCGGTTCGTCGCACCAACCGGGACCAAAGGTGTGGCTATATAAGCCAACACTTAGGAAAATTTCCCCAAGTGCTCCCATTCTCCCCCGACACCGCCAGGCCGCTCCTCGCCGCCGTCGCCGCGCCCTGCCCCGTCGCCCATGCCCCGTCGTCCCCGTCGCCGTCGTCGCCGTCGCCCGTGCCCCGTCATCGCCGTCGCCGGCGTCTTCCCCGAGCCCGCGCCCCTGCCCCCGCCCCTGCTGCCCCGCCCCCGAGCGCGCCCCTGCCCCGGCCCGCCCCCACCGTCGCCGTCGCCGTGCCATCGCCGCCGACGCCGTAGCCGTGCCATCGCCGCCCCGCTGTGAGCCTCGCCGCCGTTGCCGTAGCATTTTTTCTATAATGTATATATGTTGATATTTTTTATATGATGAAAATATGTTTTGTTCATATATAAAGTGATATATATGTATGTGGCATTGGTCCCGGTTCGTCGCACCAACCGGGACCAAAGGTGTGGCTATATAAGCCAACACTTAGGAAAATTTCCCCAAGTGCTCCCATTCTCCCCCGACACCGCCAGGCCGCTCCTCGCCGCCGTCGCCGCGCCCTGCCCCGTCGCCCATGCCCCGTCGTCCCCGTCGCCGTCGTCGCCGTCGCCCGTGCCCCGTCATCGCCGTCGCCGGCGTCTTCCCCGAGCCCGCGCCCCTGCCCCCGCCCCTGCTGCCCCGCCCCCGAGCGCGCCCCTGCCCCGGCCCGCCCCCACCGTCGCCGTCGCCGTGCCATCGCCGCCGACGCCGTAGCCGTGCCATCGCCGCCCCCGCTGTGAGCCATCGCCGCCGTTGCCGTAGCATTTTTTTCTATAATGTATATATGTTGATATTTTTTATATGATGAAAATTGTTTTGTTCATATATAATGTGTATATATATGTATGTGGCTATGTATGTATGGATGTTCATAAAATTGTTTTGTTCATATATGTATTAATTGTTTTGTTCATAGCATTTTTTTATATGATGAATTTTTTTTCATAGCATTTTTCATAGCCATATATATGTATGTGGCTATATGTATGTATATATGGATGTTCATAGAATTTTTTTTATATGTATGTGGCTATATGTATATGTCATTTTCGATATAGCACCTCCCCGATAACTTCGACATGAGGGGGGGGGGTCGATATACCCCTCCCCGATAACATTTTTTTATATGATGAATTTTTTTCATAGCCATATATATGTATGTGGTTATATGTATGTATGGATGTTCATAGAATTTTTTTATATGTATGTGGCTATATGTATGTCGTTGTCGATATAGCCCCTCCCCGATAACTTCGACATGAGGCGGGGGGGTCGATATACCCCCTCCCCGATAACTTCGACATGAGGGGGGGGATCTCCTACCCCCTCCCGCCCCTACCCGACAAACTCTCGAGGCCACCCAAACCACTAGAAGATAACTCCGGTAACTTCGACATGAGGGGGGACGTCAATCAACCCCCTCTCGCCCGAACAAGTCTATGTATTATTTTATATCGCGGTGGACATATATCAAAGTTTGATCATATGTCAAAGTTTGAATTTTGACATATGCAACATTTGATCATATATCAAAGTTTGATCATATGTCAAAGTTTGCGATATACCCCCTCCCCGATAACATTTTTTTTATATGATGAATTTTTTTTCATAGCCATATATATGTATGTGGCTATATGTATGTATGGATGTTCATAGAATTTTTTTATATGTATGTGGCTATATGTATGTCATTGTCGATATAACCCCTCCCCGATAACTTCGACATGAGGGGGGGGGGGTCGATATACCCCCTCCCCGATAACATTTTTTTTCTAAGTTACTAAGGTAAAATGTTCACCCCCTCTCGATATACCGGGCGACCAACTCTCGAGGCCACCCAAACCCTAGAAAAAAAGCGTTGTCGATCTCCTACCCCCTCCCGCCCCTACCCGACAAACTCTCGAGGCCACCCAAACCACTAGAAGATAACTCCGGTAACTTCGACATGAGGGGGGACGTCGATCAACCCCCTCTCGCCCGAACAAGTCTATGTATTATTTTATATCATGGTGGACATATATCAAAGTTTGATCATATGTCAAAGTTTTAATTTTGACATATGCAACATTTGATCATATATCAAAGTTTCATCATATGTCAAAGTTTGAATTTTGACATATGCAACATTTGATCATATGTCAAAGTTTGAATTTTGACATATATAGATTTATCAAGAATGCCCGAAATATGGGTGTGCACAAGTTGATCCAATTTTTTTCTGATCTCATCTATATATATATTCTTCTATATGTCACGTTGTCTGTCAAAGTATTGAAGAAATCCATGGCTTCATCATTAGTCGGAAGTAACAGGCGTATGATCCTACGAAGCTCTTCAAAGTTGTTTTGGAACGGAGTTCCGGATAGAATAATTCTCCTTTTGGTACGAATTTCAGCAAAGGCCTTCCAAATAGCGATATTCGGAAGGCTCTTGTTGAACTTTGTACCAAAAAGCGAATTATTCTATTGGGAACTCCGTTCCAAAACAACTTTGAAGAGCTTCGTACCATTATACGCCTGTCATTTCCGGCTAATGATGAAGTCATGGTTTTCTTGAATTCTTTGACACTAGACAACGTGACATATAAAAGGGTAGATGAGATCAGGAAAAATATGGATCATTTTCTGCACATCAAGAATGGCGTCATTTTGTTAAATCCCTTGTCGGTCCGGACGTCGGACATTCATGAGAGAGGCGGTCCGGCCCAAACCCTAGAAACGTTGTCGAGGCCACCCCAAACCCTAGAAGCGTTGCCTAGGCCACCCCAAACCCTAGAAGCATTGTCGAGGCCACCCCAAACCGTAGAAGCGTCGAGCTAGCTAGGTCTACGTTTGCACTAATATATCCATCTATCATGTGTGTGTATTAATTGCCATGTTGTAATATTTGCAGAAACTATGGAGCACCGAGACATCGAAGCAGAACAGTTGTTGGGGGACATAATCCTCGGCGGAGGTGATGTCTTGTCGTTTCTCAACGACACCGATGGTCTGGAAGGAGAGGGTGAAGCAGGCTCCGGTGATCGAACAATGGAGGTGGAAGGACATGATTATGATGGCTCCGGTGACGGAATGCCGGTGGAAGAAGGAGACCGTGATGACTGCTCCGGTGAGCGAACGGAGGAAGGAGATGTTGCAAAGTCCGGCGAGGTATATATATTAATTAAGCCTGTGCTGACTAGCTAATTCATGCATTAATTGTTTTGGTATGTACACATATTAACTCTCTTCTTTCTTCTTTTCTAGCCCTCCGGATCGAGCCAAACTTCGGTAACGAGATGAGGCCCGAAGAAAAGGTTGCGCCAGGATGAAAGGTTCACGATCACAGCAATCAAGGGCGATGGCCAACCGATTGAACACAGCCAGACCAAGGAAGCATTTTCTGCTCAGTGCGGGGTTCTTGTTAGGGACATGATCCCGATCAGCATCCACCAATGGAATAAGCCTAAGAGCGAAGACCCTCAAGTGTCTTTAGTCAATGATAGACAGAAAGATGATCTTTGGACTGCGCTGAAGGCAAATTTCACCCTACCGCCAAAGGAGGATCCGGATAAGCCAGTTATAGAGCCATTGGTCAAGGATCATGCTCTTAAGAAGATGGCAGATCTACTCAGGAGGTGGAAGAATGAGTTGAAATCAACGTTTGTCGACAAAGGGAAGACTCCAGAATTCACCGGCCGATTTGAGAAGATAAGAGATCACTGGCCCGCATTTGTTGCCCACAAGACATCGGAGAAGAGTAAGAAGATGTCAGCGACAAACAAGAAAAATGCTGCAAAGAAGGAGTATCACCATCGCACGGGGTCAGGTGGCTACCTCAAAGCCCGGCCGTTGTGGGACAAGGCTGAGAAGGACCTGCTTGATAAAGGGGTCGAACCAGAGACATTCAACTGGCCAGACCGTTCAAGGACTTGGTTCTTCGGGGTTGGGGGAACCTTGGACCCTGAAACAGGGAAGTGCCGTTGGACGAAGGAGCAACTTGAAATACCCGTCAAGAAGCTTCAGAAGTATATCGCCAAAGCGCGGCAAGGGACGTTCGTTCCCGACAGAGAGAACGACGAGCTCACACAGGCCCTCGGGAATCCTGAGCACCCAGGACGAACACGAGGCACGGCAGGATCCGTTGCGTGGAAGGAAGGGTTTCCCAGCGCAGGCGGTTACAAAACCCGGGAGAGGAGGAGGAAAGTGGAGCAGACCGAACTGCAGAAGCTGAATGCAAGGGTACGAGCGCTAGAGGAACAAGCACTAGTTCAGAGGCAGTGACCTGCCGAAGCTACCCCAGAAGCTACCCCGCCATCTCAGCGGAGAAGCAGCGTGGCTTCCACCGAGCTCCTTCAGCAGCCTCACTTCACGGCTCCCAGCTACCCCGTGAATGCTATCATGGAGGCTCAAGATTGCCACCTTATGGCGCAATGGAAGCACCTCAAAGTCAAGGCGGCTGTCGGCTCTGTTGCACCTCCTCAACCCGGCGCAACTTTTCATTGCCTTCTGATTCCAGAAGGCTATGATGTTGTGATGGTCGATGAAATAACGGAGGGATTTGAGGAGCTCGCGCTTGACCACCCTACCGGTGAAGGGGAGACTCAGCTGGGTCTTGCTCTGAAGACTCCATGTCTATGGCGGAAGGAGCTCATCAACCTTCCGAACTGGACGCCTCCGCCTCCTCCTCCGGCGAGTCAGGGCACTCCGCCTCCTCCTCCGCCTCCTCCTCTGGCGAGTGATCAGGGCACTCCGCCTCCTTCTCCGGCTGCTCCGGCGCGTGGCGGCACTCCGCCTCCTTCTCCGCCTGCGCCGGCGTGTCCGAGCAGCCTGCCTCCTTCTCCGCCTCGTCAGCAACAGCGGAAGACAGCCGCCGCCGCTCCGGCTGCTCCGGCGCGTCATAGCACTCCGCCTCCTTCTCCGCCTCGTAAGCAACGAAGGAAGACAGCCGCAGCCGCTCCGGCTGCTCCGGCGTCTAGCAGTACAGCCAGAGGCGGGAGGCAATACATATTCGGTCCATCTCTCAAGCCTCTAGAGAAGTTACCATACGAGATGACCGAGGAGGAAAACACGGAGATCTGTCAAGCCCAAGTGAAGGACTTTTTTGCAAAGAAAAATCCACCTTCGGAGGAGAAGATGGATCCGGTGAAATTGAAGCGCACTTTGAAGAACCTGAAGCGACCACCACCGCCTTCGCCGGATGACAACCATGTCCGCGCTTTGAAAAAGGCAATGGAAGGAGCGCGCCGGTCGGGAACTACTTCAAGTGACAAAAGGTTACAAGAACGAAGAAGTGGGAACAAAATTCCCCAGCTCGGCGAACAGGCAAACCAATCGTGCCCCCCGCTCAAGGTGTCTAGCGATATCGTCGCAAATCTGCCAGGGATGCTGCCCGGTACCAATCCTGGTGATTACCTGCCCGACGATGCACATTTTGATACAATGGAGGTGGACGAACACAAATACCAGTACGGGAAGCCTCTCGTCAGACCTGGTGATCCTCTTCTAACAACGATGATGCGAAGATTCCATAAGTGGTACATGGACACCTGCAAGTCTGGGAAGGATATTTTGACGCTGAGAGTTAAAGAGGAGCACGACCTCGTTGGAATTGATCTGTTGTCTGTTCCATTTGAGGAGTTCTTCCAGTTTTTCAATCAAAAGGACCTCGATAAAATAATCATCACTTGCTACTGTCTGTAAGTACTATACTTCTGTAATTAAGTCTCTATATATAGCTCAGCTCTTTCATTGCATGTATATATAATTATCCTCACTATATTATGCAGATTGAAGATCGTCGAATGCAGAAATGCACAAATCTATGATATTGGGTTCATTAACACAAATCTCATAGATGAATGGACGGTTACATATCATGCGAAAGAAACCGAGGCCAACTTGCTACAATCGTTGCTTAAAAATCAAAACAAAGATAAAATACTCTTTCCTTACAACTTCAAGTGAGTGTTACTGTCTTCTGCATATTCGGTTTCCCTTATTACTCGAGGTTATAGTAATGTAATTGATGAGTTATGCATGCGTGCGCAGCTTCCACTTTATTCTCCTAGAGATTAAGCTTGAGCAGGGACTAGTAACCGTCTTAGACTCAAGATGAAAAGATCCCAAGGAATATGCGGCCATGACTGAAATGCTCCAGAAGTAAGTTCAATCGATCATTATCGCACCATACCGGCAACTTTGGTCATTTCCTGATATCAAGTAATTATTTTCTTTGTCTCGCAGGGTTTGGAAAGTGTTCACCACAGAAGCTCCGGGACTGCCGGGGGAGCTGCGATTTACACACCCGAAAGTAAGTACTACTAGCTAGTTCCGCGCATCTCCCATTGATTCTAGCTAGTTTCATCAATACCATTTATAATGCTTGATTATCAGTTTGATTGACCTTTATTTCTCGTAAAGTGGTTGTGGTAGGAAGGCGGGAATAATTTTTGTGGATACTACGTTTGCGAGTACATCTACAACGCGACGACCTTTAAGCGGGGCTACTCTGAAAAACAATATGAAGTGCGTAAGCAATAAAATTCACAATTTTATTTTATTACCATCATTTGTGTTGAGTTTCATTCATGTATATGTATTGACCCCCTTCTTCAAATTAGATTTGGCAGATGCGGGATGAACTCCTACCACAAGATCGCATAAAAGCAATTCAAGAGGAATTGGCGGGATTCTTTCTTGACCACGTCATCAATCCAGCCGGAGAATACCATGTGGAACTTGACATCAAATGTTAGGGATTGTAAGAGATCTTATATTGTATATATGTAGCTAGTAGCGTCAGATAGATATACGAAAACTTGTTGTTCAACCAATCTCTCGGAGAAGGAGGAGGTCGATCACTTCTCTCTGTATATGTTCATGACGATCTTGTGTACTTAATGGTTTTCTTCATTTGCTTACTAGCTAGCGTGTCGAGTCCTCTCTATACGTATAGTACGTAGCGTCGACCAAGCACGGAGATAAGAGAGGACGCTTCTCTCTAGCTATTAGCTAGCTAACACAATATATGAAACCCCAAAATTAACCCTACAAAACCCCCAAACCCCCCCCCCCCCTTCAAAACATAAAAACAAAAACCCCAGCTCCTGAGCTGCTGACACGTGGATGATCTTTGGTCCCGGTTGGTGTTACCAACCGGGACTAAAGGCCCTCCTCTCTGGGCTCGCCGCAGCGGCCACGTGGAGCCCCATCTGTCCCGGTTCGTATAAGAACCAGGACTAAAGGTGTTGGGCTTTAGTCCCGACCCTTTAGTCCCGGTTCCCGAACCGGGACAAATGGGCCTTATGAACCGGGACAAATGGGCCTTTTTCTACTAGTGCGATAGGATCCCAACACCTATAACCCTTATGCTCATCGCTGTATTCTAGAAAGACATACTCAACAGACTGAGCGGTTAGTTTGGCGCATTCACGTGGAGGAAGAAGAACATAGCAAACACAACAAAACAAATGAAGGGCCGAATTATTAGGAGAACAGTCAGAAAGACGCTCGAAAGGAATACCACTCTGCAGCAGCAGATGGTTGGATATTGATGAGATAGGTGGATGTGGATATAGCCTCAGCCCAAAATTGAGGCAGAAGAGAGGCAGCGATCATCATCGCACGCGTCGTCTGAAAAAGGTGACGGTGCTTGCGTTCAGCCACATCATTTGAGCATGAGCACCAGGACAAGAGAACTGGGGAAGAGTACCCTGTTCAGCAATAAATCCTCGTAATGCACGAGAGATATACTCACCAATAGAATCTGCGCGAAAAATACGAATAGGAGTGGAGAACTGGGTATGTACCATGGCAGCAATTTTTTTGTATATATATAATACCTCACTATGAGAGGACATGAAATAGATTCAAGTATAGCGAGTAAAACCGTCTATAAAGATAATATAGTAGCGATGACCCCCTTTCGAAGCAAAGGGAGCCGGACCCCAAACATCTGAGTGAACGAGGTCAAAAGGACGCTTGGACACTGACTTGCTATGAGGATAGAGTAGCTGAGTCTGCTTACCAAGTCTAAACCCAGACAATCCAACGAAGCATTACCGGAGACATGCCCTAGAACACCACGATGAACTAAAGACGAGAGATGAGAATCACATAAATGGCTAAGACGATGATGCCATTGCTGAAAGGAGCTAGCAGATGCAACAACAGAGACCATGAGATTGGCCGTGGTGGCATCAGAGGGAAGATGAAGCTAGTCAAGCTCCCAAAGACCACCATGACGTCAGGGGCCAGCACCAAGAAAGGCGCTTGTACGGTGATCTTGAATAGAACATGAATCAAAGTCGAGATTGATCCTACACCTGGAATCAACAATCTGACTACCTGAAAAGAGTTGCATGCTAAGTGGAGGTACATGAGCAACAGAGGGAACATGAAAGGAAGATGTGCTAAGAGTGCCTCGACTAGTGACAGGGAGAGGAGTACCATCAGCTGTAAAAACACGAACATGAGACTCAACAGGTCGAATGGAGGTCAAAGAGGAAGAATTGTAAGTCATATGAAAAGATGTTCCATTATTAAGAATCCATGAGGATGTATCTGAATGAGTAGAAGGTGGTCTCTTAGTGCCAGAAAACTCAGGCACAGAACCGGCAGAACCTGTCGGTGAAGAATCCCAAGTATCAAGAAGGCATCGGAGTTGCGTAATCTCATGCGCAGACAGAGACACAGTGTTAGAGGTCGAGGTAGAACCATCTGCCGACAAGGAGTGGTCGCCATCACTTGTGGAGGCCATGTGTCGAGTCGACGTGGAGAGGCTACAACCATGGGTAGAAGCCACGGCACAAGTCCTCATGGATTGGTCACGACTGCATGCAGAACCCATAAAGGGAGTCGACGTAGGATGACAATCACCACATGCGGAAGTCGTGGGAAGAGTCGCTGAAGAACGACCAACATAGCCGACAAAAGACGTCAAGAGAGTCGATGTAGAGCGACTAGGAGTACCGACGGAAGTGGCAAAATGTGTTGAAGTAGAGCGACAACCACCACCTCCAAGCGGGCGAACACCAAGAACCGAGGAACGACACATGTGCGAGATGGGATCCAGGTACGGAACACCATTGAAAAATATCGGGCAGCAAGGGAGAGGCGTACCTGACAAAAGCATTGTACTTATTTTTACTCTCTCTCTCATTTTTTTTAATTAGATATTGATCACGTCTAGATGAACCCGTATCAGTTTTACACCACTCGCGCACAACCGCACGAGCGCCCGCGGTAGCCGCGGAGGCCAGCAGCCGCGCGGAGTGGACGGGGCCGGACGGGCGACCGGCAACGAGAGGGGACCAGGGCTGTCTACCGGCGACGGCCGACGGAGAAGACAGAGCCCCTGGGGCCAACGGCTGCCAGGTCCGGCGGAGAGGTCGCAGGGCAGCAGCGGCCTAGCCCGAAGGAGGCGGGGAGGCGGCGGCGGCCGGCCTGGAGGAGGCGGTGCGGCAGCGGCGGCTACAGCGGTGGTGTTAATCGAGAGGATCAGAGGGCGGCCAAATCAGGAGCACGTGTAGTGGCGGGGCGTCCCGATCTGGGATGTAGCGGCGGCGGGGAGCAACGCCGGTCAAGCGGGCAACGACGGTCAGACGGGCCAGACGGAGGCGGGTAGCAGCCGGCGGCTGACGTGCAGGGGACCCGCAGCAGACAGCCGGCGGCGATGAGCACCTCGTGGGTGTCCGGCACGCCGAGGAGCAGAGGAGCAGCCAATCATCCACGAGCACGGCTGCTCGATCGGGGGAGAGGAGGCTGACGATTGGAGGAGAGAAAAGAAAACCTTACAGCTCTAATACCATGTTATGAATATGCGACTTATCGTTATCTGGAGGCCAAAGCCAACATATATACTAGTACATGAGGAAGGCCAAAGGCCAAAATACAGAAAGCCAAAGGGCAACATATACTCCACCAATGGTGATTTTTCTTTTTTTTTTCTTGTGTGTTTGCAGCCATACTTTAGAATACCCTTTACATACCTCAAAATTTGCTTCACAACAGCTAAATGTTCAGTAGTAGGATCATGCATGTATCTACTCCCAATCTCAACGGAAAAAAGTAAAATCAGCCCGTGTGTTCACCAAGTAATGCTTATATATTTTGTCGAGTCCATGGCTGATGCCTCACTTCTTTTGCTCAACTTGAGCCTAGCCTCCAAAGGCGTCTGTGAAGGATTGCAATCATCCATGCCACAATTCACTAAGCTGCAGCAGTCATGCTAATATAAAGACCATACATATGGTGCACTATACGTAGCTCCATATATAATTGCACAGCAGGCACACTACACACGCTATAAATAGATAGGCATGCGCACACTCGTATATATTCACACCACACATATACTCATCCACGACATGTCGAGCTCCCCCGGCTTCGTCGTCTTGCCCACAATGGCCGGGGCCTCTGCTTGCCTGCTTTCTATGCTCAAGTACACAGGCAGCGAGCACAGCCGGCTCCGCTTGTCGTGCAAAGCCACCAGCGATGACAAGGTGGTGCGCCTCGACCGCCGGGACGTGCTCCTCGGGCTCAACGCAGTCGGTGCCACCGTGACCACCAGCAACCTCGGCCTGGCAATGGCCGCGGATGCCGGCGGGCAGTGTGCAGCCATGCCCATCAAGGCCGAGGACCTCCTATGCGTCTCGGCCAACGGCTTCCAGTGCCCGGGCCTGTACAAACCCCAGGACATCGTCGACTTCAGCAGCCTGCCGCCGCCGAAAGGGCTGCCGCGCGTGCGCAAGGCGGCGCACCTCCTGGACGCCGCCGATGTGGGCAAGTTCGAGGAGGCCGTCCGGAGGATGAAGGCGCTGCCCCACGACGACCCGCGCAGCTTCAAGCGGCAGGCAGACATCCACGAGGCCTACTGCGCCAGCCACTACAAGGTGGTGCCGGCGGGCGGTGGCCCGGAGACCATGTTCGACGTGCACCACTCTTCCATCTTCGCTCCCTGGCACCGGATGTACCTCTATTTCTTCGAGGGTATCCTCGGCGACCTCATCGGCGACCCCACCTTCGGCCTGCCCTACTGGAACTGGGACACGCCGGAGGGGATGATGATGCCGTCCATATTCGCCAACGAGAGCTCGCCCCTGTACGACGCCAAGCGCAACCCCAGACGCCTCCGCGCCGTCATGGATCTCAACCTGTCGCCAGGATCGGAAGATGGTCTTCCCACATGCACCGACGACCTTGTTCGCCTCATAGACAATAATCTCCACACCTTATACCGTCAGGTAATTAGTACACTACTACTGCTACTACGCACGCTTTATACTGTATATGTGATGAAACTCGATCTATGGAACAAAAATGTCCAAATTATATTCTCCTATTTTTCTTGCAAAACTTGATCTATGGAACAAAAAACTCGAAGAAGAAGCACAATTAATTTTGTCTCTATGGGTGGGAAAATTATTATCTTTTTGTAAATATTGCATATTCCGTTCCAAATAAATTAAAGTTCTACGTTCATCCCAAGTCAAACCTATTTAAGTTTGACCAAATTTATAAAATAATAGGGTAACATCTACAACATCAAATTTACATAGTACAAAACTACAATTTACAAATAATCTAATGAAACTAGTGTTCTACAGTTCATATAATTATCTGTATACTTGGTCAAACTTAAAGAAATCCTTATATAAAAATCAATTTCATGTCCGTCAGACAACAACTAGTACACTACTCTATTTGAGAAAGGTGTGATAGCTTCCGGGTGCCCCTACACCCTCATGAACATTAAATTTCAAATAAATAGAAAAAAAATCTGAAACTTTGGGACATCAAACATTTGATGTTCTTGACAAGTTTCCACCAAAAATAGCATTCGAGGAGCACTTAGCCAAAAAAAAAGTAATCATTGTTCAATATTTATGTGAACTTTTGAGCTGTGAATTTTTTTGTGAGGCTCCTCTAATGTTATTTCTGAAACTATGAGAGAACATCAAATTTTCTGTCATGTTTGATGTCCCAAAGTTTTAGATGCTTTTGATTTGATTTTCATTTTTTTAATTCACTTTTCATGTAGGGTGTAGGGGCACCTGGGTGTTGAATGGCATGTCTTTCTCTCTCTTTTTGGCACAATAAACATGATATTATAGCATAATAAAGTTTTTTTCTAGATATGAAATAACAAATCTATAAAATTAAATCATAATTAACCCTCGATCAAGACTTAGCGAAACTCATGTACCTCTTGTGTGTCTTAGATGATGGTGGACACACCGAAGCAATTCTACGGCGGGAACTTTTGCAACGTCGAGCTAGACGATGAAGGGAAGAAAAATCACAAGGTCACGGGATCCCTTGAGAACGGGGCGCAAAACTCTGCGCACATCTGGCTAGGAGACCCGCGCCAAATGAATCAAGATATGGGAGACCTCAGCACGGCGGCACGTGACCCCATCTTCTACTCCAACCACTCCAATGTGGACCGCATGTGGCACATATACAACACCAAGCTTGGCGGGGGGCTCGTCCCCTACAAGGAGTGGCTTGACACTAGCTTCGTCTTCTGCGATGTGCAGAAGCGGCCCGTGCGCATCACCGTCAGAGATGTCCTTGACGTCGGCAAGCTTGGGTACATGTTTGAGGAGAGCGGCAAGCTGCCATGGATGGGGAAGCGGCCCAAGCCAGCAGCCAACGTCCAGCGCCATCCCAGCCTAAAGGGCACCCAGACCAACAACTCATACCCCATGACGTTGAAGAAAGGGGAACGGCAGTACCTGAGGGTGGAGAGGCCGGAGAAAGCCTGGGCTGGTGGTGGCAGTAGCAAGAAGGCGCCGGAGGCACTGGTGGTGGATGTCACCATAGACCCCTGCAAGTACGTCAAGTTCGATGTGCTAGTGAACGTGCCCAAGGGGCAAGAGAAGAAGGTGGGGCCGCAGAACAGTGAGTTCGCCGGGAGCTTCACGCAAGTGCCACACAGCGGCGGCATAGAGATGAAGACACAGACGGTGTCGTACCAATTCGCACTGAGGGAGCTATTGGAGGACCTCAAGTGCGGCAAGGACAGCCAGCTAGACATCACGCTTGTCCTTGTCGAAGGCAACAAGGTTGTCATCGATGCCGCCCGCATCGAGGTCCTATAGTACGTGTACCCCATGTGCAAGTACGAAACATGACAGGTGACCTTGTCTACATGAGCACAGGATGCTGCAAATCTCAGTAGCTTGTTCGGCCATGGAGAGGAAGGTTTTGCATCGAGCCATAAGGAGTTCCTTTAGTGAAAACTAAGATTTATCGAACCAATAGAAACATTAGGGACACAATTAATAATGGGCTCCTGCACACAATCACAGAACTTCTACTTGGTCTCCAACTTTGATAATATTGTCGGTCTCACTACCCTCGCACAAATTACAAGTATAAGCGTATCATACGGTAGGAATTCTTGATTGGAAGTAAATAAAAGAAACAGTTCAGTTTGTAAGCAATAAAGAAAGAGTGTGGTTGAGGTGGAAATAATAAGGGATGAATGGAATGTGATCCACAAATTCACCAGTGGCATCTCTTAAGAAACCATATCATAGATGTGTTGAACAAACTACCGTTGTGTATAGATTAAATCGTACTTTCTATTATTATGATTATACATGTCATGATTGCATATAGACATTACATTCTCGTATCTATGCACCATCATCCAACTGCATCTATAGTTAATACTCTACCGTAAGACCGCTATCCAGCACGCATCTCAATATATTAATTAAATAAAGTCTTACACTAATCAGAGGGAACTAATGTTGATAGTATATTGTATTTACCTCCAAATCATCACCGAGACAACAACGCAATTATCTTTTTACCGTTAGTAGTACAAATACACGACAAGCACTTTTCTCTTTCTATCATTGAGATAGATTATTTGCACGCTTGAAGCAAAACTAACACACACAACTCTCTCTTGAAGATCATTAATCAAAACATGACCAGTGTAAGACCAATACATCAGAGAGAATATATGTCTACAAATCAAGCAGCAAATACATCAATAGAATCCAAAATTAATCCATATATATATATATATATATATATATATATATATATAATCACAATCTAAAATAACTACCAGCTACTACTATTGGAATATGGCCCTTTTGGCATATCAGTGCAATATGACATGATTTCCCGCCTGGGTAGACAATTTCTTACTTGCTCTGCCTAGACTTTTGCTTATGCCCTAGGCGCGGCGTTTGGCCATTGCCTAGTGCCTAGGCGTGCCTAAGCACCTCCTAGGCACTGCCTTTTCCAACAGAGCAAAACAACATGTACAAGTCAAACAAAAGCCTCCATGTACTTAACATGTCATATGAGCAGGTATGTGACTGTCCAAATTATTTCATGTTATTTAGGAAAGAACATGTGGATACAAAGTATTGTGTCCAGTGCAAATCCTCTAGGTATATTGAGATAGACTCGTGATTGTCAGAAGAGGCAACACAAAATCCCCATAAATATTATTTGGTATCTTCCATTCATACCTTGAATGTAGTGGCTTTATATGGCCTAGGATTCTACCAACTGTAATGCCCAGTGAAACCCATGGTTCACCTGCCGGTTCCACGACAGTGAGCCTGGGACCTAGACTGGACCCACACACCAACAATAGTCTTTCTTGCGCCCTTTGTCCTCACTCGTGTGCACCTGGGAAAAACTTCTCAGATGGGCTCTCGTAAAAGAAGGTACACATTGTTGTTATGAGTAGTCTATCATTCCTATTAAGCCGGGATCACACATACAACCCCCTCAAAGGAACTGACATCCCCGTCGCCCAGCAGGAACTTTCCCTCTTGGCACAGGACTGTGTGTGTCAGTTCCAGCATCCATATGTGCCCCATGTGATCATCACTGACCCACAGAGGCCCGTGTAACCATGAGGTTAGACTCTTATCCAATTGTAACACCCAGCCAAACGCATCGGTCCCAGGCCATTGCGCCTGGGATCTAGACTAGCACCACACCAACACTAGTCTTTCCTATGCCCTTTGTCCTCACTCGTGCACACCTCGGAACAACTCCCCAGTCAGTCACCCATCCTTAAATTTCACCAAGCAAAGCACACTTAACTTTAAGGTCCCTTTCGGATAGGCTCCCGGAAAAGAAGGTGCACCTTGTTATTATGAGTAGTCTACCATTCCTATTAAGCCGGAATGTCGCACCATCCAGATGAGATGACACAAAGAAGGACTTCGATATCGTCCTCACAAAAGTCTACATCGCTGTATTGGGTAGCATGGAAGAAGTTTGTTGGAATTTATAAAGATAAAGCTAGAGACCCTAAGAATCTACTAGTTGCGAAAACAAAAATGGATTCAATCCATATAAATGGTATGAAATGTGCAAAATATAATTATTGGCCCGTGTTTGTTATTCTGCTCGGTCTCCCCCTGGCGTATGCATGCAACTATAGAACATGCTCTTGTCGTTAATAATTTCAGGGTCTGAATACTCGGGAAAGTCTATGAGTGTGTGTATACACTGGTGGTTGATTTGATTCCTTCCTGGATAGATGGAGTGTGGACATACAACCGAGCAACAAAGAAGAACTCTTGTCTATATCGCACCAAAATCAATAAAAAAATAGCAAGTGGCACTGACACACTTAATTGATAGGTAGGACAGAAAAATAATGAAATCGTGTGTAAATGACATGAATATACCAAGTATGAATGACATGAATACATCATGCAGGCTAGAAAAATAAATTTGTATTTGTGCTTTTTTTGCTAAAGAGGATTAAAATTTGTATTTGTTTTTTGATTAATTATTTATTATTTTATAAAATAAAACAGCGACAAGCAGATAAAAGCGATTGTCACTTGTACAATACTTCCAATGATGTGCAATTCTACGCCCATGTCAATGGTGGTCATGTTACCAAGTCGGACAGCTATGCTCACTAGTCACTACTGTCAAGTTACCACTGACGAGTGAGGCACTTGTTGGTTGTAACCACCTACCACTGGCGAGTTGTCAGTGATGAACGCTTTGCTCGCTAGTGAAGTGGTAAATTGCACCTGTCACTGCTAAGCTTTCCTGCAGTAGTGTGGTTCGAGCGCTTGCATGCAAGATTTTAGAGTTCATATTAAAAATTTATGTCACCTTCCGCGCATACAATTTCATCACCAATATCTTGGTCTAAACATTGACATCATGTAGTTTTTTTCCCTGCCGCCTCATCATTGCAATCCTAATTTCCTTGAGATTATTCCATACATACCCATTTTATTCTAGTCACATGTCTGAATGTCACTGCCTTATAGATGTACGTATTTATCATATATATTCATCTAAAATGAAAAAATTAAATAATTTTACATGATTTATTGCAGTGTACTCTGGGGCAAGCATGTGATGTCTCTGTAAAATAGTATAAGACATTTTAGATTAGTGATCTAAAAAGTCTTAGTATTAGTATACAGAGGGAGTATGAATCAGTTTTTCCATCATTATAAATTCTACAAATATTCCTTGCAATAAATTAATGTTATGACTTTTCAATAACTCCAAAAGAGAAGATGACAATGATAAGCAAACGAGACAAGCTTTCAGAGCGGTGGACGCTGGTACTAAGCTTTGTGCTGGAAACAAAAGAAGACAAAAATCAAGGGAAACGTGCTAAGCTTTGGGTAACTGCGTTCTGTACGTAGCGTACGTGAGGTGGACCCTGGTACACAGGTATGTGAGTTGGCATTGGTAAACTGGTACGTGAAGTTTTACCGAACTAAGTGGTGTTCCTTGTCTGGTGATCAAGAGGAGGAGAGCTGTGAGCAAAGCTAATCATGTTTTGATTGAGCCGTCAAAACGTACATGTCACGAATCTATCACGTTTTCTTTTCAGGAGGACAAACTTTTGCGAATGAGTGTACCTCAGATCGTAGTTTTCTTGTGGTGGAATCAGCTCACTAGACTTGGCATTGGTGCCCGCATTTTTCTGAATTTATTTATACTTTCCGATGATGTTCATTCAGTGAGAGGAGACACTCCTCTCGACTACCAAGGCACGTGTGGTGACTTCAACCATTTCAAGATGTTGTGTCGACTAAGTATCTCAGAGGTGTTCATAAGCATAGGGGTGAGTGTATGTGCATGTCTTGTGTTAAAAAAGACCAACTTTTGCCATTGATGTGCTATTTTGATGTAAATCGAGTTCGCTCGTACCCATCTACCTCTATGTCTCTTCTCCTTTGGTTAGAAACCAAATCACACAATTTTACAGTACTACTTCCTGGTTTATTGGTCCCCTTCGTTTTTTTTGCTAAATTTTGATCATAAATTTAACTAACAAAATATTAGTGCATGTCATAAAAAAATTATATCATTGGATTCATATTTGGATATAGTTTTCAATGATACTATTTTTGCTATGTATAATTTATACTTTATTAGTTAAAATTATGGTCAAACTATGACTATGAGGGGGGCTAATAAATCAGGATGGAGGTAGTAGTCAAGAAGTTGTAGTCGGTGGAGTCAGCCAAGCCATCTATGACTCCTTTAAGCAGTGGAAGCGATTGGGTGATATAATTCTTGTGGCTCATCGAACCATTAACAGACCTTCAACTATTGTTGTACCTTTTCTAGGGGAACTATTGTTGTACCTTTTCTAGGGGAACTATTGTTGTACCTTGATAATGAGATATGATGATGTGTGCTATAGTCAGACACTGAAGATGATACAGTGACTGGTTTGGCCTCCAGTGGTTGGCTTCAATGATTGTTATTTCTATGCACCAATGAAAAGGCTAGATCCTGTATTAATTGGCTAGATCCGACTACAGTGCGCGTCATCTCATCTCATTATCAAGATACAATAATAGTCAAAGGTGTGTTAATGGTTTGCTGAGCCACAAGAATTATAGCACACAACCACTTCCACAGCTTAAAACTTTCGTGGATGGCATTCAAAATTGGATCTATGTGCAAAATAAAGAAAGTGGAATTTGGTGAAACAGAGTAAGAATACCCACAAAACATGAATATAATTGACATGAATATACCATGTATGAATGACATGAATACATCATGCAAGCTAAAAAAAATTTATTTGTGCTTTATTTTCTGAAAGGGTTTAAATTTTGTTTTTGTCGTTTTGATTAATTATGTTCTATGTTTATAAAATTAGAAAATATACCAGCGATGAACAGATAAAAGCGCTCGACACTGGTAGAGTACTTACAAATGATGTGCAATTCTTCGCCAGTGTCACTAGTGGTCACGTTACCATGTCGGACGGCTATGCTCGCTAGTCACTACTGTCAAGTTACTACGGACGAGTTACCAGTTATGAATGCATTGCTCACCAGTGAAGTGGAAAATGCGCATGCCACTGGTAAGCTTTCCTTCACTAGTGTGGTCCAAGCACTATTATTTCCATCATCTATCCGCTATCCGTCCTTGTAGACCAATAGTACATACTACTGTGGAAATCCCACACTACCAATAGTCCATGTATGTATCAGCTAAATCGGGTACAGTACCATATGCATGTGATGGGCTAGTGCGGCATAGCATCCCTGCTTTGTGCTACAGGGAGGGATGCTAGTTGGGTTCATTCTGCTGTACTCGGTAATTAGGAAGATAAGGTATGCAGCTAATGATCATTTAGGGTGCGTTTGCTTAACTGCACTGATTTTTAGAAGTTGCATGGAAAAAACGGACCAGACCGAGTAGAGCCTGGTTGAGGAGATAGAGAGCCACATACGGCGTTTGCATGTTCTTTGGTCACCCGCATATGGTTTGCCTGCATTGTGAAAACAATTCATACCCGATGTTTGGTTGCATACATGCATTGAGATTAGGAATTAACAACTACACTGAAAAAAGAGAGGTTACAGTAGAACGCACGCATGACAGTACACACACGTTCACATGAATAGCACATACACATACGCGAGCTCACCCGCCCGTTCGCATGAACAACACCCGTGCGCGCACATAGACACGTTCACATGAACAGCACTCACACGTGACAGCAATTCCACAAGTTCGAAGCACCGTTGTACCGTAAACTAGGGAGATTATAAGGGACTAGTGAGATGTATAAGTATCCGTCTACGACCGTCGAAATAGAATAGGTACAACATGGAAGTCGTGTGAAATGGAGAGATGAAGCTACTGGTCAAACGAAAATTCAAACGATCCACCGTTCGCGACGAATTTGTTGAAATTCATCCAAAATAGCTTCAAACATAAACACGAAATTGAACATTTCTAGTCAATGAAATCACGAACCAATCGCCTGTATGGAAGCACAATGTCGTTGTGCATCTTTTTCGTATACAACTTATCTCAAATCGAAGCGCGGTTGTGTAGATTAAAAGAGACTAGTGAATGAGATTAGGAGTGAAGAGATTAGGAGGGTGATATGCAAATTACAGTACACTGGTCACATGTATATCTACTCATCTATAATTTGTGAAACAGAAAACGCACAACATGAAAGTCGTGTCAAACAGCAAGGTGAAAATACTCCTCAAAGGAAACTTCAAATGGTCGACCATGTGTCATGAATTTGTCAAAGTTCGTCAAAAAAAAGGCTCTAAACACGAAAGTCAACATATAGAGTGAACGAACTACGATCCCATCGCTTGCATGGAATCAGAAAATCGAGGTGCATATTTTTCGTGTAAATCTTGGTTGTGTAGAAGGGATGAAGGAGATTAAGGAGGTGATTAGAGGAAAATACCTGCACACCACATACAGGCACACCCCACCAAAGCCACGCACGTGTGCTCTAGAGCATCGCTCGGGTCCGACTCGCTGGAAACTGTCGATTTGACCGTTTACAGCGATACAGACAAAATGACACTTTAAGAACCATGTCGTGCATGCCCAACAGTGTTAGCATATAACAAAACACCTGAACACGAAAAAAAGCTGCCTTCAACGGGCCGGGTTGAGGTGTATGACGGCTGCCAAGCGCGTCATTAATGGCTAGCCGTTGGATGGAGGAAGGGAAATGGATGATGGATGCTTCAATGGTACGTATTTACGCTTATAGTGAGAACCAAGCCATAAACCATAGTACCATCACATGATTAGATAGCATGGAAGATACAGATTGTGTTCCATGACAAACTCCATACATGGACTCCTGGTCGTGCTGGCTATATGCTCAAAGCAATGAAGGCAAAAATATTCTAGAGAATATGCAAAGTATTAAATATTTTTTTGAGAACATAGTACAGATGTAGGCGCTTATATATACATATATGGATTAAATATTGAGATACATATTTGGATTCATATCTTGAACTGACACACACATTTGTGGTTATCTATCGGCAGTTATCTACCAACTTATTCATAACAAAAACGTCTACCTCCAGGTCGCCTCCAGGCGACTTCGGAGGCCCCATCACCACCCAAGAAAGACCTAGCCACTACAGTCCATCCCCTCGCCGCCGCAGGAGGAGGCCAAACAGCAGCAGATGTCTAGCAGGGTGCCCTTTTCCTCTTCCCATGCATCTCGTTCCCCACCTCCAGCCCCAACCCTAAATTGCCCCCTCTATGCCTCCATCGACGACACACTGTTGTGCTCTGGCATGTGCGGCTTGGCAGCTTTGACGAGATCGACGTGATGCTGCACATGTGGATACCCTGAGCGAGAGCTGATAGGATTGCACCAGAGCTATGCGTCACACGTCCCCCATGCCGTGAGGAATCTGTCTCCTAACCGATGGGATGAAGACGGTACAACCTCTGGGATGCCACATGCAGTCGCCGTCATGGCCGCCGCCTCCCCCTCGCATTCCCGATCCACGTGCTGTCAGGACCTCAATGTAGCCTCGATGCGGCGCCCTCACCGGCAAGGGCAGTGGGCCTTGGCGTGGTTCATGGCAACCTTCAACCGCACAATACAGCGACACCATCGGGTATATCCGGTAAGAGATTACCAAGGTGTTTCGGTGATGCTCTTGGCCATTATGTTTGAAGATCAGCAAAGCTCAGAGGATAAAGAACTTCATTGGATGGGGAGAAGGCAACACTTCACTACTCATCCCGCGGACGTGGTTTCATTTGCGTATGTGTACGTCCAAACCATGTATGTGTGACCGTCAGCCGGACAATCGGTGTATTGCAGCAACATTCTTGGCAAGTGGGGGCAGCAACACAGGGTGACTTTGTTTTTTGTGGTGTTCTTTTGGGCATCGAGTCTCGATTTCCGGGGTGGAAACCCTAGGTTTTACCTTCATTGGTTGTACCTGGCAATGACGGATCTCTATTTGTTTTCTTGATACAGCCATTATTTGGAGTTTACTCGGACTTTCTCCGGGGTGAAAACCAACTATCTATCCTTGGTGGTTGATCGGGCGACATCAATGCTTGTGCATTGTTCCCTTACTATAGGCGTCGCTTTTGGAGAACCTTTTCCGTGGTACAGGTGTCTCTAATGGTGGTTCTTCTTTCTATTCCTTTGATGATTGCTTCGGCGAGGTCCTTTATCTTTTTCTTTGTTTTTCATCTGCTTGCCATAGCTTTGGTCTTGTATGGCTTTGCTTTTTGCCGACATATTACGTTGTGTGTGTGTGTGTGTGTGTGTGTGTTGGTGTCGGTTGCGTGCATCCTAGTTGTGCATAGGCCGGGTGTCTACTCTTTGTGTTCTGTATCCACTTGATGCGTCATGATGATGAATCAATAAAAAGCACCTTTATCGAAACATGATACATTCATAATGATCATTTTTGACTTTTAGATATAATTGCAAAGACATACAAAATATAATTTGTTATTAAACTATACCATACGTTACATGTGTATGTGCAACTATGAAGATCTATCTTTTGTGACGTTTCATAAATTAAGAATATCTTAGTTGTGATGCAGTAACAGAGAGAGCGTCCACTAACCAAATGGCTAGATGATATTCAAAATTGAATCTGTATGCCAATTGAACAAAGTTAAATTTTGTGAACCATACAAATTATATACACAAAATACGATCGTGAATATAAATACAAATTCTGCCCCATTGGGTGAAAAAACTCTTAAATAATTTGAGCTCATATAAATATGTATTATTAAGATCAATGTCTAATATGAAAAAAATCAATGTTTAGATTTACCAGCCATGCATAAATTACTTGAGTACAAACATTTAAAGTCAATAAATATTGTTGATTACATTAAAAAAATCTTATTGTAGGACTTTTACCATCTTCCCAATAAAATATGAAAGTGTTGGTTAGCCCTATAATCGTAAAAATCACATCAATATGAACATAATATTTCAATCTTTATTGAATTCAGTCGGTTCCAAAATAATTATTAAGGAAAAGATGAAAAGAAAACTATGTTGATGTAAACAAAATTAGGTGTGCATGTTGATTTATCGAGTGCGTATGGAACACGATAAGCAAATGCTACCACCGTGCATCCACGGCACTGGGCTTGTTTGGCCTTTATCGTTCACAATTGTTTATGTAATTTAATCTAGACCATCAAATATGAGTAGTTTTGCCTAAAAAATCAAATATGAGTATTTATTATTTTAGCACTTCAAATTTGCTTTTTTTTCATCTGTATTGTATACTTTGGGTATGTACAAGATATATTGCACTTCCTTTCAGATTTACAAAACCAAGACAAAGATTATCATTTTCGCTTTTCAAAAAAGCTGAACTACCAGTTTGAGTGGCATGGATGTACTACAATATAAGAGACATTGGCTCGCATTATTTCCTGAGTTCTTTTATAGTACATCAAATCATTTAGGGTATTTTATTTTCGGGATAGTGCCCAAATTACGCAATGCTACAACAAATTTGTTTGTAGTATTTTCTGGCTTTAAGGGCACATTGGGTATTTCATACAGCTGCAGATCAATTGGGTCACAACTTGATGATTCGCTTCCATAACTGTAATCTCACTCCAAATTTACAATACATTATGCAATTTGTTGGTACTGTAATCTCACTCCACCATGTACACTATTCTCAGGCTTCTGATTTTAACCTTCCCATGTCTGGGCACCAATGTCACGGTCACTGTGTCATCACCATCGGCATCCAAATCTTCCAAGAGCTCGTTCAATGCCACCCTCATGCTTGTTTCTACAAGCATCCCCTTCCCTGTGCCATCGATATGTGGATGACTCAAGCACATGTAGCTCCCTGCTAGCTCGCGCCCGCTCGGCTCCACCTTCTCGTGCTCCATGGCGTTCACGTACACGTCGAACTTGACCATTTCTGTTCCGTCGGTCTCGATGCCCTCGATCACCAGTACTTCCTCACGTGCCTCCTTCTCTTGCGTGCTTCGAAGCACTTGTGGTCGTTTTACCTCTACGGTCACAACTTTCTGAAGGGATAGTGGGACTCTGACGGACTTGAGCAAGGCTTTATTTTTGCTCATGTTTGGAGTTGTAGGTGGGCGTGCGTCCACCCACGGCATGCCAACGCCATCAAACTTGTACAGGAGCTTCTCTGTGTCGAGCACGTCGCGGACGGTGATCCGCACTAGGCGGGACTCCTCGTCGTAGAAGAGGAAGGAGGAGTCGAGCCAGTCACGGTCCGTGAAGTCGACATGGCCACGGTAACCGCGGGCAGCGCCGACTTCACGCCATGCCTCCCACAGGCGATCTATGTTGCTGTGGTGTGGGTAGAAGAGTGGGTCTCGGCCGGCTGAGTAGTAGGTTCCCATGTTCTCCACGTTGGTGAGAGCTATGTCGCCGGTCCAGGTGTGCACTGTGTTGTGTGGCGACAGCTCCACTGTCCCAGGGCCTGGCTTGTCAGACTGTCCAGCACGGAAGGGCTGGCCGTGGAAGAGGGACGGCAAAGCTGCATTGCCAATCATCTGAAATAGAGTAGTCAGACAGGCCGGATTTATCATTCAGTGAGGAATCATATTATACGTGCACGTAAGCCTTCCTCTAAAATTACTTGTCGCTCAAATGGATATATCTACCACTAAAATAAGTTAGGACGGAGTAAGTTCCAAAATATTCCGCAAAAGAAAAGTTCAAAAATAAAAGGAAGTACTAGCGTACGTAGGTGACGCACCTGCTTGTACATGGTCCTAAGGTTGTGCTGGATCTGCTGCTCGTCTGTGCGGTTGCTCTCCACACCGACAAAGCCCAGGTCCACGAGACTGGGTGGCGCGTGCCTCGGGTTCCGAACAGGGTCGTAAAGCGGCGACGAGGAGTTGGCGAACTCCGGCGGCATCCGCATCCCGTCCGGCACGTCCCAGCTCCAGAAGGGCAGCGCGAAGTCGGGCTCCCCGAGCAGCTTGGCCGCGATGCGCTCGAAGAAGTAGAGGTAGGCGCGATGGAACGGGAAGAAGAACCACGAGAAGTGGATCTGCATGTCCAGCAACGGGTTCCCCGTCTGGCGGTAGGAGCCGGTGCAGTAGGCGCAGTGGATGTTGGCCATCTGGTAGAAGCTGCGCGGGTCGGTGTGGGGCAGCGCCTTCATCAGCGCGATGGCGCGCTCGTACTTGGCCATGTACTCCGCTCCCACGGCATGCACCGGCCGGCGGACCCTGAGCGGCTCCGCCGGGTCCGGGAGAGTGAAGTTGATTGGCTCCGACGACGCCGACGCCGGCGGGCAGCAGTAGAAGGGCGGGAGCGGATTTGGCGGCAGCTTTGGCTTGCGGCACGTGTGGAGGCTGGTGTGGAGAGGCCCGCCGATGTTCGAGTCACCGCTGCTTTTGGTGGTTAAAGGTGCATGTGTGATGGTGAACACGTCGACTGCGCGTAGGCCGGAGACGGCTAGGAGCGCTGTTGACAGAGAGAAGCTGGTGGTGTAGAGAATCACCGTGGCCGCGGCACACACGAGGAAGACGCAGGCCGCGACCGCGAGTGGAGCACATGCGCCTCCTCTAGTACTGGCCATGGCGCTTTAGGTGCTTTGCATGCTTCGCACAGCCAGGCCATATATATACTAGCGAACTCAGAACAAAATATATTTTTTTTGCGGGAAAGAACAATTGTTTGAGTGTCTATTTATCAGCTGAATTATTTTCGTTTGGGGATTTGTCGGGTCATTTTTGCGGTGGATCACCCGCTCGCACACTACCAGAATAAATGACGCTGCCGACGGTGTTTTCTATGCCGTCGGCCCCCATCGGCATAGATGGAGATACGCCGACGGCCGGGAAAACACCGTAGGCGTACAGAAGCCGTCGGCAAATTTTCGTCTATGCCGACGGGGGCCGTCGGCGTAGTTTAGCCGTCAGCATCTATTCCACTATACCGACGGGGACCGTCGGCATATATACGCCGTCGGCACACGTGTGGGCCCGCCGACCCAGGACCAGATGGAGAGTTGACGCCGTCATCACTATGCCGACGGCCCTGACGAAGGCCGTCGGCATAGCTAGTACACTTTTTTTAAGTTGTCAGAGAACACGTGTGCTATCTACGCCGACGGCCTGGCCGTCGGCATATCTATGGGCTATATATGCCGACGGCCAAGCCGTCGGCATATATATGTTATATGTTTTTTGTTTCTCATTTTATATTTTTAAAAATTTCGATTTGATTAATTTAAATCTAATTTATATAGACTTAAACATACACAAATTATATATGGATTTCGGGCAGAATTTTCCCTCGATTATGAATATCCGGTTTGTTTTTACTTTTGAGTATGTTAAAATGTAACCTCATGTAATTTTGCATATAGGTCCTTATACTTAGTAAAATCACAAATAATTGATACTTCCATAGATTTGGACAACTTTTAAATGACTTTTTTTATCATAATCTCACACCGCCTTGTAGCAATGCCACCGAAACAGCGCACGGGTCCTGATGCGTGTGTGAAAGTGATGTTGCATGCGTAGACGCCCGTCTTGGGTCTCCGGGGTGTTGCCCCCCCTCCACGGACGGTAGTGCCACCGTCACTTGGAGAGGGGAATCGTGCGCGTCGGGTAGAACCAAAGGGAATCTATTGGTGGGTTCGGTTAGAACCAAAGGGAATCTATCGTGCGCGTCGGGTAGAACCAAAGGGGATCTATCGTGCGCGTCTTGGGTCTCGTGCGCGTCGGCTAGGAGCGCTGTTGACAGAGAGAAGCTGGTGTTGTAGACGACCGTGGCCGCGGCACAGACTAGGAAGAGGCAGGCCGCGACCACGAGTGGAGCACATGCGCCTCTAGTAGTGGTCATGGCGCTTTAGGTGCTTTGCATGCTTCGCACAGCCAGGCCATATATATACTAGCGAACTCAGAACAAAATATATTTTTTTTGCGGGAAAGAACAAAAATTGTTTGAGTGTCTATTTATCAGCTGAATTATTTTCGTTTGGGGATTTGTCAGGTCATTTTTGTGGTGGATCACCCGCTCGCAGCAAATCTACTTCTCCCTCTGTCTGAAAAAACTTGTCCCAACCTTGTCCATTAAATGGATGTATCTAGCACTAACTTGGTGCTAGATACATCCATTTGAGGGACAACCTTATTTGGACGGAGGGAGTATATCACTAAGGCCTCATAATTAATTGAGGTGTCCAATTGAAATTCGGTCACCCGATTTTGACCAAGTCAACAATTTCTCAAAGCTTTCATTCAATTGTTTTATACTATACATTATGCTTCCCAATCTTTAAGTCCTCACGATCAATTGAGGTCTTCAGTTTAAAACTTGGTTACCTGATTTTGACCGGGTCAATAATTTCTCAAGGAGCTATCTCATTTAATTATTTTTAATTAATTCACCATGTCCCCTAATTTTGGAGCTCTTTTATTCGATTGAGATATTCAATTTTCAATTTCATTTACGATTTTGATCGGGCCTAATTTTTCAAATCAATCAACACCAGCCGGCTAGAAAAACATATCAACCCCGTGCACTCTCTTACCACCTACAAAGAAGAAGCGCCACAATGTGATGATACTATAGCACTAATATAGTACGTGTAGCCACTGACGCAGAAATTTACCAACAAAAGTATAAGTTGATTAGCATATAACACAGAATCACACCACGAAAAGCCCACCAAATAACCAAATTATAAATAAACATAAAACACACTCCATCGTCTCCCTCATCCGCCAAATTAAATATACCATTAGTTCCAAAATACAAGGGTTATTGATTCTTTGGAAAATCAAATTTCTTTACCTTTGACCAAGTTTAGAGCCAAAAATATCGACATCCACAATATAAGCCAAAAAATTGTGGAAATTCATTTCATGATTCTAATAACACCAATTTTATATTACAAATTTTTATATATTTCTTCATAAATTTGATCAAACTTAAATAGTTTGAATTTACAAAAAAGAAAATAAATGAATATTTTTTTAAGAATCTCAACAACACCAACGGCGCAGCAAAGCGCGCCCAACCCTTCTAGTAGGGTATTATTTTCCCTAAATGGCCCAATTTCTAGCGTAAATACTCCTATGGTCCCTTCAAATTCTTATGTGCATTTGTGGCCCCTTGGCATACTACAATTGGTGTGGCATTTTTGAAAGGGTAAGACGTCTTATGGTTTGGCGTGTCACCTGTCTGAAAAGTCAAACTGACAAAGGTTATCTAGTGATCTATCGGCAATACGTGCAGTCTTATAGTGGTCTAACGCCAGTCCGTGCAGTCTTGTACTCGTATATATCACATGCTACTTCTTAGCTACATGTATGTGAGGCCAACCATAGCTTTGCTAGTCACCTTCTTAGGGGTTGGTTGGGCTGGCCCAACTCATTGACGTTGTGGCCTTGCCATAAACTATTTGCCGCTTGTGGGCGGCAAATAGTCAGGCATTGCAAAACCAATCCGAAAATAAAGAACTAACCAAAATTTTGTTTTTTCAGTTTTTGGTTTTAGTTTCAATTTCAAAATTTGGAAACTGTTTGACATTTTTTTTTTATTAAAAAACAAAAATGATTTAGTTAAGCCGAGTTAACCAAAACTGAGAAAAAAATAAAATTATGCTCGCACAGACGGACGGAGCATGTGAAAAAAAAATTTGGGCACCAACCCTTTATAGCCATCCTCTATTGCAATTCTTGTCAATTGGCGTGGTGGTACTAAACCAGAAAGCTCTGGTCGCCTGGTTTAGTACCCCGGTGGTTCGACCAGGTGCCATAGGTCTACAATTACATGGGCCTTTCTGTTCCACTAGGTATTGTCCGTATTCAGCAATTGACGTCCCTAATTGTAACAAGTGCCGTGCGCGCGGTTTAGTACCATTGTTTGCTTATCTTTTTTCAGTTTTTTTTGTCCGGCTATTCTTTATTTTTATTTTCCTCTTTATATTTTTTAAATTTAGTTTATTTTTAAAAAATTGGAAAACATTTTTTTAATCATGAACTTTTCCTTAAATCTGTGAAATTTTGAAATATGTGAACATTTTCTTAAATTCACGAACTTTGTTTCATATCCATGAATATTTTTTAATTCCTTGACCTTTTTAAAAAAATCCATGAACTCTTTACAACTTCTACGAACATTTTTTAAATCCCGTGATTTTTTTTCAAATTTGAGAACATTTTTTAAAAATTGATGAACTTTTTTCAAATCCGTGATCGGTTGGGCTGCCCCAATAGGCGCCCGACGGGAGTGATGTCTTCGCCTAGATGGCCAAGGTCTAAGCGTTGTCTTTCTTTTCTACTTTTTTGTTTTGCTTCTCTTTTTTCATTATTTTATTTTTCTCCTTTTTGAACTTTCTATTATTCTTCTTCAAACCTGTTCTAAATTTTGAAATATTTTTTTGATACCAAAATAACAGTTTTAAGTAATTGTTCTAAATTATTAAATCTTTTAGAAAAAAGATTACCGTTTTCAATTTTATCCCTTTGTATTTATCAGCTATGTTAAAAAATAAAATAACAGTTTTAAATACCTGTTTAAATTATTATTTTATAAATACATTTTTTCTTCAAATCTAATATGGAGGCCTAGCATGGGCATGCCCACATACTGGTAAAATATGGGATCATTTCAAGAATATCCAAAAAACATCATGTTCAACATAGAGTGACCGGGTAAGCGAGAAGCATTTGTTTGAGAGAATGTTGTTTCTCGACATCCGTAAAATGAACCCAATTTTTTTATTGGCTTGTACTACCTTCGTCCAGGTTTACTAGGCTCTGCCAAAACTCAAAGACCAAGATGAGATAGTAACGCTGCTAACGCGTGATTTCAGAGCCAGCCAAATTAGCACATGCAGCGGGTCGCCCGCTTCCTTTTGTTGCATGCAGTCAATCATGGCCATGTCCATCGGTAAAAGATAACTCCATATTTATTGCATGAAGCTGGTTGGCTGGTCCTTTTCTGCATGCAGCTGGCCGCTCCTGTTTTCAACCAATCCTGCGCACGTCTAGCAAAAGGAATGGAGGGAAATGTCTAGCGGCCTTATTAAAATGGACGTCAAAACACTATGCCAGGTTGTTTTGCTTTTCTACAAAATTTATATTTTATGGAGTTTTTGGGTCAAAAAAGACCAATAAAAGGATGAACGTGTCGCAACTTGCATAAGGTAAAATCATTCAAACCTGGCATGGATGCCTACTATGAGCATGTCTACCTGCTTGCAAAAGTTGAGGTCATTCAAAGATGTCCAAAAATAGACTATGTTGAATGGAGTGTGTTCGGGTGGGCACGTTGAACATGGTCTATTTCAAAGATATCCAGAAGGCTCCGTCTGAGAGCATGTTGTTTCTCGACATCCTTGAAATGGCCACAATTTTTTTCATGGTCTTGTATGACCAATTCAAGGCACCATGCTATATTGTTTCGGCTTTCGAGAATTTTTGTATTTTCTTGAGTTTTCCAAGTGAAAAAAGCCCGGACGTGACGCAACAGCATAGGGTGTCAGAATTCGTTCAAACCTAGAATGAATGCCTACCATGGGATGCCCATCCGGTGTCAAAAAATGGCAACTCTTCCAAGGATGTCCAAAAAAGACCATGTTCAACTTAGGTGTCCTTGTAGGCCAGAAGGCTCCGTTTGAGAGCACATTTTTTCGACATCCATCAAACAACCTCAATTTTTTTCCATGAGGTTATATGACCATTTCAAGGCATCATGTCAAGTTGTTTGAGTTTTTGACAATTCTTGCATTTTTTGGAGTTTTCTCGGTGAAAATGGCCCATAAATGGTCGGACATGACGCAACTTGTATACGGTGTCGGAATTCGTTCAAACTAGGCATGGATGCCTACAATGGGCATGCTCATCTGCTAGAAAAGGTTGGGGGTCATTTCATGCATGTTGAGAAATAGACCATGTTCAGCGAAGGGTGTTCGGGTAGGCCAGAAAGGTCCGTTTTGAGAGCACATTTTTTGTCATCCGTCAAATAACCCCAAATGTTTTTCATGCGATTATATGACCTATTCAAAGAACCATGCCAATTTCTTTGATTTTTCAACAACCTTTGCACTTTTTGGAGTTTTTTCGTTCAAGAAAGGACAATAAATTGTCGGGCATGTCGCAACTTGCCCACGATGCTTGAAATTGTTCAAATCTGGCATCGATGCCTACCATGGACATAACCACTTGATTGCAAAAGTTGGGAACATTTAAAGAATATTCAAAAATAGACCATGTTCAATGGAGGGTGTTCGGGTAGGCTAGAAGGCTTCGTCTGAGAGCACGTTGTTTCTCAACAGCCTTGAAATGACCCTAATATTTTCCATGGACTTGTATAACCAATTAAAGGCACCATGCAAAAAAATTGGTTTTCAACAAAATTTTTTTTTTGAGAGTTTTCTCGGTCAAAAAAATCCGAACCTGTCGCAACTTGCATACGGTGTCGGAAATCATTCAAACTTGACATGGATGCCTACCATGGGCATTTCCACATGTTTGCAAAAGTTGGGTTCATTTAAAGGATGTCTAAAATAGACCATGTTGAACAGAGTGTGTTCGGGCGGCGAACGGAGTGTGTTGACACAAGGCTCCGTCAAAGAGCGCGTTGTTTCTCGACATCCTTGAAATTGCCCCAATTTTTTCATGACCTTATATGACCAATTCAAGACACCATTGCAAGTGGTTTGGGTTTTCGACAAGTTTTGCATTTTCTGAAGTTTTCTCAGTGAAAAAAGACCGATAAAAATGGCTGGGTGTATCACAACGTGCAAACGGTGTCGAAAATCGTTCATACCTGGCATGGACGCCTACCGTGTGCATGCCCACCTGCTTGCAAAAGATAGGTCACTCCTAAGATTTTTAAAAAAAATCATTTTCAATAGAGAGTGTTCGGGTAGCCAGAAGTGTCCGTTTGGAAGCACCTCATTTCTCGACATCTCTCAAAACGGCCCCAATTTTTCTTTCATGGCTTTGTATGAAAAATTCAAGGCGTCATGCTATATTGTTTTGGTTTTCAATTTTTTTTGCATTTTCTGGAGTTTTCACGGTTAAAAAAGACCGATAAATGGTCGGACGTGTCGCAACGTGCAAATGGTGTCGGAAAGTCGTTCAAACCTGGCATGGATGCCTCATAATGTCCGTGCCTAGCTGCTGCAAAAAGTTAGGTTCATTTATCCATAGTTAAAAAAAACAGCAGTTAAGAATAGTGTGCCAGACTAGGCCAGAAGAATTGCATCCATGAGGCTATAATTATTTCCAAATTTGAATGCCTCAGTTAATTGCAATTTTGTCATTATATATCAACATGAACATTTTTTTGAACTAACCATTTCAGGTATTTCGAAAAATAACGTGCTCTCACACGGAGCTTTCTAGTCTACCCGAACACCACCCTATTTTCAAATTTGTTCATAAATTCAAAAAAAATCCCTTTTTCAAAATTTCTTCACAAATTCAAAAAAAATGGGGAGTTTCAAATAATGTTCACGCTTTGAAAATTTGTTTGGAATTTCAAGAATGTTTCTGTCTTCAAAAAAATTCCACTCAAATACAAAAAAATCAGGAAATGTTTTAGAAAATTTGGTTTCAAATTTTTGGTCGTATTTTTCTTTTTTTAATTTGATTTTTTTTTGTGTTTTTCAAACAATGTTAAAAAAAATCGTGTTTAAAATTGTGTCCACTCTTGTTAAAAACTGTTCGTATTTTGACATTCCGGGCAATTTTTATAGACTTGAACATTTTTTGATATTTTTTAAATTTTTAAAATGCAAATATTTGTATTTTCAACAATATTTGAGCAAGCAAAAAATTCGGAATTTCGAATTTTTTGAAAGGTCAAGAATTTTCCTAAACAGAAACAAAAAAGGAAGAAAAAAAACAAAAGATAAAGAAGTGAAAAATAATAGAAAAAATAAAAAAGTGAGAAAAGACCAATTCACTACATTAAATAGGTCGCTGAGAGATAGTTCTTTTGGTCTCCGTTTACTAATTAGAGACCGAAGCTTATTCACTCGTGCACCTAGCGACAAGCAGTCAACAGCAGGAGTTACACAATTTGATCCATCACACTTCCATTTCTTTTTTGGTTAATTTTTCGTGTTTTCTCAAGGGAAAATGGGCCGGCCTAGTCGGCAGCTTACTGTGTGCAGCATTTTCTATTTGACACTAATCTTTCAACGTATGGGGAAAAATCCTATGTCACTCTCTCCGCATCGTAATGTCAACCGCACGCATGCGAGAAATAGGCCGGCCAACTCCACCACAGCAACCAGTTTTGGGTTTTTGCTTTTACTATTTTTGGGATGTTATTTTTATTATTTTCATTCTGTGCTATTTAAATTTTTTTTGTTTCTTTTAAAATATTTGATTTTTACTTTTATTTTTCGTTGTCAAAAATATTCACATTTTAGCAAAAATTAGAAAAATGATTTGTTGTAAATTCATATAAAATTCAAAAACAATTCTATTGGAAATGATTGTTTATAAACCCAAAAACTACATCTTTTTGAAAAGTTGTTACTGTTTTCAAATATTTCCCAAAATTTCAAAAAATGTTCGCTGTTTTGAAATTTTGTGCAGAATTTCAAAAAATGTTTCCATTATCAAATTTTGTTCACGGATTAAAGATGTTCGTATTTTTGAAAAAATGTTTGAGAATTTATGAAAATGTTCTTGTTTTGCAAAAACTATCCGCGTGTTCCAAAGAATGTTAACCATTTCGTGATTTTTTATTTTTATGGAAAATGTTGTAGTTTTCAATAAATTTTTCAAAAATTCAGAGAATGTTGGGAATTTTAATTTTTTTGTTGACGTCTCAAATTTTTCCCCATTTTTACAAAAAGTATTAAAGTTTCAGAAAGTATTCATGTTTTCAAACAAAATATTCGGAATTCTCAAAAGGTCTGTAAGAACTATTCAGGGATTCCGATAATTGTTCACATCTTAAAAATGTTTTGAATTCCAATATTTTCTGACATTTTCTTTTTGGAAAATTTACAAGTTATTTGAGTTTCTAAAATATTCCGTATTTAAAAATTGTTAATAAATTTCAATAAATGTTCATAATTTACCAAAATATATTTTCTTATCTCGATGCCACATTGTTCGTAAGAGTTTCGCTCTTACCAGCAATCAGCAAAAGGGTTTCATTCCTGTTGGTTTAGTAGTACTTAGTTGGGATGATGAGGTTACGGGATCGATTCCTTGCTGCCCACTTATTTTGTATTTTTATGCCACGACTTAAAGAACAATACGACGCTCGCCTTGATGGGCCGGCCCACTCGGGGGGCCCCGTTTCGGTATGCCATGTACGCCGAGCCGTGTATGGCTGGTACGTACACAGGGCGCGGGCGACGTATTTTTAAAAAGACCATCCTACACTTTATTATGAAGAGGTATGAAGAGATCTTGTTCGTTGATGTGTTTAGGGAGTTGTACCGAAGCAGAAGTGTAATAATAAAGGTGGATGTGTGGATCGTTTAATTCAGAGGCTGGGGGTTATCCTTCTTTTCGAAAAATGTAACGACGGTAAAAAAAAATCGGAGAATATTCGAGAGTTCTTTTCTCTCTGGAGAATGTGAGTCCCGTAGTGCTGCAAGACGAGTGGTTGATACAATAAGACCGAAGCCTATTCTTTGACGAACAATGACATGTAAGACTTCTGCACGAACTCCTTAAGACGTAGAAATCCATACATGGGTGCGTAATACCAAACTGCACAACACTGTTCGGTTTTTTCATTGTACATAGATCAGACACTATCTGTAGTACGCACAATAGTTTCGTCCTTTGACCTTCGCCTATGCCTTGCAAATCCCCGACCTCATTGCCAAGACCACCCCATATATGGTGTGGACAAGTTGGGCTCCACCGAAATGCAAAATCTACACATGCTTAATAACCAACGATCGAATTTGGATGGCAGACCATCTTCACAAATGCGCTAATTATGGCCATTTGTAAGAGCAAGAAACGACCCTCATCTCTTCTTCAAATATAGGTACACCCTCAAAATTTGGAGAAGCTTATGGCTTCATTTGAAGTAGTTTAAATTTTACAGTTAAAAAAAATTAATTTCACCTGTTTCAAAATAATTATTTCACTCATTCCAAAAAATTGATTCCACTCATTAAATTACAGATTTCAAACTAATTTCATTCATTTCAAAAAAAAGTTTTCACTCAATTAAAGAAATAATTTACTCAGTTTTAAAAATTAGTTATCAATCATTTTCAAAAAACTGATTCAGTCATTTCAAACTACTAATTTCAGTCATTTCAAAAGGTAATCTCTCTGATTTTAGAAACAAAATCACTCATTTAAAAAAATGATACTAAAAAAAGTTCACACGTTGAAATAAGCAAACAGTTAGATGGCCGTGAGCGACCTGATCTAGTCAAACAGTTAGATGGGTGTCCCTATATCTTGCCTTCAGCGAGCCTGACTTCCTACTCGCCGAAAGCGTGAGCGAGTTGGGCCGGCCCATGTGCACGGGAGGCCGCAACCTCTTTTTCCTGTTTTTTTTCACCTTTCCTGATTTTTTTGCTTCATTTTTTTACTTTTTTATATTTAAAATATTTTCAATATATTCAAAAACACTCTACAAAAAACATTTGAAAAGTGTTGAACAAGTATTTGAAAACTGTTAAACAAGTATTTGAAAAATGTTGAATAAGTATTTGAAAAAATATTGATCATGTAATTAAAAATGTTAATCAAGCATAAAAAAATGTTGAATAAATATTTGAAAAATGTTGAACAGGTATTTAAAAAATATTGAACAAATATTTGAAAAATGTTGAATAGGTATTTGAAAAAATGTTGATCATGTATATAGAAATGTTAATGAAGCATTTGAAAAAAAATTGAACAAGTACTTGAAAAATGTTAATCAAGCATCTGAGAAATGTTAAATGTGTATATAATAAATGTAGACCATGTATTATAAAATGATGATTTTTTATCATTTATATGAAAATGGTAATCAAGCAGTTGAAAAAATGTTGAACAAGTGTTTGAAAAATATTAATCAAGCCTTTGGAAAATGTTAAATGTGCACATAAAAAATGTCGACCATGTATTAAAAGAATGTTAATCAAGCATTTAAAAAAATATTGAAGGTGTATAAAAAATGTTAATCGATCATTTGAAAAAAATGCTAAAATTTTGTAATAGAAAAAATGTTGACCATGCATTAAAAAATATTAAATTTTATTTTGTAAAAGTTAAAGGTGTATTTGAAAAATGTTGTTGACATATACAAAAAACATAGAATGAAAATTAAAGAAACAATGAGAACCAAAAAAATTAAAACCAAAAAAGAAACAAAATAATTCAAAAGAAAAGGATAAAAAGGAAAGAAACAAATACAAAAAGAATGAAAACAAATCAGAGAAGGAAAAAAGTAAAAGAATAAAAAATCAGAGAAGAAAAAAAAAAGGGAAAAGACTAGCTCGGGTCGCCTCAAGTAGGTCGCGTCCCTACAACTAACCACTAATCAGATAGAGGGGAGTCCTATTTAGATAAAATACTTGGCCTACCAACACATCTTATATTTTGGAATGAATGTAGTAGATTATTTGTAATGTGCTCTCTTGCCAATGCATGTGCTGCTCGTCGAACCAAACTGATTTTGGACTGCAATCGCTTCTAGCAGCGCCTTCAACTCCTTTATAACCGGCCTAGCGGTACACAAGTTTTTTTCCTTCATCATTAAGCATACCAGCTACAGCTTTGCAATCCATTTGAACATCAAGCTTTTGAAAGTTTAACTCCACTATGAGCCTTCAAGCAAGCAGTACAGTTACCTCTGCATTTAAGATCAATGGGAAGAAGTGGCAAGCACCTCCCCTGAACGCGCTGGTATAATCCTTAAAGACCACTCTGTCGCTCCATTTCCCTCTTGCCTTCAAGATCGCCCCATCAACATTGGCTTTCGTCTATCCTTGCGCCAACGGGACTCATTCCCCAGTCGCCCCTTGCTTCATTTTCAGAACCTTGAAACCATGCACTGACAGGCACTCTTCCATATAGCGAGACACTAATTTTGCTATTTCATGTGCATCAGTAATTTTTTTGCCCTCCCGCATATCATTCCTAGCCAACCATAGCACATAGATTCCTTGGATCAGTGTCGATCTCTCCTCCTCCGGTGCTTACGCAAACCATGATAAACAACATCCCGCCAGTGCACTCTAGGAATAGGATAAAGTCGGTGGGATCACCACCGTAGCTCCCAACTCCGAACGCAAATGCTTCCAGAATAGGACCAAGTGCGGGTATGCCCAAAACATGTGATACAAAGTCTCTTCTCTTCCGCAAGCCGAACAAAACACACCAGCTTTAATACTCGACAGAGAAGCTTAGCCCCTACTGCAAGGCCATTTTGTATCAATGGCCATGTATGAATTTTAGCTTTGTTCAGTGCACTTGAATTCCAAAGAGCAAGCCACGCTTTGTGGTTGGTGGCCGTCAATGAAAGTCGTCTGGATTTCGCACATCCGTAGGTGATAGGCAGATTTGATAGAGAATTGATGGTCTTCTTAATTCCATGCTAAGTAATAATCCATGCCGTGACCCCCTACCACAATCTGCATAATGTCGTGTATATCGCCCAGTGAGAACATGGCCTCCAGCTTGCTCCTGTACCATGCATCGCCCTATACTGAAATAAGATCGCTAACATGTGTGATCCCATGCACGTAATCCTGGCCTAGTGGTTTAAGACTACTCTTCCTCGGAAATCAGTTGTCGTGTTACCTTGGAAACATCACCAATTCTCAAGATGAGTCCATCTTGCAACAGATCACGTCCGTAAAGTATACTTCGAAAAGTGAAAGAGCCACACTCTAGACAAGTAGCGTTCGAGATAGAGTCATCCGGGAAGTATATCGCCTTGAGTACTCGAGCACACAACAAAGAAGGAACCTGCAGAATTCACCATGGCTACTTAGCCAGCAAGGCCTGATTGAATGCTTCTAGATATCAAAAACTAAGATCCCCTTCATGCTTCCTAGTGCACATCTTGTCCCATGCAATCCAATGCACTTTCTTTAGACGATTAGCTGCAACCCACAGAAGTTCAAGGAGATCGAAGACAGGTTCCAACAATTTTCTTTGTGAGTTGAAAACATCTCATGCTGTAACTTGGTGTAGACTGAAGCACAAATTTTACAAGAACTTTGCTTGCTGCCTTTGGTAGTCCTTGGCCCTTCCAACCAATTACCTTGACACTAGCACACTCCCTCACAGGTTTAAAAGTCCCATCGTTTGATCTCCCAGCCATTGTGGGGAGATCAAGATATCTCTCACTAGTGCTTCCTATCGAATGTCAATTACCTGTTTGAGGTGTTCTTTATCCTCTTCTTTGCATCCCTTTCTAGAAAAATATTGAGGATTTTTGCATGTTAAGTTTCTGCCGTGAGGCCACCTCATAGTCATGTAAAATAGTCCTAAGGGTTTCCAAGTTGCCCTCAGAACCCTCCAGGAAACGCACACTATCATCAGCAAATAAGAGGTAAGTTACCATGGGGCCAGTGCTCCCAAACGACACACCCTATATGTCTTGAAACCTCTGAGCACTCTTGATGAAAGCAGAGAAGCCTTCCACACAAAGTACAGAACAGAAACAAATACGAAGAAACAGGGTCCCCTTGACGAAGCCCTCTAGACGGCACAAAACTATTTGAAAGGTCTCCATTTAGCGTTACAGAAAATCTTGCTGATGTGATACATCTCATGATCATCTCAATCCACCCCTTCGTAAAGCCAAAGCGTGACAACATTTGCTCAAGGAAAAACCATTCCACCTTATCATGTGCCTTCATCATATCTAGCTTGACTGTGCAAAGTGGTTTCTTTCTCTTTTGCGTCCTGATCGCATGTACCACACTGTTTAGCAACAAGGGCATTGTTTGTGATGAGCCTTCCAGGAACGAACACACTCCGCTCTTCAGAGATCATAATCGGGAGAATAATCTTCAATCTATTAGCCAAGTCCTTCACAGCTATCTTATAGTACAACACATTACATAGACTGATAGGATGGAACTGAGAAACTAACTCCAATGAGTTAACCATCGGGGTCATTACAATGATTGTATCATTAAACGTATCTGGTGCCGCTGCTCTTGACTAACACTCACTGACCACCGTGCAAACATCCTCCCTGACCAATGCTCTATGCCGTTGGTAGAGTATCACCGGGAACCTAACTGGCCCATGTGCCTTGGTTGGACCCATCTAAAATAAGATCATCTCAATTGTTTCGTCTGTAACGACTGCTGTCAGACGTATCACGTGTATTCATCTCATTAGAAACGACCGCATCAATGTGCTTCAACAAGAGTTCAGCCTCCTCCGAGCCCTCGGACAAGAATAAATTTCATAAAAGCCTGGAGCCAAAGCTCTCATCTCATCATCAGATATGCATCGGGCCCCATCGTCCTTCACAAGAGCTTTGATCGTGTTGCGGTCGTGGCACTTGGATGCAAGATTATAACATACTAGTCGTCGACCCGTGCAACTACACGGGCTAGTTATTTAGACATTAGCTTAGTGGAATTTTGATAACATTGCTTATACATAGAGAAATGTTACTAATTAAAGACGATAGTTGTTATGGAAATAATACTTTCATATGTAACATTCCCAAGAAGTTCTCCATTTGTTAACTATCCCATGTATAGTGAAAATAAAACTACAATTGTGGGAGCACGCAATATTCCAAATCAAATGAATAGACAAAACTTCTCTGTACATCGTTAAATTTTGTTCATAATTATCAAAAGCTTTAGTACAAAATAAAAATGTACACAAACTTTGCAGACACGTGTCCACATAAATCATCTCCTCACGGAATCCACCTGCCAACTAAATTATTTCTCTAAACTTGGAGATCAAGTGGATTGTAAGATTTTTGTTTTGTTTTTAGAAACATCTATAAAGAACTAAAAATGTAGGACGTGGCTACCTGGCGCCCGAGCGCCCGTTCGCGGGAGCGAGCGCTCTCCCCGAAAGGAAGGGCCAAACGCGCGGCCCCATCAGGACAACCTAGAAAAGGAAAAACGCGCCCCCACCTGATCGAGCGGATCGAGCACCCTGGTCCTCTCGCCAGCGCCCTAACGTGTTTTTCCCCAGCCCCCACCTGGTCCCCCCCCTCCGCTCCGATCTCACGCAACCCTCTCCCTCTCTCTTACTTGAAGGACAAGAACACGCAGGGGACGCCTTCCTCCTCCCTGCTCCTCCTTTCTTCCTCCAAGACAGACTGGAGAACAAGGACAGGTTGCTCCCCCCATCAATGGCGTCTTGAGAAAGAAGAAACGCATACAGAGACCCCTCCTTCCTCCTCCTTTCTTCCTCGAAATCAGATCTGGAGAACAAAAAAGGCAGCCTACCTCCCCCAAAAATAGGTAAGCACCATCTCCCCCAGCCCTCTCTCCTCTTTGGTCTTCGATCATGTCTTGCTTGCTCAGCGACCCTAGTCGTGCCAGTTTGAACATCAACTGGTTTTTATTTGTTTTTTTTTGCTTTGGTGAAAAACGAGAGCACCTGGTCGACTGCTTTTAGGCAACCCTACTGTATGCATGGGGCAACTGCGTATAAATGCATCGTGTACCTTGATGTACAACTGTAGTAAGGCAAAGCAACACTAGATAAAAAAGGGACAACTCTAGTACCAAAACTGGGTAACTCCAGTGTTGTTTAGCAGATGAAGGGTACAAAATCCAGGATGTTGATTATGGATGCCCATTTTTCGTGCTAGAGCAACTACTCAACTGTTTTGAGCCAAAAACCCTAGGAAAACCCCATTGTATGCATGCAGCAACTGGGTATAAATGAACTGTGTAAACCAAAACAACACATGAACAAATAATGGGCAACTCTAGTAGAAAAAAATGGGCAACTCATGTGTTGTTTAGCAGACAGATGGTACAAACCCAACCAGCCCCCAAAAATATGGATTCTGTAAACATGAAGCAACTATATTATATCCATTGAGACAACTCTATGGAGAAAAAAGATTGATGTGCAGGACCATTGCGCAACTTTGGACGTCATAGCTGTGCAAAAAAGTCTAGAGTTGCCTTTATAAGGCCTATAGAACAGGGCAACTCTATTTCTAAACACATGCAAAACTCCTGTGCTGATTTAGGGTGCATTTTGCATCAGCCAAACAAAAAAACACATGAAGTATATAGTAGAAAAGCATAAAACTCATGTTAGAAAGTACTAGTAACATGCGTGTGCTAAAAACACAACTTTTGCGTTTCACTATCGTTCTCGCCAAGACACAAATGACAAACACATAAAAAACAGATTCGAACAAACACACATTCATGTACTTTGATACATTGCAGATGGTCTCACTAAAAAAATAAAAAAGAGTATAAGCTACACCAAAGATAGGTCTTCTGCCCCCTGGTAAGCTCTCCGTCCGATGCACGTTCTTTCCATCATCAAACGTTGTAATTTCTGCTGCTGAAAAAAGAGCAACAAATGTAAAGCACATATCACATATAAACAAACCTTTACTGCTATATATGGGTGTCATACTGCTAGAAACATAAAGGTAGAAGAAGAAAAGAAACGGCAACTTTTTGACAAAAATGAATATATAAGTTGCCTCTGTTTAACTCTATAGTTGCCCAAACAACTGCTTGTAGTTGCTCCTTTTATTCTGGAACTAATTTCTGCAAAAGATGATGCAATGTTTTTGTGGTGGGCTAACACACAGTTTGTTGCAGGTTTATGTGGTGACAAAAAAAGACAATTAGTAGCTGGAAAAAAAATGATTGATCTAAATGAACCGCCGCTTGACGTAGAGTCCATCAACATTTTAGTTGAGTTGGCTACACCCTTCTTACATGCAGGTTATGAGCAGGAGGATCACCATTTGGAGGAGGGGGTTGGTGAGTCCCCTGACCCCAACATTGGCTCTAATAGTACTCGTGTCCCAAACAATCATGTCGCTGCTCCCCCGCCTATGGTTGCTCCTGCTAATGCTTTAGTTGATGAGGCACATGAGTTGGAAGACGAAGAAGCTGAGTCACAGCCACAACAACCTTATGTTGGCATGCGCTTCGACACATTGGTCGATGCGAGGGAACACTTGTGACGACCCTGGCTTAATCATGCACTTCCATACACGCAAATGCACACGATCAAGCCTAAGGACTCACTTGAAGATATCACAACACAACTCTAAAACATAAATAAAGTCATACAAGCTTTATATTACAAGCCAGGGGCCTCATGGGCTCGAATACATAAGCTCACATACAAGCATCAGCGGCAGCATCAGATATCTGAGTACAGATATAAAAGAAAACACAGATAGGCCTTTAAGAAGGTGGGGCAAAAGAAAACACTACAATCGAAAGGCGCAGGCCTCCTGCCTGGGAACCTTCGAACCTACTCCTGGTCGTCGGATGGCTCCTCGTAGTAGTACTTGCCAGGAGGGTAGTAGTAGTAGCCGTAGTCGTCAACGGGGGCAGCGGTCTCAGGGGCTTCGCCATCTGGTTGCACCAAAAGGGTATGGAGAGAAAAAGAAAGCAAAGCAACCGTGAGTACTTATCCGAAGTACTCAGCAAGCAAGGATCTACACTACATATGCAACATTGTCAAAGAGGCTGTATAAGTGGACTGGGCTGCAGAAATGCCAGAATAGAGGGGAAAGCCTAGTCCTATCGAAGACTAGCATCTTCAGCATCTTCAGCGGTCTTGCAGCATTAGAAGAGTGCAGATTAGCATAATGTAAAGTAGTAGTAGTGTTATCAACCTCGCCCAGAGATTCTTCCTCGACTCCCTGCGAGAAAGCAATCCCAGAGCCATACTATCCAGTTGTCATCTCAAGTGTCAGGTTCTAGTTGTATCGATTGGGATACAACTCCGAGTGTCCGTTACCGTAGGATAGGCTATCGATAGATTGTTTCTTCCCTGCAGGGGTGCACCAACTTACCCACCACGCTCGCTTAACTCCGGCCGGACACACTTTACTGGGTCATGCCCGGCCTCGGCCAAACAAAGCGCCACAACCCGACCTAGACTTAACAGAGAGGTCAGCACGCCGGACTAAACCTATGCCCCCAGGGGTCTTGGGCCATCGCCCCGGGAACTCCTGCATGTTACGTTCATGGCCGAGAGCATACCTAGCCCCCCTTATACAAGCGCAGGGCGTTACCAGTCCAACTCGGAGCATGCCGCTCCTCGCTGACGTCTATTAAGCTTCGGCTGATGTATACGACGCAGAACGCCCATACTATGCCCACGTGATAGTTAGTGCTATCGGGCCAGAGGCCCCTCAGATCAAATATCCAAACCGTTAGTGGATTAGGAGCGCGCGGTAACGAGCAGTGACTCACGATCGATGTGACCCCGTCGCCCCATCTCGAGGACTTGCGGCAAGGGCTAAGAATGCCCGGCCACGCCTCGTAGTTATCTCGCGGGCTCCCTCCAGGTCAACCCGACTCCACATCACTCGCATCACATGCTCGCGCGGGTACCCCTCAGGGCCGACCCGTCTTTAGTAACATGGTTCAGTGTAAAGTCATAGTAACCATAGTAACCATGTGTCTAACACCAAGGGGAACCCTGAGGAATCACCCTCGATGGAATTCCACCTGATGTTATCGTCAAGGTGAATGAAGGAGGAATCACCCTCGAGGTCCACTCTTGAGGAGTTGCACGACAGTGTCGTTACCGGGAATGGAGAAGGAGGAATCACCCTTGATAACCATAACCGATGAACTAACCTACAAGGTTAACATCAGAAGTGCTGATGAGGTATCACCCTCGGCACTCGATAGTAACCCAGTAGTGTCGAGCAACTAAGGGGGAAGTGATGTGCGGTGCCGGGGCCTGGTCTTCGATCCCGTTGATCGGGTCTTCTGATAATCCAGCGGGACAGTCGGGACAAAGTGGGGTCTCTGATGGGTCTCTACCCAACCTATGCTAAACAGTGTAGGATAAGCAGGTAGGTAACAACAACAGGTTACAATAAACAGGCTATGCAGCAGAAATAGGATAACAGCAACAGCAGCAACTTCTAATGCAAGCATAAGAGAGAGAAGAATAGGCGATATCGGTATGCTCAAAAGGGGGGTGCTTGCCTGGAAGCTCTGCAACAAGTGTCTGGTCGCCAGGGGCGTAGTCGTACTCCGGAGCTGCGTCTGCCTCGGGGACTACGTCGGTGTCGGGGTCTAACGAGAGAAAAGAGAGGGAGGAAACAAATAAATACACAGCAAACATATGCAGCACAGAGCATGTTATGCCTAGGATGCAGTGCCGGGTTGCCTAAAGATATGTCTAAGTCACTTTAGTTATTTTAGGATTTAAGTTGGATTTATTAACCGGCATGTATGCACTATTCATCTACCGGAAACAGAAGAAAAGTTGCTGGTTCACCTATGTAGAGGGTTCCGACATGGAAACTGACGACACGATCAAATTCGTCTCGTCATTCTGAGCAACTTTCATGTAGAAAGTTTTTCGATTCGAGCAACGGTTTATTTTCTACGATTTTCCAAAGTTTTAAGCAATTTCTGAAATTTCTGGAATTATTTGAAACTACATTATCCAGAATAGTATCCTGTGATGTCAGCATGACATCACACTAACGTCAGCAGTCAACAGTCCAGTTGACTGGTCAAACTGACCAGTGGGACCCACCTGTCATAGACAGTGGGGTTAAAAGAGTTTAGAATTTAATCTAATTACCTAATTAACTAACAGGGGCCCACTGTCAGTGTCTACTTAATTTAGTTAATTAACTGAACTAATCTATTTCTTCTTAATTAGTTAAACAATGGGGCGGACCCCACATGGCAGTGACTGGGCGCTGCCCAGTCAGCATGTTGACCTGGGTCAACGATCAACTGGGCCAGGGGGGCCACCAGTTAGTGACTGAGGAAGTGGCCCCAGAGGCGCCACGTCGGCAGGGCGCCGAAGAGAGCTCTGGCGAGCCCGTGCATGGCGGCGCTACTCTGGCGAGCTTCGGATTTCGCGTGCGGTGAATCATTTCACGCGCGGTTTCTTGCTTTCGATCAACCACTCCAAGCCGCGTCGATCTATGGCGGTTGCAGGTTCTGGGATGGACGGTGCTCGCCGGCGTTGAGCCCGCGGCGGACGCTGGAGTTCGGCCATCACGCGAACTATGGCTAGGGGAGGTTTCGAGCGGGCTAAGTGGCTGGGCGGCCTACTGCGCGCGCCAGGAGCACGACGGGCAGCGTGTGGCGTCCCGGACGGCTGTGGCTCGAGCCGTACACCGACAATGGCGCCGCCGAGCTCGGGCAGAATAGAAGCGGCTAATGGAGTAGCTAGCAGAGCAAGAAAAGAGGGGGAGGGCGACTGGGATGCTCACCGAGCGGAACACGGAGGCCGGTGTGAGCTTAGTAGCGCAGACGGCGGGGAATCGTGGCGACCGCGTCGCGGTGGCCGGAAATGGGAACGAAGGCGAATGACGTCCGCAGGGCTCCCCGGCTCCAGCCTTCGGTCGGGGAGGAAGAGGCGGAGGCCGGCGCTTCGCTTGGACACGGCAGAGGAGTAGAAGGGCGCCGGTGGCCGCGGCGACGACGAAGGACGGCGGCGATGGCGCTCGGCCAGTGGGGAAAAGAGAGGGAGCAAGCGATGGAGAGGGAGGGAGAGTGCATAGGGATGGAGGGGAGGCCGAGGGGGAGGTTCATATCCTCTCGGCGGCGCTGTAGCGACGCGGGGCGGCTAGCCGGTGCGGTGGCGACGGCGAGCGGCGTCGGGCACGCGCGCGTGGTGACACGGGGAGGAGGGAGACGTCTGTGCGCGGGGCTGGCTGGGCCTGCCACTGTGCACTAAGGCCCGGTCAGTCCAGGCCTTTTTCTTTTCTTTTTATTTCCTTCTCTGTTTTATTTCCTTCTCTGTTTTATGTTTTTTTATTTTTGTTTTGCTAATTGTTTAGCCACTAAACTACTTTTGTAAAATGTGAGACTTGGTTCAAATATTACAGTGCAATATTACCTACCACCAAAAACTAGTTTGGAAAAATATAATTTCATATTTAATTTAGATTAAATAAAAGGTTATCAAATGTTGCTTTTAGCCACTGTTTGAGGTTGTTAGAGTCACTTAACTAATTCCATTAAGGTTGGTTTCAATTTTATAATTGCTTCTGAATTATTTGCTATTTAATGGACATTTTAGTTTCTGATTTGAATACCTTTTATTTTTACTTTCTATTTGAATTTCAATTTGAATTGGGGTTGGAAATGAGGTATGATGCAATGATGATCAAGCATAGTTAATCATGGTGACTTGGCATGATCAGAGGGTGATCACTGTGGTGTGAGGCTGGGGATGTTACAAATCTCCTCCACTACAAGAAATCTTGTCCCGAGATTTAAGCGGGGAAGCAAAGGGTAACTTCGGAAGAACCCACCTTTCCAAGATCGATTATCTGGTAGACAATTCAGGGAATGTGGCGGAGGTATCTCTCGGGTAGGAACTTTGAAAATATCGAGAGCAAAGTATGAAGGTACAATAAGAAGTTTCAAGCAAATGGACAAACGATCGATACCTGAACAGAGTGTGTAAAGGGGTTCAGAGCATCGGGAATAGATCATCTCTCGGAGGGTGGCTCGTGGTAACACACGAAACCAAGGGCATAGGATACTTCGGAATCAAGGATGTATAGGAGAGTCAGGTTCCGATCCTGTGGAACTGTGATGAGGGTCGATCGAGATTAGGGAGAACGGTGTCATCTTACCGGTTATGACAACAAGGTATGTCAGAGGATAGTCTGTCAGTTATGTTGGTAACAACGTCGGTACCAAGGGCGAGGGACGAAGAGAACCATTTTCCTGCTCGTTAAAATGAGGCGGACCAATAGGCAAAGTTCTCGTCCATCGGTGGTTACCGGAATGTCCTCAACAATAGTAACAGGGTCTCAATGACAAAGCTGTTCATCGGGGTGTTTTATAAGCAGGGAATTATTTCTGCTTATATCATATATATCACAAGAAGGGTTAAACAAAACAATGGAAAGGAAAATGTGTTTATACACAAGAATTGGGAGCATATCCTTCCCAAGAAAAAGCGGAGCATGATATACATGATAGGACAGCAAGTTCAGAGGCATTTAGATAAAGGGGGCGAGGGAAGAATCAAGATGTTACCCGTACAACGGTGTCCGAATAACAGATCAAGAAGCATTTGGTAATGTGCCTCCCATGTTCTTGTTGATATTCGAAATTCCACAGTCATGCTTCGTGGAAGCAATGATATGCTGTCAAGTAAAGATTGGGTTCGAAGATCTCAAGAGATACCGAGAAACAATTCCAAGATTATCTCAGAACGTAAGGAATAACCAAGCACAACCAGGCGTGTGTTGGCAGAAAGTCAAGATGTCATCAATGATATCACAAATCATCGAGGGGCAGGGATGGTATTTCTAGCCATGAATTCAATTGATATCCTAAAAGAGCTCGGAATGTTGATGATGCTCACGACACATTTGTCGAGAGGTTTCGAGAAGATGTAATCGGTCAGCGATGACATCAAGCAAAAGGAATGCCGAAGCGAAAGGTTATTGGAACCACGGATACGACACAAGCTCGAAATCAAGCTTGTTGTTCGAGGTGTAATGATAAGATGAGGAAGATCGACGTAAGCTTAGCTCATCGTTGGAAGTTGCTCCGGGCATAAGGACCAGGTAGCACAGTTAAAAGTTGGCACGATAAAGATATAGCCAATCAGGCTAGGAATGATGTGATGGGGTATTAAACTTCCCAGTAACAAGTTCTAGGGATAATACCGGAAGGTAAATCGGAGTAGAGGTTGAACTGGTGAAATGATCTGCAGAGGACAAGTATTTTAACTTGTCCGGGAAATGGAATTAAGGAGAAACTATGGTCGGAACCACGATTATGAATGATCAAACCACCGATACAAGATGAACTTATAACAAGGGGTAATCATTTTTACGAGCAGCTTCCATGATAAGTTCTACATCGGGTCCATGGGCATGAACACAAAGGTTCAATGTCGACTCCCACTTCTTCAATGCATAACCTTTCATTTACTCCTCATTTTCGAAGAAATTGTAGTGCGGAAGATTTATCTGGTGAAGCACTTGAAGATTATGACTCGTGAGATCTCTCGGGTTCACACGGATTATGGAAGGCATAAGTTTAACCCATCGGGGCATCTTCGGACCATATACCACAAACTTCAGGAGTAAGTAACTCAAGCTCGATAGTAGAGCATGGTTGACAAAGCTGAGAATACAATTTACCAAAGGCAATATGTATCAGGGGAAGAGCGCACAAAATTTTGAATATGAAGGACACTGTCGGATAATAACCCGACAAAAGATCAGTTGGTCGGCAAAGGATCTGCTGTGAGTATCAGTACTCAAAATAGAAGAAGAAGAATGCAAAGGTATCAGATTATAGAAACAGCTGAATAATTTCGACCTTCAAGTTGAAGGGAACTAGATGGACAATCAATTGCAACATGATTGGCTGAGATCCAACTCATGTCTAAAATGACGTCTGAGCCGGTAAGACGAATTCTGAGAAAGAACTGATGATTGCGAGTATTCGCACATAGGTTGAATCAATGAGGCCAGAATGATAGTGACAAGAGATATCAACAATGATTACTTGTCATATGGAATTACCCTTAATGTAAGCATACAAGAATTTCCAAGAGCAATAGTCGGCAGAAACTTTTTGGGAGATCGGATAGCAAAACGAAGTATTTCGTGAAACACAAGATCAATTGGGGATGAACGAATCTCCGATAAGTATGAGGATTTATTCGTAAGTATGTTCAGTCGGAAAGGAACTGCAAGGTAGTGGGTTCAGAGAATTTTCGAAATGTCGGATAGTATTTCGATATGTCGGATGGAACAAAAGAGTAACTGGAATGAATATATATACGACGAGTGTAAGTAGTTATTCGTTAGGATTTATCGGTGGTCAGGAACTGCAAAGCAGTGGACACAGGGTCTCGGGAATCATCGAGGAGTATCTTCAGAGTCTTCTGATGGGGCAGACGATCATTTGTAGTGAAGGGGTTCTCCGGGAGGAAGAGGTTACGAGAACCAAGTGTTGGAGTTTAGCAAAATCATTTAACCCGAATAGAAGAGATATCAGAGTTCCCAGAGTATAGACGAGGAATAAAAGATCCTAATACCACCCAGTTGGCGACGTGGGCCCGTAAGCCACACAGCCAAGTTAGTAAAACAGTTTTTCGGACACTAGACTCAACTTCGGCCAAGGAGTTGGAAAGGGGGATTCCTAGAGGCAGTCGGCTCTGATACCAACCTGTGACGACCCTGGCTTAATCGTGCACTATCCATACACGCAAATGCACATGATCAAGCCTAAGGACTCACTTGAAGATATCACAACACAACTCTAAAACATAAATAAAGTCATACAAGCTTTATATTACAAGCCAGGGGCCTCGAGGGCTCAAATACATAAGCTCGCATACAAGCGTCAGCGGAAGCATCAGATATCTGAGTACAGATATAAAAGAAAACACAGATAGGCCTTTAAGAAGGCGGGGCAAAAGAAAACACTACGATCGAAAGGCGCAGGCCTCCTGCCTGGGACCCTCCGAACCTACTCCTGGTCGTCGGACGGCTCCTCGTAGTAGTACTCGCCAGGAGGGTAGTAGTAGTAGCCGTAGTCGTCAACGGGGGCAGCGGTCTCAGGGGCTTCGCCATCTGGTTGCACCAAAAGGGTATGGGGAGAAAAGGAAAGCAAAGCAACCGTGAGTACTCATCCGAATTACTCAGCAAGCAAGGATCTACACTACATATGCAACATTATCAAAGGAGGCTGTATAAGTGGACTGGGTGCAGAAATGCCAGAATAGAGGGGAAAGCCTAGTCCTATCGAAGACTAGCATCTTCAGCGGTCTTGCAGCAGCATTAGAAGAATGCAGATTAGCATAATGTAAAGTAGTAGTAGTGTTATCAACCTCGCCCAGAGATTCTTCCTCGACTCCCTGCGAGAAAGCAATCCCAGAGCCATACTATCCAGTTGTCATCTCCAGTGTCAGGTTCTAGTTGTATTGATCGAGATACAGCTCCGAGTGTCTGTTACCGTAGGACAGGCTATCGATAGATTGTTTCTTCCCTACAGGGGTGCACCAACTTACCCACCACGCTCGCTTAACTCCGGCCAGACACACTTTACTGGGTCATGCCCGGCCTCGGCCAAACGATACGCCGCAACCCAACCTAGACTTAACAGAGAGGTCAGCACGCCGGACTAAACCTATGCCCCCAGGGGTCTTGGGCCATCACCCCGGGAACTTCTGCACGTTACGTTCACGGCCGAGAGCAGACCTAGCCCCCCTTATATAAGCGCAGGGCGTTACCAGTCCAACTCAGCGTGCGCTGCTCCTCGCTGACGTCTATTAAGCTTCGGCTGATGTATATGTCGCAGAACGCCCAACTATGCCCACGTGATGGTTAGTGCTATCGGGCCAGAGGCCCCTCGGATCAAATATCCAAACCGTTAGTGGATTAGGAGCGCGCGGTAAAGAGCAGAGACTCACGATCGATATGACCCCGTCGCCCCGTCTCGAGGACTTGCGGCAAGGGCTAAGAATGCCCGGCCACGCCTCGTAGTTATCTCGTTGGCACCCTCCAGGTCAACCCGACTCCACATCACTCGCATCACATGCTCGCACGGGTACCCCTCAGGGCCGACCCGTCTTTAGTAACATGGTTCAGTGTAAAGTCATAGTAAACATAGTAACCGTGTGTCTAACACCAAGGGGAACCCTGAGGAATCACCCTCGATGGAATTCCACCTGATGTTATCATCAAGGTGAACGAAGGAGGAATCACCCTCGAGGTCCACTCTTGAGGAGTTGCACGACAGTGTCGTTACCGGCAATGGAGAAGGAGTAATCACCCTCGATGACCATAACCGATGAACTAACCTACAAGGTTAACATCAGAAGTGCTGATGAGGTATCACGCTCGGCACTCGATAGTAACCCAGTAGTGTCGAGCAACTATGGGGGAAGAGATGTGCGGTGCCGGGGCCTGGTCTACGATCCCGTTGATCGGGCCTTCTAATAATCCAGCGGGGCGGTCGGGACAAAGTGGGGTCTCTGATGGGTCTCTACCCAGCCTTTGCTAAACAGTGTAGGATAAGCAGGTAGGTAACAACAGCAGGTTACAATAAACAGGCTATGCAGCAGAAATAGGATAACAGTAACAGCAGCAACTTCTAATGCAAGCATAAGAGAGAGAAGAATAGGCGATATCGGTATGCTCAAAAGGGGGGTGCTTGCCTGGAAGCTCTGCGGCAAGTGTCTGGTTGTCAGGGGCGTACTCGTACTCCGGAGCTACGTCTGCCTCGGGGACTACGTCAGTGTCGGGGTCTAACGAGAGAGAAGAGGAGGAGAAAACAAATAAATACACAGCAAACATATGCAGCAGAGAGCATGTTATGCCTAGGATGCATTGCCGGGTTGCCTAAAGATATGTCTAAGTCACTTTAGTTATTTTAGGATTTAAGTTGGATTTATTAACCGATATGTATGCACTATTCATCTACCAGAAACAGAAGGAAAGTTGCGGGTTCACCTACGTAGAGGGTTCCGACATGGAAACAGACGACACGATCAGATTTGTCTCGTCGTTCTGAGCAACTTTCATGTAGAAAGTTTTTCGATCCGAGCTACGGTTTATTTTCTACGATTTTCCAAAGTTTTAAGCAATTTCTGAAATTTCTGGAATTATTTAAAACTACATTATCCAGAATAGTATCCTGTGACTTCAACATGACATCACACTGATGTCAACAGTCAACGGTCCAGTTGACTGGTCAAACTGACCAATGGGACCCAGCTGTCATAGACAGTGGGGTTAAAAGAGTTTAAAATTTAATCTAATTACCTAATTAACTAACAGGGGCCACTGTCAGTGTCTACTTATTTAGTTAATTAACTGAACTAATATATTTCTGCTTAATTAGTTAAACAGTGGGGCGGACCCCACATGGCAGTGAATGGGTGGTGCCCAGTCAGCATGTTGACCTGGGTCAACGGTCAACTGGGCCAGGGGGGCCACCAGTCAGTGACTGAGGAAGTGGCCCCAGAGGCGCCACGTCGGCAGGGCGCCGGAGAGAGCTCTGGCGAGCCCGTGCACGGCGGCGCTACTCTGGCGAGCATCGGATTTCGCGTGCGGTGAATCATTTCGTGCGCGGTTTCTTGCTTTCGATCGGCCACTCCAAGCCGCGTCGATCTATGGCAGTTGCAGGTTCTGGGATGGACGGTGCTCGCCGGCGTTGAGCCCGCGGCGGATGCTGGAGTTCGGCCATCACGCGAACTATGGCTAGGGGAGGTTTCGAGCGGGCTAAGTGGCTGGGCGGCCTACCGCGCGCGCCAGGAGCACGACGGGCAGCGTGTGGCGTCCCGGACGGCTGTGGCTCGAGCCGTACGCCGACAATGGCACCGCCGAGTTCGGGCGGAACGGAAGTGACTAATGGAGTAGCTAGCAGAGCAAGAAAAGAGGGGGAGGGCGACTGGGATGCTCACCGAGCGACACACGGAGGCCGGTGAGAGCTTAGTAGCGCAGACGGCGGGGAATCGTGGCGACGGCGTCGCGGTGGCCGGAGATGGGAACGAAGGCGAACGACGTCCGCAGGGCTCCCCGGCTCCCGCCTTCGGTCGGGGAGGAAGAGGCGGAGGCCGGCGCTTCGCTTGGACACGGCAGAGGAGCAGAAGGGCGCTGGTGGCCGCGGCGACGATGAAGGATGGCGGCGATGGCGCTCGGCCAGTGGGGAAAAGAGAGGGAGCGAGCGATGGAGAGGGAGGGAGAGTGGATAGGGATGGAGGGGAGGGCGAGGGGTAGGTTCTTATCCTCTCGGCGGCGCTGTAGCGACGCGGGGCGGCTAGCGGGTGCGGTGGCGACCGCAAGCGGCATCGGGAGCGCGCGCGCGTGGTGACACGGGGAGGAGGGAGACGTCGGTGCGTGGGGGGTGCCCGGAACCACTTCCGGTGACCCGATTCCTTCCCGGTACGTCCCGAAACACTTCCGGTGTCCAAATACTATCGTCCTATATATCAATATTTACCTCTCAACCATTTCAAGACTCCTCGTCATGTCCGTGATCTCATCCGGGACTCCGAACAACATTCGGTCACCAAAACATACAACTCATATAACACTATATCGTCAACGAACGTTAAGCGTGCGGACCCTACGGGTTCGAGAACTATGTAGACATGACCGAGACACCTCTCCAGTCAATAACCAATAGCGGAACCTGGATGCCCATATTGGCTCCTACATATTCTACAAAGATCTTTATCGGTCGAACCGTTATGACAACATACGTAATTCCCTTTGTCCATCGGTATGTTACTTGCCCGAGATTCGATCGTCGGTATCTCTATACCTAGTTCAATCTCGTTACCGGCAAGTCTGTTTACTCGTTCCGTAATACATCATCTCGTGACTAACTCATTAGTTATTTTCTTGCAAGCTTATGATGTGTGTTACCGAGAGGGCCTAGAGATACCTCTCCGATACTCGGAGTGACAAATCCTAATCTCGATCTATGCCAACTCAACAAACACCTTCGGAGGTACCTGTAGAGCATCTTTATAATCACCCAGTTACGTTGTGACATTTGATAGAACACAAGTTATTCCTCCGGTATCCGGGAGTTGCATAATCTCATAGTCGAAGGAATATGTATTTGACATGAAGAAAGCAATAGCAATAAAACTGAACGATCATTATGCTAAGCTAACGGATGGGTCTTGTCCATCACATCATTCTCCTAATGATGTGATCACGTTATCAAATGACAACACATGTCCATGGTTAGGAAACCTTAACCATCTTTGATCAACGAGCTAGTCTAGTAGAGGCATACTAGGGACACGGTATTTGTTTATACACATGTATTTAAGTTTCCAATCAATACAATTCTAGCATGAATAATAAACCTTTATCATGAATAAGGAAATATAAAATAACAACTTTATTATTGCCTCTAGGGCATATTTCCTTCAGTCTCCCACTTGCACTAGAGTCAATAATCTAGTTCACATCACTGTGTGATTTAACACCCATAGTTCACATCGCTATGTGACCAACACCCAAAGAGTTTACTAGAGTCAATAATCTAGTTCACATGGCCATGTGATTAACACCCAAAGAGTATTAAGGAGTTATCAAGTTTTGGTTGTGAGAGAAGTTTAGTCAACGGGTCTGTCACATTCAGATCCGTATGTATTTTTGCAAATTTCTATGTCTACAAAGCTCTGTATGGATGTAACACCCCAAAAATTTAATCATGTTTTTACTAAATAAAATTTGTCCAGAATTAAAATTTTGAATTTTTACTAGGTCTTTTATTAATTTCAGAACCATTTTCTGTTTCTGTTTTTTCAAAATTCTTCCCTCCAAATAGAAATTTTTGGAAATAATATTGTGGCCTTGAGAGCTTTCTTAAATCATTTGAATTACATTTTAATAACAGTAAGAATTATTTTCATACTAAAAATTGCCCAAAACAATTCTTTTAATAGCATTTACAACACTTTAAATGCTTCTGTTGCACTACAACTATTTTTTAAATAATTCTTTTAAAATCCCACAAAAATTATGGGAGGTCATGTGGTACCCACATATCACTTTGGAGAAAAAACCTAACTTGGTCTTTTGAACATTTGGAGTGAAACAACCTCTTCTCAATTCTGTCCTGAATTTGAGTTTCTACTACAACCTCTATTTAACTTGCTCCAAAAATCATGAAATTTTTCCCACTTATAGTCCTTCCAACCAAACCCTTAAGTACAAAATTTTAGCTCCATTGGAATCATTTTAGTTCTCCAAATATTCCTCTGAATTTCCTATCCAGAAATGAATTTCTCTAAAACTTGCACAGACAAGTTTTCTATTATCACAAACCAGCTTCACCACCATCACTAGCATCCAGGGAGACATCATCCTGTGAATTTTCACTTTCAGAAAAGATCCCTAGATGGCCCTATCAATTCACCAAACAGCTTCTGTGCATGACAGAATCCTTGCAAACTTTTGAACTTCATATAACACTTGCTCCGTTTGAACAACCAGCACCACCATCGTACCTATCATCCACATAACCTTCACCCTGTCAAGATTCAGCCCAGTTAAACCAGCCAGTCGCCAGAAACACGATGGCATGGTCACCTATGGCCACAGCCTGGTCACCCCACGCAGAGCGCGTGTTTTGCACCTACGGCACCACCATGACCTCGCCTCCCTGCTGCACCTCCGTCTCGAGCACCACCCCATCCCCTTCGAGAACACTCCTTGCTCCTTGCCGACACCAGGCTCTGGCCTCTAGCACCGACCAAACGTCGCTGTCGCCATCGTCACCGACCGCAATCATGGCCGCATCAACTGCCGCCCACCTATCTCGCTTCCGAGCCACCGGTGCAGTCCGTGGACGGTGGCTACCTCCCGAAGGCTTCCTGCGATTTGCACCGGCCACAACTACCCATCCCACCACCATAAATGGCCTTCCGCCGTCGTGACCAACTCCGTTTAGACGAACTCCTCTCGGAACCGACCTCATGCCGCTATATAACCTTCCCTCGAGCTCGTCCCAAGGCCCTCCACTCTTCCTCGACCTCGCAGTACACCCCCTGTCCAAATACTCGAGCTCCCGGGCCCTCATTCCTCCTCTCTGGCGAAATCACTATCGCCCCACCCTCGGCCAAATTCCTGCAACCAAGCTCTCCAGTGCCTCCCCTCTGCAACTAACCACTACAGGGGACCCCCATCACCACAACCGGCTTTCCCCCGCACTCCAATTTCTTCCCTCCATGGCCATGGCATCCGCTCCATCAACGCCGTCACCCCCGTCCGCCATGACCGACTCCCTGTTTGTCTTGTCCCTCCCCTGCAACCGAGGCTCGGCCTCCTCGATGCAACACTCCTCGGTGAGCGTCTCGGTGGCCGGACCACCTTCGATGGTGGCCTGAGCCGCCAGGGGTCGTCATCGGCATCGCCGGGCAAGCCGCCTCCTCTGTCCCAGTGCAAGGTGGGAGGAGGACCTGCAAGCGGGCCCTGCTACACCTCCTCTGGCCCACTTGTAAGCGAGCAGTGAAGGGACATAAGCCACTGACTGTTGGGCCCCGATTTAAGTGGAGACGGATTCATAGGACACCGTTTTCCTCCGATGAAGACGTACTCTCAGGAAGCCGTCTCTGATGTCATCCCTCAGAGCGACTGGGCCCGGCCCAGAAGCGCTAGGCGGCTAAGTAGCGCTCAGGGCGCACTCCTGCTCATTTTTCTTTTCTTTTCTTTTCCAGTGCCTTTCAACTAATTACTCAGTGACCATTTCAAATCGAAATCCAGTGAATCAAATTTCTACATATTTATAAAATCATGCTCTTCTATTCCAGCCTATGTGACCATTTTTCATAATCTCTGTTTCCACTGGATCTTTGAAATAGTCCATTTCTCTAATTATTTCAGATTAGAAACTCTCTAAGTAATTCATATTAACTCCAAATAAATTGATTCTTTTTCCGTTATTTTTTATTTTTCATCTAGTTTATTTTAGTATTTATTTCAAAAATATTTGAAACAACTTTTAGTACTGTTTTTGAATTACGTGGTAATTGCTATAATCTTCAAAATAGGAAAAATGGAGGGAAGAAAGTTTCAAAATTTTGGAGTACAACCAACACCCCTGCATGCTCAAGGCAAGCATCTTGAACACTTGATATGGTGAAAGCATGGTGAATTATTTGCTAGAATAATTTGATCATGACTAAGTTGAATTCAAATAAAACTGGCATATGGCTAATTTTGCATGTGTGTAGTGTTGGCATGTTTCATCGTACCGTGCATCGTGTGTTGCCATGACTAACTTGCAGGAGCAGGCATAAGAAAAATACCGTTACCGACAGGAGGATGATCACGTTGGAGCGTGATCATGCCTTGTTTGTTGTGCATGTTGGTGCATGCAAGGGTTGTGGCCCTGTTGGGATTGCTGTTTAAGTAATACCTTGTTGTGCTAACCGTTGCAGGAAACTTAATGCCTCCTGAGTCGACCATAGATCGAGTCTTGTCACCGGTAACCCTCATACTTGATTCGTGCTACCACTTGTCCCTGCCACAGGTAGGGTGTGGTCCAGTAAGTTGCTAACCCCTTTCCGTGCACACACCGTACAGAGGGCCACGATGAGGGTTTCCCAGGGATCCGGGATTAAATCCTGTCATCGGGTCAGGGGGCATGGGTGTTTCCAGTTGTGACTGAGAGGGGGGCACCCCTTGGAATCCGCGCGTATTAATAGTGATCCCATGCAGGACGTTGGTCTCTCCGTCTTAGAGTTTTTCTTGAACGATGCTTTGAGTGAGTCCGGGCATCCGGAAAGTTAATCTAGTGTGTGCTGGTTAGGTGTGTTTACAACCCAAAGACCGCAATGGGAATTAGTCAGTGTCACGGTACTGACTAAAGAAATCCTTTACTTGTGGGTAAAGAGTACACCCTCTATAGAGTTTAAACCTATTCGAATAGCCGTGTCCGCGGTTAAGGGCTACAGTCTGGGTTGGTCAAGTGTCGGTCTTAGGGTCGGTCTTCGGAGGAAAATAATTAATTGGGCCTAAACTATTTTGTAGGATATTGTTATCATCACTAACGCCGTCATGGTTATTTGAATACTATTGCTGTGAATTTTTTTTATGGTTATGCATATTATTGTGAACTAACCTGTTTCTCTTATTTTAATTTTCCCGAGTGTCTCAGGGGCTGGCTAGACTACCACGGGCACTCAATTTTATTTTCAAGACCTCTCGTGGCGTCCGTCGAGTTAACAGGCGGTTTATCACGCCACTACTCTTGTGGACACCCGATTGGCATTTCTCTTCAAGTCCGACCGTGGCGTCACTTGACACCCGACTGGCATTTCTTTTCAAGACCTCTCGTGGCGTCGCCTGATGTTCTCGGATGGTCCTGTCTCGTCCGATTTCTCTTTTAGACACTCGTTTGGCATTTCTCTTCAAGACCTACCGTGGTGTCACTTGACATCCGACCGACATTTCTTTTATTTTGTTTTCCTTTGACTTTCCTTGTTTATTACTAACAATTTTATATATTTTCACATGCTAATATTTTATCATGCCATGAATTAATTCCTGTCAGCATGCATTTTATATAGTCCAGCATGAGCATACGCATAAAGTTTGGTTCATCATGATCTTATATTTTAACTGCTGCATTCGGTATATCTTTTGTTCATAATGTTTGCGAGTACATTCCAACGTAATCACAGGCTTGTCCCTGGCTATTTACTTGGCCAGGTCAGGATTTCTACGAGGAGTACCACAACAACGACCGTGCGGAGCCTAGGATAGCAGCCATGCGGGATACGAATTATCCGGATCAGCTGTTCCTGTGGGAATGGAACCCCATCGACGTTGGAGAACCACGAGTTAATTTTGTCATCCACCACCAGACATCATTGTTGTATCATTGGACCTTCATGGTCTTGTATCCAATTCTTGTAATAGCTTGGTAATCTGTAACAAGGACGTGTCCACCAGTAACAGTAATCCTGGGCTGGTGATGACACGAGGGGTTAATATTTCTGGGATTTCGTGTCCCGGCCCCGACAATGGAGCTACTCTAGCTAATTGCTCCCACTTTCAATATGTATCCAGATTGAGACTCAGAGTCATCCGAATCGGCGTCAAAGCTTGCATCGACGTAACCCTTTACGACGAACTCTTTATTACCTCCATAATCGAGAAATATCTCCTTAGTCCTCTTAGGTAACTAAGGATAATATTGACTGTTGTCCAGTGATCTACTCCTGGATCACTATTGTACCCCCTTGCCAAACTCATGGCAAGGTACACAACAGGTTTGGTACACAGCATGGCATACTTTATAGAACCTATGGCTGAGGCATAGGGAATGACTTTCATTCTCTCTCTATCTTCTGCCGTGGTCGGGTTTTGAGTCTTACTCAACTTCACACCTTGCAACACAGGCAAAAACCCTTTCTTTGACTGATACATTTTGAACTTCTTCAAAATCTTGTCAAGGTATGTGCTTTGTGAAAGTCCTATTAAGCGTCTCGATCTATCCCTATAGATCTTGATGCCCAATATATAAGTAGCTTCACTGAGGTCTTTCATTGAAAAATTCTTATTCAAGTATCCTTTTTATGCTATTCAGAATTTCTATATCATTTCCAATCAATAATATGTCATCCACATATAATATCAGAAAAGCTACAGAGCTCCCACTCACTTTCTTGTAAATACAGGCTTCACAATAAGTCTGTATAAAACCATATGCTTTGATCACCTCATCAAAGCGTATATTCCAACTCCGAGATGCTTGCACCAGTCCATAGATGGATCGCTGGAGCTTGCACACTTTGTTAGCACCTTTAGGATCGACAAAAACTTCTGGTTGCATCATATACAACTCTTCTTTAATATCCATTAAGGAATGCAGTTTTTTGACATCCATTTGCCAGATTTCATAATTATAAAATGTGGCAATTGCTAACATGATTCAGACAGACTTAAGCATTGCTACGGGTAAGAAAGTCTCATTGTAGTCAACCCCTTGAACTTGTCGAAAACACTTTTGTGACAAGTCGAGCTTTGTAGATAGTGATATTACCATCAGCGTCCGTCTTCCTCTTGAAAATCCATTTATTCTCAATGGCTTGCCGATCATTGGGCAAATACACCAAAGTCCATACTTTGTTCTCATACATGGATCATATCTCAGGTTTCATGGCCTCAAGCCATTTTTCGGAATCTGGGCTCATCATAGCCTCTTCATAGTTCGTAGGTTCGCCATGGTCTAATAACATGACTTCCAGGACAGGATTACCGTACCACTCTGGTACGGAACATGCTCTGTTTGACCTACGAAGTCCAGTAGTAACTTGATCCGAAGTTTCATGATCATCATCATTAGCTTCCTCTCTAGTTGGTGTAGGCATCACGGGAACGGATTTATCTTGATGTGCTACTCTAAACGAATTTATCACGAGAGAAGGTACAATTACCTCATCAAGTTCTACTTTCCTCTCACTCACTTCTTTCGAGAGAAAACTCCTTCTCTAGAAAGGACCCATTCTTAGCAACAAAGATCTTGCCTTTGGATCTGTGGTAGAAGGTGTACCCAATAGTTTCTTTTGGGTATCCTATGAAGACGCACTTCTCCGATTTAGGTTCGAGCTTATCAGGCTGAAGCCTTTTGACACAAGCATCGCATCCCCAAACTTTAAGAAATGACAGCTTAGGTTTCTTGCAAAACCATAGTTCATACGGTGTCGTCTCAACGGATTTAGACGGTGCCCTATTTAACGTGAATGCGGCTGTCTCTAATGCATAACCCCAAAATAATAGTGGTAAATCGGTAAGAGACATCATAGATTCCACCTTATCTAATAAAGTACGGTTACGACGTTCGGACACACCATTACGCTGTGGTGTTCTAGGTGGTGTGAGTTGTGAAACTATTCCACATTGTTTTAAATGAAGGCCAAACTCGTAACTCAAATATTTGCCTCCACGATCAGATCATAGAAACTTTATTTTCTAGTTACGATGATTCTCAACTTCACTCTGAAATTCTTTGAACTTTTCAAATGTTTCAGACTTGTGTTTCATTAAGTAGATATACCCATACCTACTCAAATCATCTGTGAAGGTCAGAAAATAACAATACCCGCCACGTGCTTCATGTGACGCCCCCGGCTCAATCGTGCACTAATCATACACGCAAATGCACACGATCAAGCCTAAGGACTCACGAGAAGATATCACAACACAACTCTAAAACACAAATAAAGTGATACAAGCTTTATATTACAAGCCAGAGGCCTTGAGGGCTCGAATACATAAGCTCGCATTCAAGCATCAGCGGAAGCATAAGATATCTGAGTACAAATATAAAAGAAAACACAGATAGGCCCTTAGAAGGCGGGGCAAAAGAAAACACTACGATCGAAAGGCGCAGGCCTCCTGCCTGGGACCCTCCGATCCTACTCCTGGCCGTCGGCCAACTCATAGTAATATCCACCCTCGGGGTAGTAGTAGTGATCGTCGGCGGGAGCAGCTGTCTCAGGGGCTCCGTCATCTGGTTGCATCAAAAGGATATGGGGGAAAAGAAAGCAAAGCAACCGTGAGTACTCATCCGAAGTACTCAGCAAGCAAAGATCTACACTACATATGCAACATTATCAAAGGAAGGCTGTATATGTGGACTGGGCTTCAGAAATGCCAGAATAGAGAGAAGGCCTAGTCCTATCGAAGACTAGCATCTTCAGAGGTCTTGCAGCATTAGAAGAGTGTAGATTAGTACCGTATAAAGTAGTAGTATCATTAAGTCTCATCCTCACCCAGAGATCCTTTCTCAACTTCCTGCGAGAAAGCAATCCCAGAACCATACAGTCATCAACCTCGTCCGGAGATCCCCTCTCGACTCCCTGCGAGAAGCAATCCCAGAGCCATAGTATCCAATTCTAATTGTATCGATCGGGATACAACTCCGAGTGTCCGTTACCGAGGATCCGGCTATGCATAGTTTAGTTCTTCCCTGCAGGGGTGCACCAACTTACCCACCACGCTCGCTTAACTCCGGACGGACACACTTTCTGGGTCATGCTCGGCCTCGGCCAAACGACACACCGCAGCCCTACCTAAAGCTCAGCAGAGAGGTCCCCGCCGGTCTACATCCTAAGCACTCAGGGGTCTTGGGCCATCGCCCTGTGCACTCCGGGTCGTTGCGCACACGGTGAAGCCAGGCACCAACACTACAGGATGGCGCCGGTCCGTCCGTGCCGCCATGCTGAACTAGACATCTGACAAAGCTTTCAGCTGATGCATACTGTCAGGGATATACCCCGCGGTATGACCCGGCCGGAGTCATAACCCGGCTGGGACTTGGTAAACCGGCGGATGGTAAACCGGCAGACAGTTAAGACAGATGTTAAGTCAGATGATAACCCGGCAGGTGTTAAGTCAGATGATAACCCGGCAGACAATCATAAATCGGCAGGAAGCCATAAACCGGCAGACCATCATAAACCGACACCAGTCATAACCCGGCAGACAGTGATAACTCGGTTGCCAGGAGTTATGAAGCCCGAGACGTTATGAAGCCCAAGACGTTAAGAAGCTCATGAAGAGAAGTCAGAATAGTTTATGTCTTAATCCAAGTTGGACTCTACATGTAACCCGCCCCTTCAACTTATATAAGGAGGGGCGGGGCACCCCAAGAGGGAGAGATAATCTGAGGGCTAGACATAACTAGGAGAGCCGGTTTACGGCGACTCCCTGGTGACGATAATGAGACCTAGCCACAAACAGCATGTAGGGTTGTTACCGGATGATGTTTCCCGGGGCCCGAAGCTGTCTAAACCCTTGTCTTGTGTTGCGTTTCTCGATCTCGCTCAACCCCTCTCAAGCTACCACATAGATGCGTTGGCCTCACGACTAAGTCCTCACACTAGGACATCTGCCGTGACAAATCCACGACAGTTGGCGCCCACCGTGGGACTGCGCACGGTAGTGTTGAGTTCTTGGAGGGATCTTTTACAGGGATCGAGAAGCTTACAATCCGCCGGATCAACAGGGGCCGGTACCGAAGGAGTTACATCAACTCTAACCTCATCGGTTGAGATCAAGAAAATATTATTGTTAAGTCGCCATGGACGATCTATATAGTTTTTTTTTATCCAATCTGCGTTGGCTGTAGTCGCCATGGATTCAACCCGTGCGTATCTACGAAAGGAAAATAGAAGTCGTCGGTTCGATCCGATCTGCAGCGAAACCGAATTGAAGGAACCGAGGGCTTGACCCTGGCCTAGTCATCGTGTGCTGCTTGCAAATCGGGGTCAAAGGAATTAATGAAAAAGGAAAGAGATTAAAAAAAAATACAGAGGGGCCACAACCCGGAGGAGGTCACAGGTGTCAATTGGTAAAAGCAACCACGGCCACGACCCGGATTCGCCATCGCCGAGCTGCAACAGGTTTGACCCCGAGTCATCGCCATGACCCGCCTCCGCGTCGCTGTCTCCCGCGGCCTCTCGGCGCCCTAAGCCGCCGCACCTCGGGTCGCAACCCGCCTCCGCGTCGCTGTCACCGTCATGGGCCTCCCCGGCCTGCCTCAAATCGACGAACCGTCGCAAGCTGCCGCGGTCACCGTCAAATCGCTGCTACATTGAACCGCCGGCCGGCGAGCCCTGCGAGCCGCCCCGGGCCTTGCTCCACATCGCCATCCACCTCCGCCACGACTGCATCAGTTATCCCCTTGAGATTTGGACTTGCGTTCAGTTGTTGGAAATCTTTGGGCAGTGATGGGTTCAGTTTCAGACTTTGAGTTCAACACTTGAGCATGTACTTTCAGTTGGATCGGCAAGAACAATACAGAAACGATGGGTAGAACTTGAGCCTTCGATTCTGCGCCCGAGCCGCTTCCGTTGAGCTGTCGTGGCCCGGTCTGTCAGCCGCCTCTAATTCGCAACGCGCCGAGCTGCCGTGCCTTTTTCTGGGTCACCCGTGGATTGAGCCACCTCGCTTCACCCGCCTCGACCGCTGAGAGCCGGCCTCCGCCGTCGAACACTGCAGTCGGAACCAGTTCCGCTTCGCCAGCATCCGCTGTCGCGCGTCGAGCCGGACTTGGCTTTGTCACTCCAAGCCAGCCCGTCATGACCTCGCCTCGTCTAACCCGCCACTGCAATGGCGTACCTCGTCGCCTCCGCGTCAAACCGACCCGGACTCCATCCCTAAACCGCCTCCGCCTCTGCTGTTCTGCTCCAATCTGGCCCTGAGTGGGCCTTCTGTTGGTCTCTGTTGAATCGCCCTGAGAGCCGGCCACGAGTTGCCGCCGGGTCTCCACCGCGGTTGAGCCGCCACCGCCGTCGCCCAGTGAGCCGCCGCGACCTTGCCGCGGTCCCGCCTTGCCGGTGCCCCTCTGCAATCGCACTCCGCCTCGCCGGGGGCTTGCTCAGCCGCGGACGCGCCGGGCCGTCGCGGTCTCGTTCAAACCTCGATCCAACCCGCCGCGCCTCTACTCTAAGTCGCCGGACCAGCTTCGCTTTTGAGCCGCCACGCTACGAGCCGCTGCACCGCCTCGTCAAGCCGGCCGCGCCTGAGCCGCCGCGCCTCTTCTGCGCCAAGCCGCCGTCGCGGACGCACACCTCCGGTTCACCGCGCCGCCCCTGTAACTCGCCTTGTTGGCATCCAGCTGCTGGGTTGCTCCATGATGAGCCGCCGTTTTGCCGGTGCTTCTCCGTCCACTGCCGGATTACCTCTCGCGCAACCTCAAGTCGCCGAGTCGACAGGGCTGTGGCACCTGCGAGCCGCCTTCGCTCGCCTCGGCAACGAGCCGCCTCCGCCGCGGCTGTGCTCCGCCGGCGCGACCTCTACCGCAGCTCGCCCGCGCCCTCGCCTCTGAGCCACCTCCGCTGCGGCCATGCCTCACCGGCGCGCTTCCGCTGCTGTGCCTCGCTCCTGCCTTGAGCCGCCGCTTCCGACTCATGCTGATGAGCGCCTCCCGCCGCTGCCTCCGCTAGGCGTCGCCCCTGCCTTGAGCATCGCCCGCGCTGTACCGCATTGATTTTTGTGCGGCATTGCAAGTCACCAAAGATCAGGTCCTGAGGTTGCAAGTGAAAGTTCAAATCGCCAAGGCGTCTGCTTGTGCTGCTGCTCTCCACGTTGTCATGTAAGGGGTCAGTAGAGTTGCTGCTGCTCACTGCTGAGCATCCTTCTACTGCTCAAGTTTCAAAGAATCTCCACCACTGCGCGTCAAATATGCAAACCAACAGATGTCAGTCATGGAGTGTTCGTCTGGAATTAATTGAGGGAAGCAAATTCAAGTTACGGAGTAGTACTAGTTGAGTACTACTGTATATATAAAGGCCAAGTTGACAAGGCACTTCAGATTTTTAATCCTTCAAGACTGCTACATGCATACCAGGAGAGCATTATTTATTTGTGATGATTGCCTCAAGACTAGAGGAGAAGATTCCTCCTGACGATCTGGTGCAATCAAACAAAAGATGAGCAGGCAATACTAAAATAATGACGGAGAGTTAAGAATGGGACTACTTTGGTTGATTAAACAGGACACCCAAGTGTTGCTTCTGGTGGTCGATGCAAAGAGACAGTGCTAGATGATATACAATAAATTCATCGGAAACCGGAGTCCGCGAGAGCGAGGGACACGACCCATTTAAAAACTGGATGGGTGCGTGGTTGTTTGTTTGACTGTCAAGGCCATCACTCGGTCAAATTGCCGTGCAGTCTATCCATGAACGTCGTACACGGATTATCGGTCGTCCGAACAAAACAGGTGATATCCATCTAAGTTCGGTTTATTACCACATATTATTTTTGTCAAAGAACAGTTTATCTTTGTCTTGATTTGCAATATTGTTTATGCAGGACAATTGTTCACTGCAAAAGCGATGGTCGTGTCATGGATGTATAGCTCGCGCCACCATTGTGATGAGCTAGCATCTGACCGTGCCATGATGCTCGATGAATATATGTGCAACCCGCCGTTTTTACGGCTCAATTTACATCAATATGACGTGGTTGATTCGCCCGTCCGCGCGGCTTATCGCGCCTGCGATTGACTCGCATGTCCGCGCTGGCTTACAACGCCACGGCCGGCTCATCTTTCTGCTCCCGCGGCCGACTCGGCCGTGATTGGTTTCAGCTTTACCCACTACTGGAATCCACTTCTTTGCCGTCTGCCACTTCTTTGCCGTCTGCTGGCTGACGGCAAAGAAGGTCTTTGCCGTCCGCTTACGAAAAACGGACCTTTGCCATCAGCAAGTTCTTTGCTGTCGGCTAGCGGACGGCAAAGAATCTTTGCCGTCAATTGGCGGACGGCAAAGAGAGAGGTGGGCCCCACTAACGAGCTGCTTAGAAAAAAAACTAACGGCCCCCTCTTTGCCGTCTGCTAGCGGACGGCAAAGAGAAAAAAAGCGGAGGGCAAAGGGGGGCGGACGGCAAAGAGATAACCTAACTAACGGATCCTCACCCCTCCTTCCCTCTCTCTCTCTTTCTGTCCCTCTCTCCCCGACGAGACCACCGCCGCCCCCGCCGCCCCCCTTGCCCCTTGCCCCACCACCCGCCGCCGCCCCTCGCCCCGTCGCCCCACCACCCGCCGCCGCCCCTTCCACGCCGGCCAGCCGCGGCGCGGCCGTCCAGCCGCCCCGCCCCCTCCCCTGCGTGGACGTCCCCGCCCCGTCTCGACGCGGCCTCCCCCTCCACCGGGCCGCCGCCGCCCCCACCCGCCGCGGCCTCCCCCTCCACCGGGCCGCCGCCGCCCCCACCCGCCGCGGCATCCCCCTCCACCGGGCTGCCACCGCCCCCACCCGCCGCGGCCTCCCCCCACGGGCGCCGCCGCCCCCACCCGCCGCGGCCTCCCCCTCACCGGGCCGCCGCCTCCCCCTCCACCGGCGATCCCCTGCTGCAGGTGAGGTGATCTTTCCCCCCTTTTTTAGTTTAGTTTATTTTAGTTTCTTTTAGTTAATTAGTTTCTGTTTTAGTTATAGTTTTACTTTAGTTTTAGTTTCAGTTTAGTTTTAGTTTTATTTTTAGTTTAGTTTATTTTAGATTAGTTTTAGTTTTAGTTTAGAAGAAGAAGAGTAGAAGGAGGAGGAGGAGGGAGGAAGAGGAGGGAGAAGAAGAAAGAAAAGAAGAAGAAGAAAGAAGAAGAAGAAGAAGAGGAAGAAAGAAGAGGAAGAGGAGGAGGAGGAGGGAGGAAGAGGAGGAGAAGAAGAAGAAGAAAAGAAGAAGAAGAGGAAAAAGGAGAAGAGGAGGAGGAAGAAGAAGATATTGAATCTGCAAATATTGCTGCACTGGTTGAATGTTGTGAAAGTTTTGTGAAACTTGCAGATAGCATTGTCAGGCTTCAAGGGCACCATAGAACATGTCACCATAGAAAGAACATATCACCATAAAACCTCCCCCCGCCAATTCCTTAGATATAGTTTTTAGATAATATAGTTTTCGTAGCTATGTTTTTACATATTGAACAGAAGAATGAACCACACGAAAAGAACCAGGACAGCAGGACGAAGAGGGGAAAGGGAAGTCAGCGAAGGCCTCGGAGGCGCACCAAATCCTACTACACAATGTACCGACGAAGAAGAAGACGACGAAGCACCACTAACCAGCATCCCACGAAGCATAAGCAGAAGCATAAGACGAAAATCGAGAGAAGTGCGAAAAAGGACGACGAGTACGAATACAGAAGGAAAAAGAGGAAAACAGAAGAAGAGGGGAAGAAGAAGAAAAAGACACGTTTTTATACTTTCTTATTTAGGGTTCCGCCACGTTTTGCAGTTTCTTTCTTTTCTTTAGTTGAATGTTTTTATACTGCTAGCTAATTGCCTAGTTTGCTGACCCAAAGAAGTTAAAATAGTTATTATATGAAATTCAACTAAAGTCAACATTTTTTACGACTAGTGCTACTAATAAATTCAACTAGATCCATCATATGTCCACAAGTGCATTGTTTTTTGAATGAGAAATGATAACTTGGTGTAGTTGATTATCTTCTGCTGCTTATCAGAGATGGGGGGAAGCCGCCACCGCAGACTCCGCTCTGCCACACCGGAGTACGAGTTGGATGCTTTCGAGTTCTTCAGTATCATACTTGGGACTTCAGTATCATCCACGAGGCAGGTATATAAAAGGAGAGATCTCCCCTTCACCCATCTCATTATGATAACTCTGTTGTTTGCTACATTACTCATTGTCCCAAACTGCAGAGGCTGCCTGACACTTTTATGAACATGCTGGGTGAAGATCCGCCAAATAATGTGAAGCTGCGACAGGACGGCAGCGGGGTTTCGCAGGCTGTGGGACGTGGAGTTGGTGATCAAGGAGGGCCACATGTACCTGTGTCGTGGCTGGGAGAAGTTCTACCGTGTCTACGACCTGCGGCAAGGGTACTTCCTTCTCTTCAGGTACGACGACGACGCCACCATGCTCATCGTGAAGGTGTTCAACGCGACTATGTGTCGCATGCGCTACGCTGACGACGATGATGCCAGTACGTTCTGCCTCTTCTTATTCCTCTACATTTGGCTTTGTCTCGCATCGATTGTTAACGGTCATTGTTGCATTTGGACAGGCAATGGGAGCAGCAGCAACGACACTGGCTACAGCCAAAGCAACAACGATTCTGGCTGTAGCAAAAGCAACAGCGATTCTGGCTGTAGCAAAAGCAACAGCAAGGAGGATGATCCGGACTGGAGTGGGGAAGAAGAGGAGCAGAGTGGGCATCAGGCTGAGGATGACCTAGCGATGGTGGTGGCTGAGGATGACCTAGCGATGGTCGTGCCTGTCCTGCCTGAAGATGGCCTCGCGATGGTGGTGGTGCCTGACAATGACCTCGCGCCGGTGGTGGCGCCGGCGATCCCACAGCTGGGCGACATGACCACGCCAATTGTGGTAGAAGACTACATCCCACTGCCTCCACCGCCTCGCCACTCTTGGCGCATCAGGCTGAGGAAGGAGAAGGAGAAGAACAGGAGAAATGAACTATGTCAGGGATGTTTGATCTCCAAAATGATCTATATATACTTAGCTTTGTTTCCTCCGAAATGACATAAGTTAGCTCTAATATGCTTAGTTACCTATGTTAGCTTAATATGCTTAGTTACCTATGTTAGCTCTAATATGCTAAGTTATCTCTACTATGCTTACTTTCCTATAGGTTAACTCCAAAATTACTTATGTTAGCACAAAATGACCAAGTTTACATAATAAGCTTTAGTAGTCTTCTTCTTCTTTCTTCTTCTTCTTTCTTTCTTCTTCTTCTTCTTTTCTTCTTCTTTCTTTCTTCTTTCTTATTCTTCTTATTCTTATTCTTCTAGTCTTCTTCTAGTATTCTTCTAGTCTTCTTCTTCTTCTTCTTCTTCTTCTTCTTCTTCTTCTTCTTCATTTTCTTCTAGGTTAGCTCCATTTTACTTAAGTATGCTTACTTCTTATAGGCTTGATTTTCTTCTTCTTCTTCTAACATCTTGTTTATCATTTTGCAGATTTGATTTAATTCACGGAAGCTTGCATGGATGGAGTGCTTCTTTTACATTTGTGCTTTTATTTTGTATCAATGAACTTGCATGGTTGGAACTTGTTATATGGATGGATGGATAACGGTGTTGGATGAACAATGTGAAACTTTTGTAATATGTAAGGATGGAACTATATATGTGTTGGTTATGTATGTATATATGATGAAACTAGTGTGTTGGATATGCTTGTTGTGTATATATGTATATCTGCGAATTGCTGTCAAATTGAATGAATTAAATTAAAAACAGGGCTGTACAGGCTCTTTGCGTCAGCTAGCTGACGGCAAAGTGGCAGCTACCTGTGATTCCTGGGACTGGCATGTTTGAGCACTTTGCCGTCTGCCAGCAGACGGCAAAGACGTTAGCCTCTTTGCCGTCCGCTGCTGACGGCAAAGCACGCCGTTAACCCCTAACGGCCCTCACCCCACCTCACTGCCGTCCACGATCTTTGCCGTCTGCTGGCCACCAGAGGCGGACGGCACAATCCTTTGCCGTCCGTTTCCAGGAAGCGGACGGCAAAGAAGGCCTTTGCTGGCACGTGTTCATCCGGACATTTTGCCGTCTGCTGGCGGACGGCAAAGAGGTTTGCCGTCCGTGATCTATGCCTTTGCTGTCCGCCGTGGCGGACGGCAAAGAAGCTGATTCCAGTAGTGACCGTGGTGATCATCAACTCCGCAGTGGATAATTTCTGGCCTAACATATCAGGTGAAATCCATCCAGTATATTTTTATGTTACGTATTGCTTTCTTTAAAAGAACAATTACTCTGGCTTGCAAGTTCTCTAATGCAGGACAAGTGGTCTACTTCAAATGGGACTATTATATCATTGAGCTGTTGAATGACTCATACCGGTTTATATTACGGTCAAATATGGAGAATCTCAAGGCAACTCCTTGAGTCGTCTTAAGACTCGGGGGTTACGATGATATGACTCAGCAAGTCTTGCCAGTTTCAGCAAATTCAAGTGCCCCAGGATGTTGAAGGGAAAGATAACCCGGTCCGGAGGATACTGTTGTATTGATGAAAATTTAAAGGCCGTCAGAAATATTCCGGCTCACAATGATGCTTCCGATTTATAATCCGGTTTAAGGGAAATCCCGTCTCCCACACAGCGCTGAAGCCCTTAATATCTGGTTCAAATCCGGTTTAAGAGGAAACTGTCTATTACAAAGCTCTGACGCTCTCAATATCCGGTTCAAAATCCCGGTTCAAGAAGAATTTATCTCTTGCAAAAAGTTAAAGGTTGCCGAAGAGGACTTGTTGCCATGATGCGCGGTTCAAACATGGGTATCCTGCCTTATTGGCTTATCATATTATTGATCACATGGGGGCTTTCCTGCTCATTGAAGCGAAGCTATGATTACCCTTTAAACCGGCTTATATGCCACTCCTACAAAATCACTTGGGGGCTTGGTCGTATTTGAACCATAGCTACACCTCTTGATCGGCGTAAGGCCACCAGGGAAATCACTTGGGGGCTTAGTCGTATTCGAACCATAGCTACACCTCTTGATCGGCGTAAGGCCACCAGGGAAATTACTTGGGGGCCAAAGAGGGTGTTGCAAAAGCACAACTCAAACATAGGCACCCACTGAGTACAGCTCAAAATATTGCTTGGGGATTCTTTGCTATCGCAATGAACAAAGAATCTACACTTGTAATAGGCTATCAAGCCACGGCTTGGAAGCCTGGTATATACACCTAAAACCCCGGGTTAGCCTGCCTTTTTTAAGTAAGTCACTCCGTCCAGGTAAACCTGGTATGACCCGTCGAACTTCGACAAGTCAATCTCATAAGACCCTGAACTTGTCAAAGTTAAAACGACGATTGGTTAAAGATTGAGGTCCATCTTAAAAGGCTTTGTAAAATGGTTTAACTCAGCGGCCTGGCAGCCCATGAAAAGCCTCGAATTTGGGGCCTGACAGCCCGTGAAAAGCCTCGATTACAAGTTTTCATATGCTTTTATTTGCCAAGTTTTTCTCCTTTGATGAGATTTATGATGATTTTGGTAAATCGGCGTTAATCAACCCGGCTCGGCTTTCAACTACAAGTTGTCAGTACATGATTAGTCATAATCCGGTGCTTATTAACCCGGTCTGGTTTTGACTATAAGTCGCCAGTATGAGATAAAGTAATTATCTGGTGTTTATTAACCCGGTCTGGCTTTGGACATTAAGTCGCCAGTATATATTGGGATTGCGCCATTGGAATCATGCGCTTATAAATCATTGGATTATATTATTCAAATCTTTAATAGCCAATATGGCTGGATTTTTATTATGGTTATCAATAACCAATATTATGATTGAGGTTTTCAAAGTCGCTTTAAGCGCAATGGCTATTATTTTATCAATGGATATGATTTATTCTACAATGGAAGGAATAGTCCCGAGTTGCTGCAGGCTTACGACCCGGCACTTGGGGGCTACATTATTCAAGTTGAGAATTACATCAAATATGCAAGTCCCATGTCACTGCCAGCATGTACCATGGTACTTGGGGGCTAATGCAAAGTCATTTTTGCTCACCTCATCGAAGACCCGACTCATCACATCATAATGAGCCGGCCCTTGGGGGCTACCAATTGCTCCTGTCAAAATTCAAGGTTCAAGCCCCATGATGGGGGTTACATCATATAATGTTATTCTCAATGAAGTATATATAAAGTCCCAGCTCAATATTATCTCACTGAGCCGGCCCTTGGGGACTACACGTTGTTGTTCAAAGACTACATGATTATATTTACAAAGTCCCTGCTCATTATTGCATAATGACCCGGCCCTTGGGGGCTACACTGGTTGAAGTTTTTATGAGCATAAAGCGATTTCAAGTCCCAGGTTGCTGCAAGCATGACAACCTGGCACTTGGGGTCTACTTATGTGGAATACTCAGTTTATGACTAATGACAGAGATGAACAAATCAGTTTTCTTCAAGACGGTGACATTTATATTGAAGCAAGTCTTAAGCTGTTGCTACGCTACCTTCTTAAGACTTGGGGGCTACAAGTGATAGGCATATAAGAGGTATATTTTCAAGTTTGATGTTAACTACAATTATAACCCGGTGCCATCAATATTTATAAACCGGCAATTTTGGCAATGATAAACCGGCGAGTTCTATATCCTTAAACCGGTTGAAGATCAGATGAGTATTTCAAGGACCAATATTTTTGTTAAGCATTGGGAGCTGAGTCAAAGGAGTTATTCTTCACAATATTTCTCTGTGACAAACCAATGTCAGCAAATTGATTATGAAGCTGGCCTATTGACCCGGATTTTCTAGAAGAAGGAAATGACAAGGACTTAAGGATGATCAGGATCAGTTTAACATGGATAAATCCAAATTAAACTGGGGCTAATGTCAGGGATATACCCCTCGGTATGACCCGGCCGGAGTCATAACCCGGCTGGGACTTGGTAAACCGGCGGATGGTAAACCGGCAGACAGTTAAGACAGATGTTAAGTCAGATGATAACCCGGCAGGTGTTAAGTCAGATGATAACCCGGCAGACAATCATAAATCGGCAGGAAGTCATAAACCGGCAGACCATCATAAACCGGCACCAGTCATAACCCGGCAGACAGTGATAACTCGGTTGCCAGGAGTTATGAAGCCCGAGACGTTATGAAGCCCAAGACGTTAAGAAGCCCATGAAGAGAAGTCAGAATAGTTTAAGTCTTAATCCAAGTTGGACTCTACATGTAACCCGCCCCTTCAACTTATATAAGGAGGGGTGGGGCACCCCAAGAGGGAGATATAATCTGAGGGCTAGACATAACTAGGAGAGCCGGTTTACGGCGACTCCCTGGTGACGATAATGAGACCTAGCCACAAACAGCATGTAGGGTTGTTACCGGATGATGTTTCCCGGGGCCCGAAGCTGTCTAAACCCTTGTCTTGTGTTGCGTTTCTCGATCTCGCTCAACCCCTCTCAAGCTACCACATAGATGCGTTGGCCTCACGACTAAGTCCTCAGACTAGGACATCTGCCGTGACAAATCCACGACACATATGATGCAGAGTACCCATATTTATTCCCGCGTGATGGTTAGTGCTATCGGGCCAGAGGCCCACTCAGATCACATATCCAAACCGTTAATACCTTGGGGGTGCGGTAACGAGCAGAGACTCACGATCGATGTGAACCCGTCGCCCCGTCTCAAGGACTTGCGGCAAGGGCTAAGAATGCCCGGCCACGCCTCGTATTCTTACTCGGGCACCATCCAGGTCAACCCGTCTCGCAAAAGACTGACGGGAACTCAGGTCCACCTCTACTGGGCGGTACCACCTGTCCCTCCAGTCCTGCTGTAAAAGTAACTTCCTTGGGTCCCCCTCGGGGCCGACCCGTCTCTAACAAAGTCCAGGGGTAAAGTCATAGTAACCGTGTGTCCATAACATCAATGGAATCCGAGGTATCACCCTCGACGGATGCCCACTCGATGTATCCGTCAAGTTGAACTTAGGAGGAATCAGCCTCGAGGTTCAAACTTGAAGTGTTGCGTGACAAGGTCGTATCGGAAGTGGAGAAGGAGGAATCACCCTCGATGACCACGACCAATTATCTACCCTACAAAGTTAACATCAGAAGTGCTGATGAGGTATCACCCTCGGCACTCGATAGTAACCCAGTAGTGTCGTACAACTAAGGGGGTGCAGTGCGGTGCCGGGGCCTGGTCTTCAATCCCGTTGATCGGGTCTTCTGATAATCCAGCGGGGCAACAAGGGACAAGGTGGGGTTCTCTAGTGGGTCTCTACCCAGCCTATACTAAGCAGTTTAGGATAAGCAGGTAAGGTATCAATATGAGGTTACAATAAATAGGCTATGCATCAGATTGGTAAAGAAGTAACAACAGCAATTCTAATGCAAGCATGAAAAAATAGAATGGGCGATATCGGGATGATCAAAGGGGGGGCTTGCCTGGTTGCTCTGTTGCAAAGGCAAGGTCGTCAACGGTGTCGTCGGTCTCCGGAGCTGCATCGGTACTGGGCTCTATCGAGAGAGAAAAGGGGGAGGAAACAGTAAATATAAAGCAAACAAGAGCACGACATGACAAAACACAGAGCTAGGGGTGTGTCCTAACGGATGGTCGCACGTCACCTAGGAAGGGGGAAACCATCCGGGAATGTTTTCCCGGTTCCGGACATTTGTCAGACCGATGACCGGAGGGGAACGGTTCCATGTTCGGATAGTTAGGGACGTGTGGTGGACGAACGGACCGCAAAATCGGATTCGTCTCATCGTTCTGAGCAACTTACATGTACAAAGTTTGTCCATCGGTGTTACAGATTATTTTCTATGATTTTCTAAATATTTAAACAATTTCTAGAATTATTTTAACTAATAGAAATGGATTATTGCGTCAGCATGGTGTTACTGTGACGTCAGCAGTCAAACCGCCCGGTCCAGGTCAAACCTGACCTGCGGGACCCACCTGTCATAGACAGGGGGTTTAACAGCGTTTAAAACTAATCTAACAGACTTATTAATTAGTGGGCCCGGCCTGTCAGTGACTGATTAAGTTAATTAATTAACTAACATTTTATCTATTTATTTTTAAAACATTTAGCGGTGGGGCCCGCATGTCAGCGACACGGGTTGCCCAGTCAGCAGGATTGACTTGGTCAACCCAGTCAACCGGACCCCATCGGGCCCACAGTCAGCGGCGCAGGGGCCGGCAACGTCGGCACCAGGTCGGCGGCGCAGGCGGCTCAACACCGGCGACCAATTTGCGCGGCGGCGCGTGTCGGACGTTGCCGGAAATCGCGCTCCGGCCACCATTTTGCGCGCGCGAGGCGGCAATCGAAAGAGGGGAGCGAGGCGCGTCGTTCTGCTGTGGTGGCACGGCCGGAGACGGCGTGTGGTGAAGGCGGCGAGTGGCGCGGCGGTTGCCGGAGTTCGGGCTTGGGCGAAAACGGCGAAGCATGGCTCGGTAAGCTACGGGGGCGACGACTTTCGAACCCTGCGAGCGTGCTGAGCACGATGCCAAGCACGGACGAGCTCGACGGCGAACCTGGCCATGGCTACAAGATCGACGGCGGCGACGGGTACGGCTACGGCTAGCACGGTGTCTACGAGCGCGGGACCAAAGGGAAAAAATGGCGAGGAGGAAAAGGAGCTCACCGAGGAGGCACAAGTAGGCCCGGCGAGCAACGGGAGCAGCAGAGGCGGTCGGAATCGCCGGAGTTCGCCGGCAACAGAGACAACGAAGACGAGGTCGTCGAGTTCGACATGGTGGCTCCCGGCTCCAATGGCTTGGCGCAGCCGATGTAGCAGACGACGGCGAGGCTCTACGACATCGTGGCGAGGCGAGGAGACGACGGAGTCCACGGGATCGAGTGGAGGACGGCGGCGAGTGTTTCGGGCGAGGAGAAGAGCGAGCGAGGGGACGGCGGGGGAAGAGAGCTAGGGTTCGCCAGGGGGTCGCTGGGGATGCTCTTGTCCCTCCTCGCGGGCGCGGCGCGCTGTCGAGCAAGGGAGAGGGGGGCCGGGGTGCGGTTCGCGCGCGCGGGCGACAGCAGCGCGGGGAGGAGCAGTGAGGTGGAAGGAAGTGCGGGGTGGGCTGGCGCGGTAGCCACTTAGGCCCAGCCGCTGCGGGTATTTTTTTCTTATTTTCTTTTCTGCTTTCTGTATTTGTTTTCTGTTTTGTCTTTTGTTTATATTGCATATGGCTTTTGTAAAATATGTGACTGGTCCAAATATTAACAGTGCAAAATTAGTGACTGCTAGAAATTTGTTTGGAGCCAAATGAATTTTATTTGGACTTTAATTAAATAAAATTGGATTAAACATCTCTGTTTTCTTGCTGTTTGAGTCACTTAATTTATTTAGTATATGTTGATTATAGTTTTAGAATAGTCTCTGGATTATTTACAAAATTATGAACATTTTAGTTTCTGGATTTGAATAACTTTTATTTTCCACTTTGAATTTAATTGAAGTTTGAATTTCCATTTGAATTTGAACTAAAAGGGATATGATCCAAATGATGTCTAGGCACTGTTGATCATGATGACATGGCATTATCAATAGGGGAATTTTTGTGGCTAACCACTGGGGGTGTTACAAGTCTCCTCCACTAATAAGAATTCTCGTCCCGAGAATTAAGGGGTGGAGTAAGGGGGAAAAACTCGGGAAGGACGGAGCTCAACACAAGATAGGTACCTGGGGGCTATCTCAGTGACGTTGCATAGGGGCATCTCTCGAGTTGAAATTCAAGAAAGTCATCGAGAGCAAGGTACGGGGGTCCAATAAGAAGCTTCAACCGGATAGGCAATCGTTCCTTGCCTGAAACAGAGGGTGAAAGAGGTTCAGAATAATGGGAATAAGCATTGCGTAGGATACTAGAATCGATCACTAGGTGGGTGGCTCGTGATGTACTTATGAAGCCAAGCGCGAGAAACAATTTTGGAAAACAGGGATGTACAGGAGAGTCAGGTTTCGATCCTGTGGAACTGTGGGTTATGGGCCCACCATGAGGGCTACAAGTAGGAAGGAGGCTGACATATTGCACGGTCACGATAGCAAGGCATGTTAGAGGATAGTCTGTCAGTTATGTCGACGACAACATCGGTACCAAGGGCGAGGGACAAAGAGAACCATTTTCCTGCTCGTTGAACGAGGCGGACCAATAGGCAAGGTTCTCGTCCATCGGCGGTTACCGGAATGTCATCAACAGTAGAAACAGGGTCTCACTGACAGAGTTGTACACCGAGGTGTTTACATAAGCAGTGAATTATTACTGCTTAGATCATATAGATCACAAGAAAGGTTAAACAAAACAATGGAAAGGAAAATGTGATCATCAGATTAAACAGAACAATGGAAAGGAAAATGTGTCTAAACACATATTCCAGGGGTATATCCTTCGCAAGGACAAGCAGAGCATGATATCCATGGCAGGATAGAAAGTAGAAAACGCTTTAGGTAAGGGGAGAGAAATTCCATGACATTACCCATACAATGGTGTTTGGATAATTGAAAAAGAAATTTTAGCATTATGCTTCAAATGTCCTTATTGAAAATCGGAGTACCACAGACAAGCTTCGAGATAGTATAGACATGGTCAACAAGTAAAGGTCAACCTTTGGATACACGAAGGATCCATCGGAACAACTTATAAAATAAGTCATACAATTCCAGCCAGGAAAAGATGAGGATAGGGCCCGCGGGCTCAGCAACAATTCATTGAGGGGGCAAGGATAATATTTCTCACCATGAATTCTATTGATATCCTGGAAGAGCTCGGAATGTTGATGATGATCACGACACAATTGTCGAGAGATTTCATGAAGATGTAATTGGTCGGTGATGACATCAAGTCAAAGGAATGATGAAGCGAAAGGTTATTGGATCCACGGTTACGACACAAACTCGAAGTCAAGCTTGTTGTTCGAGGTTAAATGATAAGACGAGGAAGATCGACGTAAGCTTAGTTCATCGTCGGAAGTTGTGCTTCGGGAATAAGGACCAAGTAGCATAGATAAAATGTTGCATGATATCGATATTGCCGATCAAGCTAGGAATGACTTGAAGAATTATTTAACTCGTAAGCAACAAAAATTACTTAGAGTTATTGAATCGGAGTGCGGAAGCGATTCACTATCGGTGTTCTTGAGTGACTAACAACTCAGAACCCGAGGGAAATCTGAAATCGGTGAGATGCAATACTAGAAGAAGACTCATAGGAAGCAATACAGTTCTTTGATATTCTCGAGATACTAGAGGGTAAAACTCGAAGGTAGAGAAGAATAGAGTTTGGACAGGTGAAATGATCTGCAGAGGACAATTATTTTAACCTGTCCGAGGGATGGAATCAAGGAGAAGACATGGTCGGAACCACAAGTGCAAAAGGATCAATTCACAGATACAAGATGGACTTAAAACAAGGGATAATTATTTTTACGAGGAGCTTCCATGATAAATTCTACATCGAGTCCATGGGCATGAACACAAAGTTCAAGGTCGACTTCTTCGATGCATAACCTTTCATTCACTTCTCGTTTCGAAGAAATTGTAGTGCTGAAAATTTATCTGGTGAAGCACTAGAAGAGTATGACTCGCATAACTTTCGAGTTCACACAGATTAGGGAAAGCATAGGTTCAACCTATCGGGACAATTTTACGAATCTATACAACCGGCAACCATAGCAGGGGATGCGAGTCGAAAGCAGGATATCGAAGTCAAGGCATATGGTACAATTTACCGAAGGTAATATGTATCAGGGGGAATAACTAACAAGGTTATGGGATATGGGGGACACTATCAGATAATGATCCACCAAAAGATCTGGTGGACCACAAAGGGATGCGATTGGGAGTATTGGTACTCAATCAGAAGAATGCAAGCGCGTCGGGTTATGGGATTATAAGAATAGTTCATGGCTTAACTTCAAAAGACTTATGATTTCCATGTTGGGGGATCAGAAGCAGACGCCCTGATCAAAGATGGATAAGTTGAAAAGACTTAGGGGCACCATTGATCATAAATTGATCGGCTGAGAACCAGCTCATGTCCAAAATAACGTCTGAGTCGGAATGACGAATTCTAGGAATTAATTGATGATAGCAAGCAGTCAGATACATAATGAATCAAAGGACTCAAAATGATGGCAACAAAGGAGGTCGATAAGATTACTAGACATCTGGAATTAACCATAATGAAAGCAGGTAAGAAGAACCTCAAAAGCAGTAGGCTGCAGGAGAGTTTCGGAAGATCGGATAGCATTATGAAATATTTCAGGAACACAAGAACAACTGGGGATGAACGGACCTCTGGTAATGTGAGGAATTAACCGCAGTGCGAAAGAAGCTGCACGGTAGTAGGCTCAAAGGATTCCCGGATTAATGAGGAGTATTTCGGGGTATTTCGTACATAAAGGAGTAACTGGGAATGAAGACACAAACGGCAAAGAAGTGTAGTTATTCATAGTGATTACCGGTGGTAAGGATTTGCTATAATTAAGGGCACAAGGGTCTCAGGAAACTTCGGGGAGTATCTTCAGAATCTTCTGATGAAGCAGACGATCATCTGTAGTGAAGGGGCTCTCCGGGAGGAAGTGGTTACGAGATCCTAATACCAGAGTTATCAAAATCATTTAACCCGAATAGAAGAGAGATCAGAGTCCCAGAGTATAGACGAGGAATAAATGATCCTAATACCACCCAGTTGGCGACGTGGGCCCGTAAGCCACACAGCCAAGTTAGTAAATTAGTTTTTCGATGTCTAGACTCAACTTCGGCCAAGGAGTTGGAAAGGGGGATCCTAGAGGCAGTCAGCTCTGATACCAACTTGTGACGCCCCCGGCTCAATCGTGCACTAATCATACACGCAAATGCACACGATCAAGCCTAAGGACTCACGAGAAGATATCACAACACAACTCTAAAACACAAATAAAGTCATACAAGCTTCATATTACAAGCCAGGGGCCTTGAGGGCTCGAATACATAAGCTCGCATTCAAGCGTTAGCGGAAGCATCAGATATCTGAGTACAAATATAAAAGAAAACACAGATAGGCCCTTAGAAGGCGGGGCAAAAGAAAACACTACGATCGAAAGGCGCAGGCCTCCTGCCTGGGACCCTCCGATCCTACTCCTGGCCGTCGGCCAACTCGTAGTAATATCCACCCTCGGGGTAGTAGTAGCGATCGTCGGCGGGAGCAGCTGTCTCAGGGTCTCCGTCATCTGGTTGCATCAAAAGGATATGGGGGAAAAGAAAGCAAAGCAACCGTGAGTACTCATCCGAAGTACTCAGCAAGCAAGGATCTACACTACATATGCAACATTATCAAAGGAAGGCTGTATATGTGGACTGGGCTGCAGAAATGCCAGAATAGAGAGAAGGCCTAGTCCTATCGAAGACTAGCATCTTCAGAGGTCTTGCAGCATTAGAAGAGTGTAGATTAGTACCGTATAAAGTAGTAGTATCATTAAGTCTCATCCTCACCCAGAGATCCTTTCTCGACTTCCTGCGAGAAAGCAATCCCAGAGCCATACAGTCATCAACCTCGTCCGGAGATCCCTTCTCGACTCCCTGCGAGAAGCAATCCCAGAGCCATAGTATCCAATTCTAGTTGTATCGATCGGGATACAACTTTGAGTGCCCGTTACCGAGGATCCGGCTATGCATAGTTTAGTTCTTCCCTGCAGGGGTGCACCAACTTACCCACCACGCTCGCTTAACTCCGGACGGACACACTTTCTGGGTCATGCCCGGCCTCGGCCAAACGACACACCGCAACCCTACCTAAAGCTCAACAGAGAGGTCCCTGCCGGTCTACATCCTAAGCACTCAGGGGTCTTGGGCCATCGCCCTGTGCACTCCGGGTCGTTGCGCACACAGTGAAGCCAGGCACCAACACTACAGGATGGCGCCGGTCCGTCCGTGCCGCCATGCTGAACTAGTCGTCTGACAAAGATTTCAGCTGATGCATACGATGCAGAGTACCCATATTTATTCCCGCATGATGGTTAGTGCTATCGGGCCAGAGGCCCACTCAGATCACATATCCAAACCGTTAATACCTTGGGGGTGCGGTAACGAGCAGAGACTCATGATCGATGTGACCCCGTCGCCCCGTCTCGAGGACTTGCGGCAAGGGCTAAGAATGCCCGGCCATGCCTCGTATTCTCACTCGGGCACCATCCAGGTCAACCCGTCTCGCAAAAGACTGACGGGAACTCAGGTCCACCTCTACTGGGCGGTACCGCCTGTCCCTCCAGTCCTGCTGTAAAAGTAACTTCGTTGGGTCCCCCTCGGGGCCAACCCGTCTCTAACAAAGTCCAGGGGTAAATTCATAGTAACCGTGTGTCCATAACATCAAGGGAATCCGAGGTATCACCCTCGACAGATGCCCACTCGATGTAACCGTCAAGTTGAACTTAGGAGGAATCACCCTCGAGGTTCAAACTTGAAGTGTTGCGCGACAAGGTCGTATCGGAAGTGGAGAAGGAGGAATCACCATCGATGACCACGACCAATTATCTACCCTACAAAGTTAACATCAGGAGTGCTGATGAGGTATCACCCTCGGCACTCGATAGTAACCCAGTAGTGTCGCACAACTAAGGGGGTGAAGTGCGGTGCCGGGGCCTGGTCTTCAATCCCGTTGATCGGGTCTTCTGATAATCCAGCGGGGCAACAAGGGACAAGGTGGGGTTCTCTAGTGGGTCTCTACCCAGCCTATACTAAGCAGTTTAGGATAAGCAGGTAAGGTATCAATAGGAGGTTACAATAAATAGGATATGCATCAGAATAGGTAAAGCAGTAATAGCAGCAATTCTAATGCACGCATGAGAAAATAGAATGGGCGATATCGGGATGATCAAAGGGGGGGCTTGCCTGGTTGCTCTGCTGCAAAAGCAAGGTCGTCAACGGTGTCGTCGGTCTCCGGAGCTGCGTCGGTACCTGGCTCTATCGAGAGAGAAAAGGGGGAGGAAACAGTAAATATAAAGCAAACAAGAGCACGACATGACAAAACGCAGAGCTAGGGGTGTGTCCTAACGTATGGTCGCATGTCACCTAGGAAGGGGGAAACCATCCGGGAATGTTTTCCCGGTTCCGGACATTTGTCAGACAGATGACCGGAGGGGAACGGTTCCATGTTCGGATAGTTAGGGACGTGTGGCGGACGAACGGACCGCGTAACGGATTCGTCTCGTCGTTCTGAGCAACTTTCATGTACAAAGTTTTTCCATCGGAGTTACAGATTATTTTCTATGATTTTATAAATATTTAAACAATTTCTGGAATTATTTTAACTAATGGAAATGGATTATTGCGTCAGCATGATGTCACTGTGACGTCAGCAGTCAAACCGCCTGGTCCAGGTCAAACCTGACCTGCGGGACCCACCTGTCATAGACAGGGGGTTTAACAGCGTTTAAAACTAATCTAACAGACTTATTAATCAGTGGGCCCGGCCTGTCAGTGACTGATTAAGTTAATTAATTAACTAACATTTTATGTATTTATTTTTAAAACATTTAGCGGTGGGGCCCGCGTGTCAGCGACACGGGTTGCCCAGTCAGCAGGGTTGACTTGGTCAACCCAGTCAACCGGACCCCATAGGGCCCACAGTCAGCGGCGCAGGGGCCGGCCACGTCGACGCCAGGTCAGCGGCGCCGGCGGCTCAACGCCGGCGACCAATTTGCGCGGCGGCGCGTGTCGGACGTCGCCGGAAATCGCGCTCCGGCCACCATTTTGCGCGCGCGAGGCTGCAATCAAAAGAGGGAAGCGAGGCGCGTCGTTCTGCTGTGGTGGCACGGCCGGAGACGGCGTGTGGTGACGGCGGCGAGTGGCGCGGCGGTTGCCGGAGTTCGGGCTTGGGCGAAAACAGCGAAGCGCGGCTCGGTAAGCTACGGGGGCGACGGCTTTCGAACCCTGCGAGCGTGCAGAGCACGATGCCAAGCACGGACGAGCTCGACGGCGAACCTGGCCACGGCTACGAGATCGACGGCGGCGACGGGTACGGCTACGGCTAGCATGGCGTCTACGAGCGCAGGACCAAAGGGAAAAAATGGCGAGGAGGAAGAGGAGCTCACCAAGGAGGCACAAGTTGGCCCGGCGAGCAACGGGAGCAGCAGAGGCGGTCGCAATCGCCGGAGTTCGCCGGCGACAGAGACAAGGAAGACGAGGTCGTCGAGCTCGACATGGTGGCTCCCTGCTCCAATGGCTTGGCGCAGCCGATGTAGCAGACGATGGCGAGGCTCTACGACAACGTGGCGAGGCGAGGAGACGACGGAGACCACGGGATCGAGTGGAGGACGGCGGCGAGCGTTTCGGGCGAGGAGAAGAGCGAGCGAGGGGACGGGGGGAAGAGAGCTAGGGTTCGCCAGGGGGTCGCTGGGGATGCTCTTGTCCCTCCTCGCGGGCGCGGTGCGCTGTCGAGCAAGGGAGAGGGGGGCCGGGGTGCGGTGCGCGCGCGGGCGACAGCAGCGCGGGGAGGAGCAGTGAGGTGGAAGGAAGTGCGGGGTGGGCTGGCGCGGTAGCCACTTAGGCCCAGTCGCTGCGGGTTTTTTTTTCTTATTTTCTTTTCTGCTTTCTGTTTTTGTTTTCTATTTTGTCTTTTGTTTATATTGCATATGGCTTTTGTAAAATATGTGACTGGTCCAAATATTAACAGTGCAAAATTAGTCACTGCTAGAAATTTGTTTGGAGCCAAATGAATTTTATTTGGACTTTAATTAAATAAAATTGGATTAAACATCTCTGTTTTGTTTCTGTTTGAGTCACTTAATTTATTTAGTATATTTTGATTATAGTTTTAGAATAGTCTCTGGATTATTTACAATATTATGAACATTTTAGTTTCTGGATTTGAACAACTTTTATTTTCCACTTTGAATTTAATTGAAGTTTGAATTTCCATTTGAATTTGAACTAAAAGGGATATGATCCAGATGATGTCTAGGCACTGTTGATCATGATGACATGGCATTATCAACAGGGAAATTACTGTGGCTAACCACTGGGGGTGTTACACTTCAACACTCATCGGACCGCATATATCGGTATGTATTATTTCCAATAAGTCATTAGCTCGCTCAATTGTTCCGGAGAACGGAGTTTTAGTCATCTTGCCCATGAGGCATGGTTCGCAAGTATCAAATGATTCATAATCAAGTGATTCCAAAAGTCCATTCGCATGGAGTTTCTTCATGCGCTTTACACCAATATGACCTAAACGGCAGTGCCACAAGTATGTTGCACTATCATTATCAACTCTGCATCTTTTGGCATCAATATTATGAATATGTGTATCACTATGATCGAGATTCACTAAACCATTTACATTGGGTGTATGACCATAGAAGGTTTTATTCATGTAAACAGAACAACATTTATTCTCTGACTTAAATGAATAACCGTATTGCAATAAACATGATCCAATCATATTCATGCTCAACGCAAACACCAAATAACATTTATTTAGGTTCAACACTAATCCTGAAGGTAGAGGGAGTATGCGATGGTGGTCTTATCAACCTTGGAATCACTTCCAACACACATCGTCACCTCGCCCTTAACTAGTCTCTGTTCATTTTGCAACTCCTGTTTCGAGTTACTAATCTTAGCAACTGAACCGGTATCAAATACCCAGGGGCTACTATGAACACTAGTAAAGTATACATCAATAACGTGTATATCAAATATATCTTTGTTCACTTTGCCATCCTTCTTATCCGCTAAGAATTTGGGGCAGTTCCGCTTCTAGTGACCATTTCCTTTGCAGTAGAAGCACTCAGTTTCAGGCTTAGGTCTGTAACACCCCCGGTGGTTAACTACAGTAACCACCCTTTTGATTTGCCATGTCATCATGTTTAACAGTGCATGATCATCATTAACATCATATTGCATTTCAACTCCTAAGTCAAAATCCAAATTTAAAAGAAAGTGAAAAATAAAAGTTGTCCAACATAGAAACTAAATTGTTCATTAAATAGCAAATAAATCAGAGACAATTCTAAAATTGAAACCAACATCATTGGAGTTGGGTAAGTGACTCAAACATCCCCAAACAGTGACTAAAGACAATATTTAATTACCTTTTACTTAATCTAAAATAGATATGAAAAGATATTTACCCCAAACTAGTTTTTGGTGGTAGGATATATTGTACTGTGATTTGTGGGCCAGCTCTCATATTTTACAAAACTCTAATGGGGGCCACACATTTTGCAAAACATTAAAGAAAAAGAAAAGGCAAAAGAAAAACAAAACAGAAAAAGAAAAAGAGAAACACCCCCCTACCCCCCAGCCCAACTGGGCCCCAGCCCAGCTGGCCCATGCCGGCCCACCCCCACTCTCCCTTATCCCCCTGGAACCCGAACCCTAACCCCAACCCCCGATCCATTCCCCTCCCCCCCGATCCCCTCCTCCCTCCTCCCCGGCGCCCGTCGCCGTCGCCGCGGCCCCGCGCCCCCCCGCGCCGCGCCCGCGCTCGCCGAGCTGCCCGCGCGCTCGCCCCCGACCGCGCCCGCAACCTCGACGCGCCCCGCCGCCTCGCCGTCCTCGACCACCGTCGCCTCGTCCCCGTCGTCCTCCTCGACCCCCCCACTGCCCCGTGCCCTACGCCTCGATGTGATCCGCGCCCCTCCTCGCTCCCTCCCTCTCCCTCGCGTGCTCGCGCTCGTCACCGCCGCCCGTGCGCCCGACGCCACGCTCCCCGCCGCGCCCGAACGACCGCCGCGCCTGGCCCCGCACCGCGCCCATCGCCCGCTCGCCGCGCCTGCCGCTGCTGCCGCTCGCCCGCGCTCCGCTCGCGCGCCTCGCCACGCCGCCGCCGCGCCCACCCCCGCATCTCCGCGCCCTTGCATCGCGTCCCCGCCGCGCGCCGCGCCCGCGCATGCGTCCGTGGCCCTGGGCCACTGACCGGAGGGGCCCAGTGCCCCAGTGCTACTGCCGCTGGCCCGAAACCCCCTCTGGCCACTGACAGCGGGCCCGGCCCAAAAACATTTTAGGAAAAAAAATGAAAAATAAATGAAAAATAAATAAATAATTAAAATTAGTTAATTAATTAATTAATTAGTTAATTAATCCTGATTAGGTTAATCTAATTAACTAGTTAGTGTTAATTAAACAGTAATTTAATTAGTTAACCCTAATTAACCTAACAGTCTATGACAGGTGGGACCCACCCTGTCAGGACGCCTGCTGACGTCAGCATGATGTCATGCTGATGTCATCGAAACACTGTTTCGAATAATGTTGATTTAATAAATTGAATAAATTCCAGAAATTAATAAAAACTTTAGAAAATCATATAAAATAATCCGTAACTCAGATCGAAAAACTTTGTACATGAAAGTTGCTCAGAACGACGAGACGAATCCGAATGCACGGTCCGTTCGTCCGTCACACGTCCCTAACTATCCGAACATGCAACCGTTCCTCTCCGGTCATCTGTCTGACAAATGTCCGGAACCGGGAAAACATTCCCGGATGAATCCCACCTTCGCCAGTATCACCCGGCACTGCGTTAGATCACCTCCGTCACCGCGTATTGCCATGTTATACTTTGTGCTGCACTTATTTGCTGTGTATTTATACTGTTTCCTCCCCCTCTTCTCTCTCGTTAGACCCCGACGCAGTTCCCGGTACCGACGCAGCTCAGGAGCCCGACGACACCGTTAACGACTTTGCCTTTGCCGCCGAGCAACCAGGCAAGCCCCCCCCCCTTTTGATCATCCCGATATCGCCCGTTCTATTTCTCATGCTTGCATTAGAATTGCTGCTGCTGCTGCTTTACCTATTCTGATGCATAGCCTGTTTATTGTAACCTGCTGTTGATAATTACCTGCATACCCTAAACTGTTTAGTATAGGCTGGGTAGAGACCTATCAGTGACCCCACTTATCCCGACTACCGCGCTGGATCATCACAAGACCCGATCAACGGGATTGAAGACCAGGCCCCGACACCGCACATCACCCCCCCTTAGTTGTAACGACACTGCAGCGTTACTATCGAGTGCCGAGGGTGAAACCTCTTGTAGCACTTCTGATGTTAACTCTGTAGAGTAGCTATTCGGTCGTGGTCATCGAGGGTGATTCCTCCTTCACCGCTTCCGATAACGACGCTGTCGTACAACACCTCAAGTGTGGACCCAGCGAGGGTGATTCCTCCGAGTTCACCTTGACGGAGACATCGAGTAGGAATCCAACGAGGGTGATACCTCGGATTCCCCTGATGTTATGGACACACGGATACTTGGACTTTACACTGTTACGTGGATAGGCGGGTCGACCCTGAGGGGTACCCGCGTGCGCATGAGAGGCGAGTGTTGTGAAGACGGGTGCCAGTGTGGTGCCCGAGTGGTGAATACGAGGCGCGGCCGGGCATTCTTAACCCTTGCAGCAAGTCCTCGAGACGGGGCGACGGGGTCACATCTTTCGTGAGTCTCTGCTCGTTACCGCAAGCCCCTAGTCCTAACGATTTGGATATTTGATCCGAGCAGGCCTCTGGTCTGATAGCACTAACCATCACGTGGGCATAGTATGGGCGTTCTGCATCATATGCATCAGCCGAAAGCTCTGTCAGACGTCCAGTTCAGCAGTGCGGCATGGAGTGATTGGCGCCATTGCGGTGGTGCTTGGATCTGAGCCATGTGGGAACGACCCGGAGGGTGAGGGGCGATGGCCAAGACCCCCTTGCGCTTAGGATGTAGACCGGCGGGGACCTCTCTGCTGAGCTGTAGGTAGGGTTGCGATGTATCGTTTGGCCGAGGCCGGGCATGACCCAGGAAAGTGTGTCCGGCCGGAGTTAATCGAGCGTGTTGGGTAAGTTGGTGCACCCCTGCAGGGAAGAAAACTTCTATCGATAGCCTGTCCTACGGTAAAGGACACTCGGAGTTGTATCCTGATTGATACAATTTTAGAACTGGATACTTGGATACTATGGCTCTGGGATTGCTTCTCGCAAGGAGTCGAGAAGGGATCTCAGGACGAGGTTGATGACTGTATGGCTCTGGGATTGCTTTCTCGCAGGGAGTCGAGAAAGGATCTCTGGGTGAGGATGAGACTTAATGATACTGCTACATTATATTGTACTGTTCTACCCTCTTCTATTTCTGCAAGACCGCTGAAGATGCTAGTCTTCGATAGGACTAGGCCTTCTCTCTATTCTTGCATTTCTGCAGCCCAGTCCACATATACAGCCTCCCGTTGAAAATGTTGCATATGTAGTGTAGATCCTTGCTTGCTGAGTACTTCTGAGTACTCACGGTTGCTTTGTTTTCCTTTTCTCCCCATATCAGTTTGTCGTGACCAAGATGACGGAGCCCCTGAGACAGATGCCCCGTCGATCGACTACTATTACTACCCCGAGGATGGATACTACTACGAGTTGACTGACGACCAGGAGTAGGATCGGAGGGTCCCAGGCAGGAGGCCTACGCCTTTCGATCGTAGTGTTTTATTTTGCCCCGCCTTTCTAAAGGCCTTTCTGTTTCTGTTTCATATCTGTACTCAGATATCTGATGCTTCCGCTGACGCTTGTTCGCAAGCTTATGTATTCGAGCCCTCGAGGCCCCTGGCTTGTAATATAAAGCTTGTATGACTTTATTTATGTTTTATAGTTGTGTTGTGATATCTTCCCGTGAGTCCTTAGGCTTGATCGTGTGCATTTGCGTGTATGATTAGTGCATGATTAGGCCGGGGGCGTCACAAGTTGGTATCAGAGCCGACTGCCTGTAGGAACCCCCCTTTCCAACTCCTTGGCCGAAGTTGAGTCTAGTAACCGAAAATTGTTTTACTAACTTGGCTGTGTGGCTTACGGGCCCACGTCGTCAATTGGGTGGTATTATGATCTTTTACTCCTTGACCTTTACTCTGGGACTCTGACCTCTCTTCTATTCGGGTTAAATTTTTTACTAACGCCAACACTTAGGATCTCGTAATTCTCGTCCACCCGGAGAGCTGGATATCTGTGCGATTTCCCTGATATTGATCTGATTAGTCTGATAATCATCATTTTCCTTTCCATTGGTTTGTTTAACCTTTCCTTTACAAGTATCTTACGCTTCTTACACTGTCATTTGACACTTTTGGAATCTCCCGGAAAAATGTGTCGTGTTCAGCGTCAACATTTTGAGTTCTTCCGAGATGTTAATTGAATTCATGAACGGCAATGCCATCCTTGCCCCTCGCTGATCTGTGTTATCATCATCAATCTCTTTGACTACCTGCCCACGAATTGCCGTTAACCCAGAACGAGTTCAGGCTATTCTGGACTGGACTCCTCCGAAGAACGTCAAGCAAGTGAGAAGTTTTCTCGGCCTTGCAAGTTATTGCCGTCGATTTGTCGAGAACTTTTCCAAGATTGCTAAGCCTTTGACTGATCTGCTTCACAAGGGCGTTAAGTTCGAATGGACAGAAAAATGTCAGGAAAGTTTCCAGACACTCAAAGACAAGCTAACATCTGCCCCAGTACTGTCTCCTCCAGATACCCGCAAAGACTTTGTGATTTATTGTGATGCATCCCGTGAAGGATTAGGTTGTGTCCTAATGCAAGAGCGTAAAGTGATTGCCTATGGCTCTCGTCAGTTGCGCCCACATGAAGAGAATTATCCGGTACATGATCTAGAACTGGCTGCTGTAATCTATGCATTGCAGTTGTGGCGACATTACCTTCTCGGTAATCGTTGCGAGATCTACACGGATCATAAAAGTCTGAAGTACTTGTTTACTCAACCTTCTCTAAACCTCCGTCAGCAAAGATGGATGGAGGCCATTGCGGACTATGATTTGGGTATATCCAATACCCCTGGCAAGGCTAACGTGATGGCTGATGCCTTAAGCCGCAAGTCCTATTGCGACAACCTCATGGTTAGGCGAGCTCAACCTCATCTTTTTGAACAACTGTGCAAGCTGAATATGCGGATTGTTCCACAGGGTTCTCTAAATAACCTTGTGATACAACCAGATCTTGAGAAAGCTGTTAAGAATGCGCAAGCTAAAGATGCTGAAGTTGATCTGATGAAGAAAGACCTTCACCTTGTAAAGTACAGGGATTTCTCGCTGTCTGAAGATGGAACCTTGTATTTCAGAAACCGCATTGTGGTACCTCGCTTCGAACTCATGACTGACAAAGTCATGAAGGAGGCACATGATACCCCGCTGTCTATTCATCCGGGTAGCACCAAGATGTATCGTGATCTCCGTCAAAGGTACTGGTGGTCTAGAATGAAGCAGGACATTGCTCGTTATGTTGCTGAATGTGATGTGTGTCGTCGCGTTAAAGCAGAACATCAGAAACCAGCTGGAATTCTGCAACCACTTCCTATTCCTCTATGGAAATGGGATAAGGTTCAGATGGATTTCGTTACAGGACTTCCCAGGTCACAGAAGGGTCACGATGCTATTCTTGTCGTCGTCGACCAACTCTCTAAAGTTGCACACTTTCTGCCTGTCAAAGAAACTATCACTGCTAGTAAGTTAGCAGAGTTGTATATCTCCAGAATTGTTTCACTCCACGGTATTCCGAAGGAGATCAGTTCGGACCGTGGCGGTCTTTTCACTTCCAAATTCTGGGAAAGTTTCCAAACAGCTATGGGAACTCATATTACCTGGATTTCAGCTTATCACCCCCAATCCCAAGGCCAAGTTGAACGAGTTAATCAAGTGCTTGAAGACAAGCTTCGGGCTTGTGTTATTTCTTTTGGCAAGAAGTGGGAAGAATCTCTTCCGTATGCCGAGTTCTCCTATAACAACAGCTATCAAGCCAGCTTGAAAATGGCTCCCTTCGAAGTACTCTATGGACGTAAATGTCGAACCCCTCTGAATTGGTCAGAAACTGGGGAACGACCGCTCGTGGGTCCGGATATTATTCAACACGCCGAAGAACAAGTTCGTATTGTCCGGGAAAATCTCAAGGCGGCTCAGGACCGCCAGAAGAGCAACTATGATCGCAAACGATGGGGTTTGACTTATCAACCTGGTGATCAAGCTTATCTTCGTGTCACTCCTATGAAAGGCACTCACCGTTTTGGAATCAAGGGCAAGCTAGCTCCACGCTACATTGGTCCTTTCCGCATTATTGCTAGACGTGGTCAGGTGGCATATAAATTGGAGTTGCCGCCGCAATTCTCCCATATCCACGACGTCTTCCATGTGTCGCAACTTCGTAAATGCTTCAAGGAATCTCCGCACCGAGCTGTGGATCACGAGATGCTCGAATTGCAAGATGATCTATCTTATAAGGAGCATCCGATCCGCATTCTCGATGAAGCTGAACGTCGGACCCGTCAGAAGGTTACCAAGTTCCTCAAAGTACAGTGGTCAAATCATACTGAAGATGAAGCCACTTCGGAACGCGAGGAGAACCTTCGTGCGGAATACCCCGAACTTTTTCCTTCTACCTCTTAATTCTCGGGACGAGAATTCTTGTTAGTAGAGGAGATTTGTAACACCCCCGGTGGTTAACTACAGTAACCACCCTTTTGATTATGCCATGTCATCATGTTTAACAGTGCATGATCATCATTAACATCATATTTCATTTCAACTCCTAAGTCAAAATCCAAATTTAAAAGAAAGTGAAAAATAAAAGTTGTCCAACATAGAAACTAAATTGTTCATTAAATAGCAAATAAATCAGAGACAATTCTAAAATTGAAACCAACATCATTGGAGTTGGGTAAGTGACTCAAACATCCCCAAACAGTGACTAAAGATAATATTTAATTACCTTTTACTTAATCTAAAATAGATATGAAAAGATATTTACCCCAAACTAGTTTTTGGTGGTAGGATATATTGTACTGTGATTTGTGGGCCAGCTCTCATATTTTACAAAACTATAATGGGGGCCACACATTTTGCAAAACAGTAAAGAAAAAGAAAAGGCAAAAGAAAAACAAAACAGAAAAAGAAAAAGAGAAACACCCCCCTCCCCCCCGGCCCAACTGGGCCCCAGCCCAGCTGGCCCATGCCGGCCCACCCCCACTCTCCCTTATCCCCCTGGAACCCGAACCCTAACCCCAACCCCCGATCCATTCCCCTCCCCCCCCGATCCCCTCCTCCCTCCTCCCCGGCGCCCGTCGCCGTCGCCGCGGCCCCGCGCCCCCCTGCGCCGCGCCCGCGCTCGCCGAGCTGCCCGCGCGCTCGCCCCCGACCGCGCCCGCGCCCTCGACGCGCCCCGCCGCCTCGCCGTCCTCGACCACCGTTGCCTCGTCCCCGTTGTCCTCCTCGACCCCCCCCACAGCCCCGTGCCCTACGCCTCGATGTGAGCCGCGCCCCTCCTCGCTCCCTCCCTCTCCCTCGCGCGCTCGCGCTCATCACCGCCGCCCGTGCGCCCGACGCCACGCTCCCCGCCGCGCCCGAACGACCATCGCGCCTGGCCCCGCACCGCGCCCATCGCCCGCTGGCCGCGCCTGCCGCTGCTGCCGCTCGCCCGCGCTCCGCTCGCGCCCCGCACCGCCCGCTCGCGCGCCTCGCCACGCCGCCGCCACGCGCACGCGCCCGCGCGCCCGTCGCCGCGGCCACCCCCGCGTCGCCGCGCCCCTGCATCGCGCCCGCGCCGTGCGCCGCGCCCGCGCATGCGTCCGTGGCCCTGGGCCACTGACCGGAGGGGCCCAGTGCCCCAGTGCCACTGCCGCTGGGCCCGAAACCCCCCTGGCCACTGACAGCGGGCCCGGCCCAAAAAGGTTTTAGGGAAAAAAATGAAAAAAAAATGAAAAAAAAAATAAAATTAATTAATTAATTAATTAGTTAATTAATTAGTTAATTAATCCTGATTAGGTTAATCTAATTAACTAGTTAGTGTTAATTAAACAGTAATTTAATTAGTTAACCCTAATTAACCTAACAATCTATGACAGGTGGGACCCACCCTGTCAGGACGCCTGCTGACATGCTAACGTCATCGAAACACTGTTTCGGATAATGTTGATTTAATAAATTGAATAAATTCAGAAATTAATAAAAACTTTAGAAAATCATATAAAATAATCCGTAACTCAGATCGAAAAACTTTGTACATGAAAGTTGCTCAGAACGACGAGACGAATCCGAATACGTGGTCCGTTCGTCCGTCACACATCCCTAACTATCCGAACATGCAACCGTTCCTCTCCGGTCATCTGTCTGACAAATGTCCGGAACCGGGAAAACATTCCCGGATGAATCCCGCCTTCGGCAGTATCACCCGGCACTGCGTTAGATCACCTCCGTCACCGCGTATTGCCATGTTATGCTTTGTGCTGCACTTATTTACTGTGTATTTATACCGTTTCCTCCCCCTCTTCTCTCTCGTTAGACCCCGACGTAGTTCCCGGTACCGACGCAGCTCAGGAGCCCGACGACACCGTTAACAACTTTGCCTTTGCCGCCGAGCAACCAGGCAAGCCCCCCCCTTTTGATCATCCCGATATCGCCCATTCTATTTCTCATGCTTGCATTAGAATTGCTGTTGCTGCTTTACCTATTCTGATGCATAGCCTGTTTATTGTAACCTGCTGTTGATAATTACCTGCATACCCTAAACTATTTAGTATAGGCTGGGTAGAGACCTATCAGTGACCCCACTTATCCCGACTGCCGCGCTGGATCGTCAGAAGACCCGATCAACGGGATTGAAGACCAGGCCCCGACACCGCACATCACCCCCCTTAGTTGTAACGACACTGCAGCGTTACTATCGAGTGCCGAGGGTGAAACCTCTTGTAGCACTTCTGATGTTAACTCTGTAGAGTAGCTATTCGGTCGTGGTCATCGAGGGTGATTCCTCCTTCACCGCTTCCGATAACGACGCTGTCGTACAACACCTCAAGTGTGGACCCAGTGAGGGTGATTCCTCCGAGTTCACCTTGACGGAGACATCGAGTAGGAATCCAACGAGGATGATACCTCTGATTCCCCTGATGTTATGGACACACGGATACTTGGACTTTACACTGTTACGTGGATAGGCGGGTCGACCCTGAGGGGTACCCGCGTGCGCCTGAGAGGCGAGTGTTGTGAAGACGGGTGCCAGTGTGGTGCCCGAGTGGTGAATACGAGGCGCGGCCGGGCATTCTTAACCCTTGCAGCAAGTCCTCGAGACGGGGCGACGGGTTCACATCTTTCGTGAGTCTCTGCTCGTTACCGCAAGCCCCTAGTCCTAACGATTTGGATATTTGATCCGAGCAGGCCTCTGGTCTGATAGCACTAACCATCATGTGGGCATAGTATGGGCGTTCTGCATCGTATGCATCAGCCGAAAGCTCTGTCAGACGTCCAGTTCAGCAGTGCGGCATGGAGTGATTGGCGCCATTGCGGTGGTGCTTGGATCTGAGCCATGTGCGCAACGACCCGGAGGGTGAGGGGCGATGGCCAAGACCCCCTTGCGCTTAGGATGTAGACCGGCGGGGACCTCTCTGCTGAGCTGTAGGTAGGGTTGCGATGTGTCGTTTGGCCGAGGCCGGGCATGACCCAGGAAAGTGTGTCCGGCCGGAGTTAATCGAGCTTGTTGGGTAAGTTGGTGCACCCCTGCAGGGAAGAAAACTTCTATCGATAGCTTGTCCTACGGTAAAGGACACTCGGAGTTGTATCCTGATTGATACAATTTTAGAACTGGATACTTGGATACTATGGCTCTGGGATTGCTTCTCGCAAGGAGTCGAGAAGGGATCTCAGGACGAGGTTGATGACTGTATGGCTCTGGGATTGCTTTCTCGCAGGGAGTCGAGAAAGGATCTCTGGGTGAGGATGAGACTTAATGATACTGCTACATTATATTGTACTGTTCTACCCTCTTCTATTTCTGCAAGACCGCTGAAGATGCTAGTCTTCGATAGGACTAGGCCTTCTCTCTATTCTTGCATTTCTGCAGCCCAGTCCACATATACAGCCTCCCGTTGAAAATGTTGCATATGTAGTGTAGATCCTTGCTTGCTGAGTACTTCTGAGTACTCACGGTTGCTTTGTTTTCCTTTTCTCCCCATATCAGTTTGTCGTGACCAAGATGACGGAGCCCCTGAGACAGATGCCCCGTCGATCGACTACTATTACTACCCCGAGGATGGATACTACTACGAGTTGACTGACGACCAGGAGTAGGATCGGAGGGTCCCAGGCAGGAGGCCTACGCCTTTCGATCGTAGTGTTTTATTTTGCCCCGCCTTTCTAAAGGCCTTTCTGTTTCTGTTTCATATCTGTACTCGGATATCTGATGCTTCCGCTGACGCTTGTTCGCAAGCTTATGTATTCGAGCCCTCGAGGCCCCTGGCTTGTAATATAAAGCTTGTATGACTTTATTTATGTTTTAGAGTTGTGTTGTGATATCTTCCCGTGAGTCCTTAGGCTTGATCGTGTGCATTTGCGTGTATGATTAGTGCACGATTAGGCCGAGGGCGTCACAAGGTCCAGCTTTGGGCTTTTTCACGGGAGCGGCAACTTGCTTGCCGTTCTTCTTGAAGTTTCCTTCCTTCCCGTTGCCCTTTTTCTTGAAACTAGTGGTCTTGTTAACCATCAACACTTGATGCTCTTTCTTGATTTCTACCTTCGCCGATTTTAGCATCGCGAAGAGCTCGGGAATCGTTTTCGTCATCCCTTGCATATTATAGTTTATCACGAAGTTCTAGTAGCTTGGTGATAGTGATTAGAGAACTCTGTCAATCACTATCTTATCTGGAAGATTAACTCCCACTTGATTCAAGCGATTGTATTACCCAGACATTCTGAGCATATGCTCACTGGCTGAGCTATTCTTCTCCATCTTGTAGGCAAAGTACTTGTCAGAGGTCTCATACTTCTCGACATGGGCATGAGTCTGAAATACCAATTTAAGCTCTTGGAACATCTCATATGCTCCATGGCGTTCAAAATGTTTTTGAAGTCCCGGTTCTAAGCCGTAAAGCATGGCGCACTAAACTATCAAGTAGTCATCATACCGAGCTTGTCAAACATTCATAACGTCTGTATCTGCTCCTGCAATAGGTCTATCACCTAGCGGTGCATCAAGGACATAATTCTTCTGTCCAGCAATGATGATAATCCTCAGATCACGGACCCAGTCCGCATCATTGCTACTATCATCTTTCAAATTATTTTTCTCTAGGAACATATCAAAAATAGGGGATCTATATTGCGAGCTATTGATCTACAACATAGATATGCAAAAACTGTTAAGACTAAGTTCATGATAAATTTAAGTTCAATTAATCAAATTACTAATGAACTCCCACTTAAATTAACATCCCTCAAGTTATTTAAGTGATACATGATCCAAATTAACTAACCCATGTCCGATCATCACGTGAGATGGGGTAGTCATCAATGGTGAACATCTCTATGTTGATCATATCTACTATATGACTCATGTTCGACCTTTCGGTCTCCAGTGTTCCAAGACCATGTCTGTACATGCTAGGCTCGTCAAGTTTAACCCAAGTATTTTGTATGTATAAAACTGTCTTACACCCGTTGTACGTGAACGTAGAGTCTATCACACCCGATCATCACATAGTGTCTCGAAACGACGAACTATAGCAACGGTGCATACTCAGGGAGAACACTTTTATCTTGAAATTAAGTGAAGGGATCATCTTATAATGCTGCCGCCGTTCTAAGCAAAATAAGATGCATAAAGGATAAACATCACATGCAATCAAAATATGTGACATGATATGGCCATCATCATTTTGTGCTTTTGATCTCCATCTCCAAAGCATCGTCATGATCTCCATCATCACCGGCTCGACACCTTGATCTCCATCGTAGCGTCGTTGCGTCGAGGTCGTCACGCCAACTATTGCTTCTACAACTATTGCTAACGTATAGTGATAAAGTAAAGCAATTACATGGCGCTTGCACTTCATACAATAAAGAGACAACCCTAAGGCTCCTGCCGGTTGTCGATATTACAAAACATGGTCATCTCATACATCAACATATATCACATCATGTCTTGACCATATCACATCACAACATGCCCTGCAAAAACAAGTTAGACGTCCTCTACTTTGTTGTTGCATGTTTTACGTGGCTGCTACGGGCTTCTAGCAAGAACCGTTCTTACCTACGCAAAAACCACAACGGAGATTCATCAAGTTTGTTGTTTTAACCTTTTTCAAGGACCGGCCGCAGTCAAATTCGATTCAACTAAAGTAGGAGAAACAGACACCCGCCAGCCACCTTTATGCAAAACTAGTTGCATGTCAGTCGGTGGAACCGATCTCATGTGCATGACATATAAGGTTGGTCCGAGCCGCTTCATCCCACAATACTGCCGAATCAAAATAAGACGTTGGCGGTAAGAAGTATGAGCATCACCGCCCACAACTCTTTGTGTTCTACTCGTGCATATCATCTACGCATAGACCTGGCTCGGATGCCACTATTGGGAACGTTGCATGGAAAACAAAAAAAAATCTACGCACACACAATGATCTATCCATGGAGATGCATAGCAACGAGGGGAGAGTGTGTCTACATACGCTCATAGACCGTAAGCGGAAGCGTTTCACAACGCGGTTGATGTAGTCGAACTTTCTTCGCAATCCAACCGATCAGGTACCGAATGTACGGCAACTCCGCGTTCAGCACACGTTCAGCTCGGTGACGTCCGCGCCTTCTTGATCCATCAAGACGGCGAGGTAGTGGATGAGTTCCGACAGCACGACGGCGTGGTGACGGTAATGTTGAAGTGATCTCCGCAGGGCTTCGCCTAAGCACTACGAAAATATGACCGGGGGTGTAAACGGTGGAGGTGGGCGCCACACACGGCTAGGCAATTGTCTGTTGTGTGCTAGGCGCCCCCCTCCCACATATATATAGGTGGGAGGGAGGGAGGAGCAGCCAAAGGAGGCGCCCAAGTAGGAGGAATCCTACTTGGGGTCCCTCCCAAGCCGCGCCCCCCTTTCCTTATTTGGAGTGCGGGCAAAGGCGGGGGAGGGTGGCCCCCCCCCTTCCTTTCTCCCATGAGAGGGAAAGCCCTCCCCCTTTTCCTTCCCTAGGGCTGGCCAAACAAGGGAGAAGGCGCACCAGCCCCCTTGTGGGCTGGTCTGTCCCCTTTTTTGGCCCATAAGGCCCATAACTTGCCGGGGGGGTGCCCGGAACCCCTTCCGGTGACCCGATTCCTTCCCGGTACGTCCCGAAACACTTCCGGTGTCCAAATACTATCGTCCTATATATCAATCTTTACCTCTCGACCATTTCGAGACTCCTCGTCATGTCCGTGATCTCATCCGGGACTCTGAACAACATTCGGTCACCAAAACATACAACTCATATAACACTATATCGTCAACGAACGTTAAGCGTGCGGACCCTACGGGTTCGAGAACTATGTAGACATGACCGAGACACCTCTCCGGTCAATAACCAATAGCGGAACCTAGATGCCCATATTGGCTCCTACATATTCTACGAAGATCTTTATCGGTCGAACCGTTATGACAACATACGTAATTCCCTTTGTCCATCGGTATGTTACTTGCCCGAGATTCGATCGTCGGTATCTCTATACCTAGTTCAATCTCGTTACCGGCAAGTCTCTTTACTCGTTCCGTAATACATCATCTCGTGACTAACTCCTTAGTCATTTGCTTGCAAGCTTATGATGTGTATTACCGAGAGGGCCCAGAGATACCTCTCCGATACTCGGAGTGACAAATCCTAATCTCGATCTATGCCAACTCAACAAACACCTTCGGAGATACTTGTAGAGCATCTTTATGATCACCCAGTTACGTTGTGACGTTTGATAGAACACAAGGTATTCCTCCGGTATCCGGGAGTTGCATAATCTCATAGTCGAAGGAATATGTATTTGACATGAAGAAAGCAATAGCAATAAAACTGAACGATCATTATGCTAAGCTAACGGATGGGTCTTGTCCATCACATCATTCTCCTAATGATGTGATCATGTTATCAAATGACAACACATGTCCATGGTTAGGAAACCTTAACCATCTTTGATCAACGAGCTAGTCTAGTAGAGGCATACTAGGGACATGGTATTTGTTAATACACATGTATTTAAGTTTCCAATCAATACAATTCTAGCATGAACAATAAACCTTTATCATGAATAAGGAAATATAAAATAACAACTTTATTATTGCCTTTAGGGCATATTTCCTTCAGCAACGCCGAGCCCTCTCCCCGCCATGGCAACGCTGAGCCTGCGGACGCCATGGACAACCTCCGTGCCCGCCCCGTCACCCAAACCCTAAGTCCCCACCAAATCTGGAGCGCAACCGGGGAGGAGAGGGAGGAGAGGTGCCGGGGTTTACCTCCGCCTGTAGCCGACGACTCGCCGCGCCCGCGGATGGCCTCGCGCCGTGTGCGTCGTTGCTAAAGGATATGGAGGAGAGGGAGGAGAAGGAGAAGTTCGAATGAAAAGGAATGGGTGATGCGGGCAGTTTCGAACAAGCCGAGCGGGCGGTGCGGGCGGTTTCGCCTGAATTAAAGCCCGGGCCCACCACTACACCGCACGTCTCTGTCTTATCCCGAACGACACCTGGTCGGGACGATTCCACGCGCGTCGGTGGCGATCGGGCGCATCGGACGGCTCTCGCGCGTGCGCTCGCGACGTCCAGTTGGCGCAGCTGCACGATTGAGTATTTAGGAAAAATGTAATAGTAATATGAGAAGAGATTTTGTTCTTTTCAACATGCACCCGAACGCATGTAATATTTTATTAGAGAAATATAGAAAATATCTTGGATGTACTGAATATGTCTGCGTAAGGATAAATGCCACCTTGCTTTGTAATTTCAAGAAATAATAGTCCAAAGCAGAGATAAATGAAAGAGTACAAAGAGACACCATCTGGAAAGATAATACTTGTTATAGCAAGTTCTGTATATCGACCTGCTGCCATAATAGGTTTGCGGTGCAATGTTGATGATTCCTGCCAAGCGAGGTCTAATTAGTAGTTGTGGAGTAATTATTGAGAATAGAAAAAGGTAGTAAGTACTTATTGGTTAGGCATACATTTTCAATTGTGACTGAGGTGTAGTAAGATATTTCGCACGACAAAAGAGGGAACAATACAATCGTATTAGAAGAGCGGCGAGAAACAGGTATTGCACAGAATGTTCGGAAGAACTTATCCTTATAATATTAAAAGAGCATGGTACAGTAACCCCGGAATGGTTTCCTGATGAAAAAATATACCTCTCTTTGCATCAAGAAATCTGTTGCTTGGAACATTGTAGAACAACCAAACATATGAGATTAGACTATCAACTTCGCCAAAAAAAACCTATGCTAAAGTATGCTTTATTACTTGAGGAAACATAATACAATTTGAAGACTAATTTTCTTTGTTTAGGCTACAACGGCACTGATTATATCTTGGATCTGATAGCCTTATTAGAGTATGGACTGTGAAGACGGTAAAACAAAATCGTTAATTAAACTATCAACCTGCCTGCTACTGGATCAAGTAGAAAGGAGCAATTTGTCCTAGAACGTGCACTTGGCGACATGGGTAGATGGCCAGGTGGCAATACACACCTCACAGGTTTGACATGGGGAAGATCTGATCAATGTTAACATGTAGAAACAAACTTGAAATTATGTTGGTTGTTTCACACGTGATATAATCCTTTATTGATGCACCATTGCCCCGGGCAGCCAACACCCTTTCCTGCGAGATCAAGAACCTCAGTTCCAATGATGCTGAATATCCTAAAATCTACACTGTAAATGTTCTTCACATTATGGTAGACTGTGCTAGACTAATCATGAAGACATGAATAGTTGACAAATTTACAACAGAGAAAATAGACAGTAAGGCTGGCTACGATCTATGACAGCAGCAGCTACATACAAACAAACCTAAACTAACAGCATTAGTCAACTCAAACCGTGCCAGTGTGCTCACCTGAGATCTTGTATATTTTCTGATTTAGGAAGGTTTCCCAATGAAAAAATATACCTTTACTTTGCAGCAAGAAATCTGTTGCTTGGGACATTGTAGAACAACTGAACATATGAGATAAGACAATCAACTCCGCCAAAAAAAACATCTAAGCTAAAGCATGTGGTCTTACTTAACAAAAGGCCTCGTGAGGCACATGCCTCTGTGTCTACAATTTCTTTTGTAACCTTTCATTAAACAGTTATGACATAATTGAGTACTACTGTAATGATGGAGAGCAACTGGCCATAACTTACAAATATGGTCATGCCAATGGTTAGAATTCTATCACAGAACATAGATTTTTTCCAGCCCAAATGGCAATTCCAGTTTTGTTGACAAATATGGTAATACGTTTTGAAGACTAATTTTCTTTGTTTAAGCTACATGGGCACTGATTATATCTTATATATGACAGCCTAATTATAGTCTGGACTCTGGAAACGCTAAAACGAAAACATTAACCAAGCTATCAACCTGCCCGTACTGGATGAAATAGAAAGGTGCAATTTCTCTGAGAACTTGCACTTGGCGACATGGGTAGGCGGCCAGATTGCATTACGTCCCTCACAATTTTTACATCGGGAAGATCTGATCACTGTTAACATGTAGAAACGAACTTTATTGTTGTACCATTCCCCCGGGTGGCCGACACCCTTTGCTGCAAGATCAAGAAACTCAATTCCAATGATATTGAATATCCTAAAATACATTTTGTAAATCTTCTTCACATTATGGTAGACTGCTAGACTAATCACGAAAACTTGAATTGTTCACTAATTTACAACAGAGAAAATAGACCCGCCAGCGTGCCCACCTGAGATCATGTATATTCTCTGATTTAGGATAGACTCGGAGTTCATGGGACGCATATGACTTGCGCCTGCAGAAGCCTTCCCATAGACACGCGCTATGTAGCTCCACGCCTCTTTGTCACAATCGTCTCATGGCATGGGGCAAGGGCCATGCAATTCGCCTTCTGCTGGTGGGGGATGGCGAGTGACTACCTCGTGCTGCTCCTATTCGGGGCACCACTGCAACTTTGGGCGCCTGAGCAGGGTACGTGCAGGCGTGCATCATCATGCTTGTGTTCGCATCTGCCGCCAAGGAGAGCGAGGAGGTTTCAGGAGGAGAAGAACATGCAAGTAGCCATGATCCGGCTAGTGCATATCATCGTCAAGTGATGCAGACTTCACACAGTGAGATGTGCTCCGGTAGATCCGCAGGGTCGTGGGCTCGTGTGCATGCTGCTTGAAACCTGGAAACCGGTACTGCTGGTCCTATATGACAGGAAGATGAGGATGCCGATGGATGGAGACAGGCTGGAAAGTACTCTCGGCTGCACCAGATCGAGAAGGAAGCAAAACAATAAGCGATCCTCATCTCTACGTTGCACTCGTACATAGCACAAACCAATGGGAGGCAGGACTGGCAGGCGGGATGATAGGAGATCGTTTTTTTAATATTAAGAATAAAAAGGAGAGATGGACGATAGGAGTCCTGCGGCACGGAGAGATGGACGATAGGAGTCGTTCTTGATCTACAAGGGGAGAGAGAGACCACGGTAGTCTGAGAGTCGATGGATTCTTTTTTGACGTACAGGGGGTGAGAGACCACGGTAGTTTGAGAGAGAGCATACAGGGGGTTATGCCACAAGATATGATTCAGGTTGTTTTTACTATTTTTATTAAAGAGATAAATGAAGAGGCGGTGGAGTATTGCTAGATAGATTGAGATGTTCGTAACAGCTCATATTTTTTGTTAAGTATAGATAATTCGGTCGCTGAGGGAAGATTAGGGTGAAAGGAGTCCTATGGGTTAATCTCCACCGTAATAATTCCGTCCCACAAAATAAACGGCTCCTAATTACTAATTAACATGGGAATTTCTTGGGAGTCTAGAATTAGTATAGGTATAGATAGGTAGATAGATAGGAGCTCTTTTACGGTGATTGGCGAGTTACGACTCGTAATTTCGCGTAACTCCGCCTTCGACTTTTTCTGACCGTTAGATTTGGAAAAATAATCTAAAGATTTTTTTTTTAATGAAAAGGGTATAATGGTAAATGAGTAACCGAGTAGTTTCTTCCGTTCCGTTCCTCAGGGCACTTTGGTCGCCCGTCCGCACTAAGATAATCTAGTTCCCGTCACATAGCCGCCGCCGCCCTTGCCGCTCGTAGACGGCTTGCTCGGTGCGCGGTTCCGATCAAGCAATCCCGTGGCGGCCCCGATCCAGGCAAGTCCGGTACCCTGGTCTCGCTCCTGCCGCCAGGAACTGCATGCCCTCCGCCACGGCGCGCCGAAGCCTCCGCTGCCCCATCGCCCTCAGCAGCGCCTCCCGCCGCCGATAACCCGACCAGCAACGCCGGCGACCAGTCCATAGGCAGGTAGCCGCCACTCCTGCCTTCCTCCTCCCTGTTCCCTCAACCCCCGGCTCAATCTGAATCTATTTGCTCTATTAGCTCTGCTCTTTCTGAATCTCTTTGCTCTGAATTACTACCATAGTGTTGGGGCAGCTATTCCAAATTTTGTGACAAGTCTTTTGGTCATCTTCATTTTGAGATCTTATTTTAATTAAATTACTTGGTGTTTAGATAAATCATCAATACGAGGAGCGTAGGTTGTTTCTTGCTTAGTCCTGTGGAGAACTGACAATATATGTTCGTCCTGAGATACGCGATTCCCTATCCTATCTATTGTGCAAAAACTTGTCAAAGATTCTGCAACTGTTGTAAGGGAGACTGCAACACATAATCTGGCATTACTGCTTTCTTTGTTTCCAAACATGGATAAATATTATGAGGTCAATTAAGTCTCACTAATTCTCAGAATCAGTGAAGGAGTGAAAACTTTATTTCAGTGTATATTAGCTAAATGCATGTTTTGTTGTGGGCAATTATTTTGTTATGAGAGCTTGAAAGGTAGCAAATCACTGAAAGATAGTACTCCACTGGAAGTTGCCTAAATTTCTTTTTGTTTAGTAGGTTCAGGAGCTATTGTTTCAGTTGGTCCGTGACCCTTATGGTGTTGTGGTGGATGTTGCACTCAGAACTTGTTCCTGCAGTAGTTGGGAGCGGTACTGTCACATATCCTGGCATCTGCTCAGGGTATGCATGGTTTTAAATTTGGGGACCTCATACTGTATCGATTGTAATATGTGTTATGATACAACTGTTATATTTCAGCGTTGTCATTTGCCCCGTACTGATTACAAACGACAATTCTAATTATTATTTTGCCTGTCCAAATTCAAGTTAATCAACCTTGGTGAAACTTGAACATGTAGCTTCCAACCAGCTTAAGGAAAAGGCCTGCTGTCAATTTCGGCAATTGAAACATCTGCTTACAAATTATAAGTTTTAGAAAGCAGCCATGGATTTCACATGGAAAAGAACATCGAAGATAAAAAACAACGTCCTACAACTGCTCCATCAGACACGAATGTGCAGAATAAAGGGATATGTTGTATGTTCTTCCCTTCGTCTAAACAATTTCTGAAAACTGTCACTTTCCTAAACCAGAAGAGTTGCAGTAGCAAATTTCTACTTAGTGAGCAAGTGTAGATGATTTTGGTCCTTCTGTCTTGTATCAATCCTTATCCAAGATGGCAAATTATGGCACAAACGATGTATAACTTATTAATATGATTCCTGCGCTTTGTAGGTGCCGAACAATAACACTGCAAATATCATTCTACAAGTAATTTGATTCCTCTGCAGGGTAACTGCATAGCTCCCCATGTGCATCAATCAGCAAAGCACAAATCTATCACGTATCTACACCACTAGTCCATCGCACATCCAACCACTTCCTCGCTTGCAAGCACCGAATTGAACTACCCAATCAAATCAACACATGTCAGGATCAACAGAGGGGGATGAAGGGGGGAGCAAGAAACCGTAGGTATCATGTCCTCGGGCAGGATGAGCTGCACTCCGGCGGGGCCGGTGTCAACTGGGCGACCTCGACCAGCAGCGGCGACTGCAGTGTAGTTAAGGTCGACGACTAGATGCAGGCGTTGGGGACGACCTCCTCCGGGCGCGGCTGCTCCCCCTCCTCGGCGGCACGGGCGGACTAGACCTCTTCTTTGTGAGGCCGACGTCAGCGAGGGGATGTGGTTGCACGGGCCCATGGAGATATCTCCTCCGCGCGTGGAGCTCGTCCGGCGACGCCGCTGAAGATGCCGCCGCCACGACCACCCGCCTCCTCCGCTGAAGATGCCGCCGCCGCTGAAGATGGACGCCGATCTGGTCGAGGACTCAGCTATGAGGAGAGGAGCGGGAAGGAGAAGACGCAGGAGAAGCGGCTGAGCCGGCGGGCAGGAGAGGAGGAGGCGAGCGGAGAGGGGATCGACAGAACGGGGAAGAAGTGTGCGGGGCTAGGTTTTCTTTTCCTTTTCTCCCAGCGCTGCACACTAAATTGGACGGATCTACCGTTTTAGAAATTGATTAGCCCCACCATAATCTTGTAATGGTCCTACAAGTATTTGTAATTTCATGTAATTTTAGTATCGTAACTCCTCGTAACTCCTATTTCTCCACCGTTTGATCGCAGTGAATGGACGGCCCCTAAATTCGCCAATCCTTGTAACAGTTGTAAGATAGATATATGTCCTTAGCCTTCCGTATTTACCAGTATATATTCGTCTAAATCGAGACAACTTGCTCACTCCGTTCCATATTACTTGTCGCCCAAACAGATGTATGTAGACGTATTTTAGTGCTAGATTATTCATTTAAGCGACAAGTAATATGGATTGGAGGGAGTATTGCATTTGACATGACTTATTGGTAGGTAGTTCTGTGGCAAGCGTGTATATATTGCTTACAATGAATGTTATAGTACAGTTTTTCAGTAACTGGCTCGATCATGCTAAAGAAATCAAGAAAACAGAAAACGACAAATAGCAAGCAAAGGGGCAAGATTTTCGGAGCCGTGGCAGGTACATCTCTTTGTGGTGGAAACGGAAGATGACAAAGGTCAAAGAAGCGTGCGTGCCAGTAATCTTTTCGTCTCTGCCTTGTTGTTGTTCGCGCTAAGCTAGGCATCTATCGAAGCGTTTTAGCCGCTTGCGGAACTTCTTGTTTTCCCCTTTTGACGTTTTTTACCGACCTTGGTATGGCATTGTCTCTTGTCTGATGATGCACGCTTGATGAACTGGAGATCCGTAAGCAAAACTAATCACGTTTTCAGGCGTCAAGACATACCAACTAATCTTCACGTGGATCCACTGGAACCTAACGCGATTTCGATGTCAGTCCAATTCGCTGGTACTCATCTCGCTTCGATGTCTCTTGGCTACAAGTCTCGAACGGTCAGGAAGAGTCGGTAGTGTCAGTCATCCACGACACCTTCAAAGCTGTGAAAGCAAGCGCGTAGTTGCACCTACCCGATTGAGTGATATAATTCAATGGGTGTTCATCCCCTTGCGGTTAGTGACAAGATTGCAGCCCTATGTGTATACAGTGCGAAGACGTAGGAAATGGTAGCCTGAAACGACTAGTCCCTTAGTGAGGTGTCGTGGGGTGGTGCTTGTTGCTTAATTGGCTACCGTTTGCGGCGCTGAAGCAGCTCGTGAAAAAAATATTAAACCTGTTCTCCCTCATAGCCCTAGTTCAGCAATTACTCCACATTAAAACGTGTCTCTATACATCTGATTTAGAGAAAATGTTTCAATGTTAACGGAAGAAAAGTAACGAGGAGTTGAGTGCGCATCGTGATTACTATCATAAACATCATCATTTTTTTAGTTGTGAAAATGAGTATATATAATTCAAAAGTTCATAATAAGGACATCTCCAACGCTGACCCGCAAACCGGACACCGCACCCGCCCTCGGATGGGGTCCAGCCCGCGGACACAGATGCGGGAGCTGGCCATCCAATGCTATCCGCATACATTTCAAATCGGCTTTAAACAAACCGGACAAATTACATGCAAACTGGATGATTTTCATACAAACCGAAGCACATTCATTACATTTCAGACAATTTTCATTAATGGGGGGGGGGGGGGGGGGGGGGGGGGGGGGGGGGGGGGGGGGGGGGGGGGGGGGGGGGGGGGGGGGGGGGGGGGTGGGGTGGGGGGGTGTTTGGGGGGGGGTGTTTGTTGGTGTGTGTGTGTTTTTTTGGTTTTTTGTTTTTTTTTTTTTTTTTTTTCTTTTATTGTTTTTTTTTTTTTTTTTTCTTATTTTTTTTTTTTCTTTTATTCACGGTAACGTTTTTGTTCTTTTTTTTTTTTCTATTTTTTTTTTTTTTTTTTTTTTTTTTCTTTTTTTTTTTTTTTTTCTTTTTTTTCTGTTTTTTTTTTTTTTTTTTCTTTTTGTTTTTTTTTTTTTTCTTTTTTTATTGTCTTTTTTTTCTTTTATTCTTTTTTTTTTTTTTTATTTTCTTTTTTATTTTTTGGTTTTGTTTTTGTTTTTTTGTTTTTTGTTGTTTTTTTTTTTTTTTTTTTTTTTTTTTTTTTTTTTTTTGTTTTTTTTTTTTTTTTTTTTTTATTTTTTTTTTTTTTATTATTTTTTTTTTTTTTTTTAGGGGGGGGGGGGAGGATCAGACCGAAACCGAGAATACGGCGGCGTTCGTCGTCCAAGTCCTTGTTGTTCCCTTCCAGCGACCGCGTCCTCCATCTGCCGTCTCCATGAGCGACAGAGACAAGACCCATGATGTGAAGGTGCAGTCTCCGACGAGGAAGAGTAGAGACGGACCGGCCCATTTGTGACACAATGTCCTCCCGCCTCCCGTGCCCTACTTATCCTCGCAGGAGTCCGCAACCTGTCCGTCGCTGGTGGATATGAGGGCCACGATGGAAATGGAGGGGCCAGCACTGTCGTCACCCCACCAGCGCGGCCAAAAAGTGTTTGGCGGCGGGTAGGACGCGCAGCTGGCTGTGTTCTGGTCTGCGATCACCTGCGCCGCCAGCGCTGCCTCCGCTTTCGCATCCAGTTGTATCGCCTAGGCATTGCGAGTGGCGGCTTGAGCATGGAAGGCCTCGTAGAGCGCATGCTGCTCGGTGACAAAGTTGGGGTTTGCTGCGATCATGTCCACCATGGCTTCATCGCTCGCATGTTCGCTGTAGATCTGGCCCTGCGCCAGCCGGTGCTGCACGAGAAGGATTAGGTTGTACCGCTGCTCCTCCTGCGCCTGCCGGAACAACGATATAGGAGCCGGCGCAAGCTGCTCCTCCGTCATGGCGGCGTTGAAGTGCACCTGCTCCTGCTCCATGGTTAAGCCGACATGCACCGGTGCGGGTCCTGGAGCAGAGTCATCGTTGGAGCCCGTCTCCATGGTGGGGTCGTCAGAGACCTTGCGAGAGCTGGCCGGCATGCCGGCCTCGATCCTCCTAGCATGGTGGCTCTTCCAGGTGGCCGCATGGGAGTTGACCTCGTTCTTCATCTTCGTCGACAGGCTCTCCCACAGAGCGTTTCCGCTGATCATGGAGGAAGAGGTGGATCGGATGGGGTTGTGTGTTGTGTTCCCCTGGTGTGGCCACCTTTAAATAGTGGATGCCAGTGAGTGCAAGCGTCCAGGTGCATCAACGTGTGGGCAATGGAGTTCGTTTCTTGATCGGCGAGCCTGTTTAATGGCAGCAAACGGAGGGGCATGCATTGAACAGTCATGGTATATATCCATCCCGCCCCGTCCAGTAAATGTCTCTCTGGCATTGAACATATAGGCACGGACACCAAGGACGCGGCGCGGTTGACGACCTCGGCCAGTGAGCCGCTTCAATGCCGATGCCAACGAGAGGCCGCGTCCGCTTTAGGCCGACGTCAATGCGGAGCGGCCGCTCTAGAGCGGTGTGAATGCAGGAAGCTGGCTTCGGGCTGGAAAACGCGCGTTTGTGGGAGAGTTTTTTTGTCGGCCAGATTAGTCAGACGTGGGCATGGCAGTAGTCCGGATGCCCGCAAAGCCCCTGCCCCCCCCCCCCCCCAGTTTTACTCCGGTTTGCGAGAAAAAGTGCATCCGGACCGGTTAACGGACCGATGCCGGACCGCGTTGGATGTCAAAAAAACGTTCGGACCATGCGGTCCGGACATTTGCGGGCGATTTGAGGACCGGTGTTGGAGATGCCCTAAAAATGCTTTAAATGCACTTAGAAAATGAATGAACTGGTTTAAGACCTCCAAAAATCCTGAAATACTTCTCATAACTTCCCGTATATAAATAGTCTCTATCTAAATTTTCAAGAATTTTGAACAGACAAATAACAACTCCAATTGGGAAATAAAAATTGAAAATTGAAAATCATGAAAATATTGATGTAGGCTTGGAATGTTCTAATGATGCTACACAAAGATTTCCAGAAGAATTGGTAATGTTTTGGCTCTCCAAAAATAGCAGCATTTGCGCCAACCTTGCAATATAAATTAGGAAAGTCGACTGTAGCAATGGTCCTGCTACTGTGGCCAGCCCAACCCTCCTGTCGTCTTCATAAACCTTCAACCGGTAGGACAAGTGCAAGCTCACTCCGTGCGTAAGCCACTCGGCCAACTCCTGCTTCCAGCATGACAAACACCACAAACGTCGATCTCCTGGCCGCTTGATTGCCTTCGGATGCCGACACTGACCAGCCCCTTCGCACATGATCCATGCAAGACAGACGCGACAGGTGAGCTTGTAAGCCATCGTTATCGTCTACCATAGGCCGCAGCACAGGATCCTTACCTGCAGCTACTGAGCTCCCCCTCTTCCTCTTCCTTTCGCTCGCACCACCGCGTCATGATTGCCCCACCATGGTTTTTGAGTTACTACCTCGGGATCGAGGTACATAAAAAATCGAAGGTGATTGCACTATTCCAGGGGCCTATGATATGCTCAAGGCCTCTAATAGAATTGAGTGGCATTATCTCGAAGCAATGTTTTCCAAACTTGGCTTCGGTGATTGTTTTATCTGACTAGTTATGAAATGTGTGACCTCTGTGTGGTTTACAATTAAGGTAAACGTAGAATTGCTTCCATATTTTAGTCCCATGAGGTGTCTAAGGCAGGGTGACCTGTTATCACCTTACCTCTTTCTCATTTGTGCTTAAGGCCTCACTTTGCTGCTGAATAATTATGGAGGAGCATACATTCACAGAGGTATCCAGGGAGTGTTCATGCACCATGGGTGAACCATTTATTCTTTGCTGACGATAGTCTCATCTTTCTCAGTGCAAAAACCCAAAGTGCAGAAAGGCTCAATGACATTCTTTGGATTTATGTTGATTGTTCTGGTCAGACAGTGAACCAGGCGAGATTCTATCTTCTTCAGTGCAAACATAGGTCAGCCCCTAAGAGAGACTTTAAAACTTTCTCTTGGTATTTCAGTGGAAGCGTTCTCAGAACGCTATTTGGGACTACCTACTAATATTTGAAGAAACACAAGCAGCACTTTCAGCCATATTGGTGAGCGTGTGTGCAGTAATGGTGGTTGGTTAGAGAGAAATCTTGCTTGGGCAGGGAGAGAAGTTTTGCTGAAATCTATTGCCCAAGTAATACCAACATATACTATGAGTTGTTTTATGCTAACAAAAAATGTTTGCAAGAGTGTTACATCACCCATGGCAAAATATTGGTGGGGTAGCTCTCTTGACAAGTGATCGCTACATTGGCTGTCCTGGGGAAAGTTGACCGAGCCAAAGATCAAAGGGGGGATGGGCTTCCGAGACCCTCAATTATTCAACTTGGCCATGTTGGGCCAACATGGATGGCATCTGTTAACACACCCCAACACATTATGCGCCCGTGTACTGAAAGGGAAGTACTACCTACATACTAATTTCCTGCAAGCAATGGTCCCTGCTCATGCATGTTGGACGTGGAGGGCGATTGTGGCTGATAGGAAAGCATTGGACATTGGTATGATTCACAGGGTTGGAGACAGGTCGACGATATCCACATGGAATGACCAATGGATCCCAAACACAACGACACTGAAACCCATCGGCCGCATGGGTAGAACACCTCCGTCATAGGTCTCAACACTGATTGATGTTTGCACAGGTAATTGGAATGTGGATCTGGTCCATCAAAATTTTCTTCATCGTGAAGCGGAAGCGATTCGGAGCATCTCATTGAACCCATCCGATGGTGAAGATTCTTTGGCGTGGGCATTGGAAAAGTTAGGACAATATATTGTTAAATCGGCTCATCGCTCTCCCGTGACTCATAATGAGCTTAGTAGTCTAGAGGAAGGAACAATTTCAGAGACCTCATCTGCAAACAAACAGTTATGGACTGCACTTTGGAAACTTCATGTGATACCGAAGGCTCGAGTGTTCTGGTGGAGAGTACTTTGCGGCATTCTACCAGACTCCATGACTGTAAAGTATCAACATATCAAACCCATTGGCCGATGTGACATATGCCAGGCCATGGATGAAACTCATATGCATGCACTTATCTCCTGTGCGCATGCAAAAAAATCTAGGCAGCAGCCAAGGACCGGTTAGATATTCATCTCTTGAGGCTCCGTCTAGATACTTGGGCGCGTGACATCTTGATGGATCAGATGTTCTATGATGACGCCAGATGCAAGATCATTACCATCATGCACTTCTCTATTTAGTATTCATGCAATAGATGGACTCATGATCAAGATGGATATGACCTAGTGATGGCATGAAACTCTCTCCCTCCTAAAGATCCTGGAGCCCACGACGCAACCAGCGACATAAATTGGAGACCATCGGAGGCAGGCTAGATAAAGATCAACACCGATGGGTCGGTGCTTGATGATGCACTTGCAGGAGGAGCAGGAGGAGTAGCTCGTTCTCACCTAGTGTTGTTGGGCACTTTGTGTAAGCCACTACCGGGTGTTTTGGATCCATTTATAGCTGAAATGTTGGCTCTACCGGAGGGGGTAATCTTTGCACAGCTCCGGGGATACTCACATGTGATCATGGAGATAGTCAATAAAGAGAATCTACGTGGCAGTTCCAGATTAATTGCGGCACCTATCTTAAGAGAATTAGAGGGCATTGTGCCTAGTTTCTTTCTTTCTCAGTTTGTCGTGTTGGTAGGGAACTCCATGTATCGGTTGCTTACGGGCAGATTGTAACCGGTTACTGTTGAATTAATAAACTCCTTAATTCGATGCAAAAAAATAGTGATACATGGATGTATCATCTATAGAATATGATCACAACATATGTTATGATTTGCCATAATTGGTTTGATCATTTATTACACGTCCCTGTGCTTATATTTTTTGTGTTGCTTGTAGCGATGCAGGGGTTAACAGGGCTCCGGCTGGAGCTCTCTAGGGCATTGCCATCTGTTGTCGCGGCTCCTTCGAGTCGACCGTGAGTGCCATGATCCAGCGTCATGAGCGATGCGTACATTAGGTACCTGGTGGAGGGCTATGTGTGTGTCATGGAGATAAGGTTGTCGTTGCAAGGGTCGGCTGTGTGTCGTGCGTGCACGCATGTGATAAGTCTGCAGAAGGTGGCGGCCATGCGGGAAAGGAGGCAGCCGGGAAGGAGCCTCCATCAGGTACCTAATGTACGCATCGCTCATGATGTTGGATCACGACACTCACGGTCGACTCGAAGGAGCCGCAACAACAGATGGCAATGCCCCAGAGAGCTCCAGCCTGAGCCCTGTTAACCCCTGCATCTCTACAAGCAACAACAAAAATATAAGCACAGGGACGTGTAATAAATTATCAAACCAATTAATTAGTTTTAGGGGATTGTTGTGCTGCTCCCCCAGCAAGACCTATGTTCCCTGTACTTGTATGTCTGTTGTCAGGTCCGGCTGACGGAACCTTGCTATCGTTACTTTGCTCTGTGGTTGGTACTTTATAATATAAAGCGGGGGAAACCCTTTTTTGTCATGGAGGCAGCCGGGAAGTATTGAGGGCAGAATAGCGGCTGGCCTCAAATGAGTGGGTTTTACAGTCATTTTACCTATACTTACACCAGATATTCTTAGATTTTTCTGCGATGATCCCTTCGACTTGCCCACTAATGACTAATAAATGTAAGTATTTGCAAATGTCCTTATTTATTTTATTCCTTGCAGAATTGAGTGTTTTTAGGTGGAAAATCAAGTCATATATGAGATATAAGATGATTATTTCCAAATAATCTGGTGTGCACCAGAGTCCACAAAAGAGCATTTCCAAATAATCTGGTGTGCACCAGAGTCCACAAAAGAGCATTTCCAAATAATCTGGTGTGCACCAGAGTCCACAAAAGAGCACAAGACACGAGGTCGTACCACACGCCATCATTTTTGTGACACCATCCCAAGCAACTATCATTAAGGGTCCGAGCCAAATTTGCAACAGAGGAGCCCCAAAACCCTATAGAGGAGAGAGAGAAGATATGATATTCACCCATCACCAAACTCCACGTTTGTGTCATCAATATCACATTTCCATAACGGTCTCCCTTAGATTTTATAATTGATATTCCATCACAATTAGCGATATTGTAAGACTATGAATCATTCATCTTTAAGAAAATTCATCATCAACATAACATTTCCATATCAGTCTCCATTAAATAATTTTTTTTATAATCGAGATTGCATCACAATCAGCGATATTGTAAGACTATCAATCATTCACCTTCAAGTAAATGTTTATAAGATGTCATCTGCTTGTTATTCATTCATGACGTGTGAGTAATAGCCCTCGTGCTAAGGGTCGAGGCGTAGCCTCGTAGCCCTATGTATGCGCAAGACGGGATTGACGGTATGATTTTACTTTATATTTCTGTGTAACTATTTGTCTCTTGTAGCTACCTCAATTGCAAGGCTTGCGGTACCCGAGACATTGAAGATCGGTACATGGATAGGTAAAGAGCAAGGGAGAGTGGAAGGCTATACCAAAAGCCAGAGACAGTAAGGTCAGTCTGCTAGTCGAAATAATTCCCTATGGGAGACAACGATGCAGGCCTCAAGCACTAATTTGTTGGTCTTGTTTACTCCTAGTAGGATAGTGCGAAGGTTGGAAAATCCAATCAACGGTCGGCTGGTAATCAGTCATGGTGTTATAGGGATGCATCACCCACTTACTTGTTTACAAAATATGTATCTTGTTACTTACCAATGTATTGTTGCTCTATATTATTATCCCAAGTATGTACATGACTGCAGGTACCTTTGCTCTGGCCTATTTCTTTTATTGTTAGTCTCTGTGAATATTTATGGGTGATGGGAATGAAAATGTTGCGATAACAAAGACATGGAGGAGATTTCCTTCCTAGCTTAATCACTTCCTGGATTCGATAAACCGTAGGGTCTCTAAGGAAGAAGACTATTACTACATCCGAAACTGGATCAATTATAATCAGCATCCTTCGGGACAGGAGGTGGAGGTAGCTGTTGAGACTAGATGACCAGCGATGGTGCGGCAGCCTCAGTGTGGGCGAGCGCGTGTCGAGCCGCCGATGTTCCCCTGGTCCTCCGCTGCCAGCCATGTGTCTGTATGCTCGAGGCCAGTCGTCGGCGTTCTCCTCGTACTCGTATGCCGGCCATGCACGTGGTCTATGACTACCGGCCTGCGTTTGGTGTACGGCTTACTTCGAGGATGGTGGCCCTACGTGAACCAAACGATCTATTCTAACGGCATGGGTTTTTTTTTGCCACGCCATCCCTTATGTTGGCCCTCCCTTATCATATTCCGTATTAAGACGTGATGAACCGAGCGTTCGGTGTTTCGGCAATAAGAAAAATCCAGTGAGCGCCAATCGTCTTTTGCAAATTGTTATATGAGTGCTGGTTTTTTGAAAATAGGCGCGTAATTGTGATGGTTTTTGGGAATTTAGTCCATCCTGAGATGTAGCAAATCCGTATTTGCATTTATGACACGCACGAACCAAGACAGGCATCACCAGTCTCGTGCTGGTATAGATGGATGCTTTTGTACCTGACAAAAAGGGAGACGAGGGACAAGAGGCTTGGGTTTCCGTAAGGCAGCCACCACGAATTTTCGTTGGTTCCCCACGCCTCCAGCCACAATGCTGCAAGGTGAGGGGAACTTTGCATCTTTCTAGGCGTATTCATCAGTGTTATTAGCGTGGTCTCTTTGGTCTCTTCATTGACAACGTTCTGGCGAAGGGTGCGATGTTAGCGAGAATAAAGGCACTACGGTTCTTCTCCTGCTGTGGCGAAGTTATATTTGGCGGTGTCATGGAGCTAGAGAGTTTGTGTCTCAACAAGTTTGGTGTTCCTACTTTGCAGATTTTAGGTCTATGTCATCGTAGATTCGTTCATATCGATCTGATGAGTTTCTGTTAGTGTTTCCCACCGTTTTTGTTGGTGCAATCGATTGCGACTTTGGAGTCATGCTTTGGTGTTCTATTGAAGATCTTGTAGCTCGACGACCTATACTTTTAGGGGAGTGTCCTTGGTCTAAGTACGTTCAGCGACTACGGCTTCCCATGATTTACGATGGGCGACTCAAGAGGGTTTCTGAAACATATGAAGGTAGTCAAGTTCGTGATGGTGTATGAGTGGCGGTGTCGCTGCCTAGATCTGACTGTAATCTGACATGGGGTGGCCCGATCTTCTCAGTAAGCTGGTGGTGGTATGATGATGATGATAGATAACTGGGTGTCGCCGATGATCTCTCCTCGCTAGATCCCTGATGCCAATGCAATAGCTCTGTGCCCTTCGGATATTCACGACTTCACACACTTGCGCAACGTAGCCATCGAGCACGAAACGGTGTAATTGCAATTCACTAATTCCCAATGGAACAGCAGATCACACTTAACTTGCAGTATATAATCTCCAGATCGAAACGAATTGGAGACAAGAATTCAAGATGAATGCTTACTGCAGTCTCATGAACTAGGGTTTTTGTTTAAACGTGGTCTAACCCTAATTGTGGGCGCCCCAAGAGTACTTATAGGGGTGGAGGCGTCCACCACACAAACCAGACTCGAACCCAACTTGGGTTCAGCCCAAACCGACTAAGTTCGACTCAAACTGATACAAACTGACCCAATGGTTGGGTGCAGCCAACTAGGCGCACAGGCCTTATGTGTATGGCGCACAAGCACTTGATGGTGCACCATATGTGGCCTCCTGCGTGGTGTCCTCCTCCTCATGCTGGTCGCCGGCCTCCCTCTTCTCCCTCGCGTCCATGTGCATGATCACCACGTCTTGCTCCACCTGCTTCAACTCCTCATTCCCTCATGCTATGCCTTCTTCTCCCATGAAACTGAGTATGCAAACACACAAAGACTTAGGCAGTAAACAATTCTCATTAATGAAATAATCAGAATCTATTAGGAGCAAATTCACCTGTTGTTCTATTAACTTTGCACGGGCTCTTGTAATAGGTCCAATTTTGATTTCATCATTGGACTTCTTCTTTGCAGCAATTGGTTGTTCAACATCATGAGGTGGGAATGGAACAATAGTAGGGATGTCCTCATCATAATCTCTTTAAGCCTTGACATTATTTCATGTTACAAAGATTGCTAGTAATCTGGCGGATCCACTTCATGCTGAAACCATTGCACTCTCACGGCAAAATTGCCGGTTACAAGACAGGTTACATCAGCAGGGAAATTATCCAGCCATACCTGCGTTTCTCCACTCGCTAACCCTGCACCCATTGCCGCCAACACGTGTGCTGGCTTGTTACAGTCACGAAGGACATGAACTACATCTGCTCGGAAAAACTGAGTGTCTAACTTGGTCTTGATTTCTCTCAACACTTGTCCCAGGGAGGCAAAATCATAGAAGATGATACTGAGAAATTTCATTGTAATTCTTAGTTATAGGAGTAATTTGCAAATTCTTGGATCTATGATTCGAAGCATCATACCTGTAGTTTTGTTGAGTTTGAATGAAGTTATAGGCGTTTCTTTTTGAGGGGTGAACTAATAGGTCATTTGTTTTTTGTTTTTTAAAAGATGAATGCTCCAGTGCGCACGAGGCCCTGATCGTGCACCGCTGAGATTGATGAGTTATTTCCACCGCTCAGATTGAAGTAATAGGTAGACAGTCAGGAAGTGGAAGACGGCGATTGATTGCAAAAGGGAAGGCGTCGGTTGTAGTGCTTGGATGTGAGTTGATACGATTGCTGGAGGAGGTTGCACGTATATACTCCCTCCGTTCCTAAATATTTGTCTTTCTAGAGATTTCAACAAGTGACTACATACGAAGCAAAATGAGTGAATCTACACTCTAAAATATGTCTACATACATTCATATGTGATAGTCCATTTGAAATCTCTAAAAAAACAAATATTTAGAAACGGAGGGAGTATATTTCTACCTACCGCTAGTAACTAGCTACGCCAAAACTACTGCGCGGCGATTGTTACGAGTCGTGGTTAATTCCAAGAGCTCCGTTGTCTGTTGACGATTATGCCACGTGCGTGCGCGTGGACTACTCAATCTGTGTAGCAACAGATTTTTCCCGGCACCTTTTGGTCCCGATCGAACCCTGTTTTGATTAGCAACATTTCCATCCCGCCACGGCGCTTCCGTCACGCGTCCCATGCATATAAATTAAGGGTTTGTCTATATAACATCTAGATGTGAGATAATATCTCACATCTAATATGATGTCACACCCTGTTTGTGACCTTTTCATTGACAATTTTCTACTGCTGGTTCGTCGTTTTTTTGTTTGATGGTTGTCCAGCCAAGTTTCTCCCGTTGGTGCTAAACAAGCTAAGTGCGTCTACTTAAGTGCGAAACAAGCTCACATTTTTACGACTGGGCTGGAGGAGGTTGCACGTATATACTCCCTCCGTTCCTAAATATTTGTCTTTCTAGAGATTTCAACAAGTGACTACATACGAAGCAATATGAGTGAATCTACACTCTAAAATATATCTACATATATTCATATGTGATAGTCCATTTGAAATCTCTAAAAAAACAAATATTTAGGAACGGAGGGAGTATATTTCTACCTACCGCTAGTAACTAGCTACGCCAAAACTACTGCACGGCGATTGTTACGAGTCGTGGTTAATTCCAAGAGCTCCGTTGTCTGTTGACGATTATGCCACGTGCGTGCGCGTGGACTACTCAATCTGTGTAGCAACAGATTTTTCCCGGCACCTTTTGGTCCCGATCGAACCCTGTTTTGATTAGCAACATTTCCATCCCGCCACGGCGCTTCCGTCACGCGTCCCATGCATATAAATTAAGAGTTTGTCTATATAACATCTAGATGTGAGATAATATCTCACATCTAATATGATGTCACACCCTGTTTGTGACCTTTTCATTGACAATTTTCTACTGCTGGTTCGTCGTTTTTTTGTTTGATGGTTGTCCAGCCAAGTTTCTCCCGTTGGTGCTAAACAAGCTAAGTGCGTCTACTTAAGTGCGAAACAAGCTCACATTTTTACGACTGGGCCGGTACACAGCTAGTGTGTTGGTTTATAGCACACAGGAAAAATTCCTAAGTGCGTTGTTTCGTCTCAGAAAAAAATGAGAAAAAGTCGCAATATAAAGGCAGTTAAGAAGGAATCGAACTCCCAAGCTCCGACTACTTAACGTTTCTTCTAGCCACTAGAACAAATGGATGTTCCTGATAATGGATCAGCGCGAATATTTAAGAACTCACTACGCGTCAGAATTGAAACCTTTTTGAACATTTATTAAAAAACTGGGAACAATTTATAAATGCTGAATATTTTTGTAAAAAATGTGAACACTATTTGTAATTCCAAACATTTTTTAAAAACACAAAAAAAATTGAAAACTCAGAAAGTTTTTTAGAATGCAATCAATTTTTTTAAATTTTGAATATTTTCTTAAACACCAACAGTTTCCCAAAAACATGAACATATTTTTTAAATGAGAACCTTTTTGGAAATTCCAGAATATTTTTTGAAAATGTGAACTTTTCCATGAAACATGTTTTTTTTTTAATTTGTGAACAAATTCTGAAAATGGGAACATATTTTGAATATTCGGAACATTTCTGTCATACAAAATGAACTAGTACGTGCTCTGACATGCATGTACTAGAACATACTTTGACATGCATGCAACGCTCATAGAAGGATCAGCTAATGCACGCACCGGTGTGATGACATGCTTCCTTCCCTGTGTATCCTATGCATAACGATAAACTTTCAAATTAAAAAATGATTTGTTGGGTAGTCACGTAGGAGAGGGAGAAAAAATGACGGTCCATATATTTCTTTCTTTTTTTTAGTACTAATAAAAGTATTTTACTTTTCTTGTTTGGCATAAAACTGTATCAAACATGTGTGTACAAAATGGACTTGCTAAATAGGTGACACATTTGTGTGTCAAAAAGGACGTGCAGCTGGGTTAGAGGGTCGAGAACAAGTTGCAAGTTAATGATGAACATGCAACAACGACCCTCCAAAAAAGATAGCTCCCAAACACACGTATAACATACCTTGGTTTGATATTTTATCATCATAAAACACAAAAGGTAAATAAAAAGCCCCCCTCCTAACCAGTTGCATGCCGAGGATGCACTTGCAACTAGAAAAAAAAATAGGTCGGGTCGAGTTGCCTGTCGATGGTGGACTTGAACCGAGACAAAAAATGGGTAGGGCCGAGTTGCGCATCAAGGGTCGACTTGCAACTGGGGCGAAACAAGCTATGAGCCCAGTTGTGAGTCAAGGATGGACATGCAACTGGGATAAAAAAAACACCTACTCCAATTGCAGGTCGAGGGTGGGCTTGCAAGTCCGACAACTACCAGCCCAGTTGCGATTCATTGATCGACTTGCAACTAGGATGAGACAAACTACACGCCCAGTTGCGTGTCAATGATGGACCTACAACTGGGATGAAAAACAAAAACACATATGCTCCGGTTGCGAGTCGAGGGTGGGTTTGCAACTCGGACAACTATGAGCCCAGTTGCGAGTCAACGGTGGACTTGCACCTGGGACAACTACGGAACCACGAGCCCAATTGCAAGTCAATGACCGACTTACAACTAGGATGAGACAATATACACGCCCAGTTGCATGTCAATGATGGACCTGCAACTGGGATAAAAAACAAAAACACATGCTCCAGTTGTGAGTCGAGGGTGGGTTGCAACTCGGACAACTATGAGCCCAGTTGCGAGTCAATGGTGGACTTGCACCGTGGACAACTACGAAACTACGAGCCCAGTTGTGAGTCAAGGGTCGATTTGTAACTAGGATGAGACAACATACACGCCCAGTTGCGTGTCAATGATGGACCTGCAACTGGAATGAAAAATAAAAACACATGCTCCGGTTGCGAGTCGAGGGTGCGCTTGCAACTCGGACAACTATGAGCCCAGTTGCAAGTCAAGGGTGGACTTGCAACAGGGACAACTACGAAACTATGAGACCAGTTGCGAGTTAAGGGTCGACTTGCAACTCGGATGAGGCCCAGTTGTGCGTCAATGATGGACCTGCAACTAGAATGAAAAACAAAAAATACATACTCCAGTTGCGAGTTGAGGGCGTACTTGCACCTGGGACAACTACAAAACTATGAACCCAGTTGTGAGTCGATCATCGACTTGTAACTAGGATGAAACAAACTACATGCCAGTTGCATGTCAAAGGCGGACCTATAACTGGGATGAAAAATAAAAGACATGCAAAATAATAGGGGTCAAAGGTCGGTCCGTGAGAATATGGGGGATAAGCTTCATAATCAAGCCCCCAAAACGACGACATATATGGGCCCATGTGAAAATAAATGCGAGAACACGACAACACAAAACAAACGGGACAAGAGGACGCGCCACAAAAACGAAGAAGTTGACACGGCATGCATGATCGAGTCTGTGCGAACATGATCGAGATGGGACCCAAGACCGCGCCGCGAAAACGGCCCAACAAAGGACACACGTGCAAGCAAAGTCGATAAGTAGACAGCAAACACACAACGCGACACAGAGCACGCGTGATAAAGTAACCCGCAATCAAGATTTGCATGAAATTTAAAGCAAACATATGACAGAGTTAAAACAATTTCATGAATTTTAAACGAATAAATGAAGAATAAAAAATGAAAAAGGTGAAAAATAGAAAATATAAATAAAAACAAAAAAAGATGAATTTAAAATTGTGCATAATTTAAAACAAATAATGAAACAGAAAAAATAAAAGAAAAAACAAAATGAAAACGAAAACGAACAAAAAACGAATACTAGAAGTCAAATGGGATTTTAGGAAAAAAAAAAGAACAACCAGAACTGAGTGGTGGCACATACTTGTGAAAAGAAAATAGAAAAACGCAGACGACCACGCACTAGCAACAACCTTCGGGAGGACAGACTTGTGGCAAAAAGAAAAGGAGCACAGACTTGTGCAACCCAACAACGGCCCGACCGTGCACTAAGCAACGGCCTGGACATAGGCTGCACGCGAGACAAGGCGCCGCCAGCGAGCGCAGCAGCCAGATCATCACGTTTTTTCACCAATATTAAAGATAGACGATTCAACGATTCTGCACTTAGATGTGAGATAGTTATTTCATATCTAGATGTGAAATAGCAAATCCGATAAATTAAAGCCTTCCGGCATCCCATCCGCATCATCCAACACAAGAGTCTCTAGTGGCTAGCGTCTTCTTCCAGCTTCTGCTGCTGCTGCTTTCGAACACTTGCACGCGCCACAAGTCAACAAGTTAATTTGATCCGTCACCGAGATGGACAGCCCCAACACAAACCCCGCGGCCTCCGCTTCCCCTTCGTCCGACGCCTGCGTCCAAGGCTGCAGCTTCCAGCCGCTCAACCCAGAAGACGTGCGCGCATACCTCTACAAGGCCGCCGACTTCATCACGGATTACTAAACCAGCGTCGAGTCCATGCCGGTTCTCCCCGACGTGAGACCCGGCTACCTACGGGACGAGCTTAGGGCGTCCCCGCCAGAACACTCGGCTCCCTTCGACGTCACCATCAAAGAGCTGAGGACATCCGTCGTCCCTGGGAAGACGCACTGGGCTAGCCCTAATTTCTTCGCGTTTTTCCCGTCCACCAACAGTGCCGCAGCCATCGCGGGGGAGCTGATCACCTCGGCCATGAACACCGTAGAGTTCACGTGGCAGGCGGCTCCCGCGGCCACCGAGATGGAGGTGCTCGCGCTCGACTGGCTCGCCCAGCTCCTGCGCCTGCCAACCAGCTTCATGAACCGCACCAGCGCGGGACGTGGCACCGGCGGCGGGGTCATCCTCGGGAGCACTAGCGAAGCCATGCTCGTCACGCTTGTTGCTGCGCGTGACACGGCGCTGCGTTGGATTGGCTCCAATGGCATGTCCTACATCACAAGGCTCACGGTGTACGCTACCGACCAGACACACTCCACGTTCTTCAAGGCATGCCGCCTTGCCGGCTTCGACCCTGCCAACCTCCAATCCATTCCGACCTCGCCGGAGACGGACTACGGGCTCGACCCGGCAAAGTTGCTCGAGATCATGCAGGTTGACGTCGATGCTGGTCTCGTGCTAACATACATCTGCGCCACTGTCGGCACCACACCGTCCAACGCTGTGGACCCAGTGAGCGCCGTGGCTGATGTCGCAGCCATGTTTAATGCATGGATCCATGTCGATGCTGCCTACGCTGGCAGCGCATGCATCTGACCGGAGTTCAGGCACCACATCGACGGTGTTGAGTGCGTCGACTCCATCAGCATGAGCCCGCACAAGTGGCTGCTAACCTGCCTTGACTGCACCTGCTTGTGGGTGCGCGACACGCACCACCTCACCGACACGCTGTAGACGAATCCGGAGTGTGACGACCCCGGCTTAATCGTGCACTAATCATACACGCAAATGCACACGATCAAGCCTAAGGACTCACTTGAAGATATCACAACACAACTCTAAAACATAAATAAATTCATACAAGCTTAATATTACAAGCCAGGGCCTCGAGGGCTCGAATACATAGCTCGATGGCATACAAGTGTCAGCGAAAGCGTCAGATATCTGGGTACAGATATATTACAGAACATAGAGATAAGCATTCACAGAGGCGGGGCAAAATAAAACTACGATCGAAAAGGCGTGGGCCTCCTGCCCTGGACCCTCCGATCCTACTCCTGGTCGTCAGACGGCTCCTCGTAGTAGTAGTACTCTCCGGGCTGTTAGTAGTAGTGGTCGTCGAACGGGACAACTGGCTCCAGGACTCCGTCGTCTGGATGCGACAAATGGATAAAGGGGGAAAAAGGAAAATAAAGCAAACGTGAGTACTCATCCGAAGTACTCAGCAAGCAAGGATCTACACTACATATGCAACATTTTTAAAGGGGGCTGTATATGTGGACTGGGCTGCAGAAATGCCAGAATAGAGGGAGAAAGCCTAGTCCTATCAAAGACTAGCATCTTCAGCATCTTCATCAGTCTTGCAGCATAAGAAGAGAGCAGAATAACATCATGTAAATTATAGCAGTAATGTCATCAACCTCGGCCGGGGATTCTTCCTCGACTCCCCGCGAGAAAGCAATCCCAGAGCCGTACTATCCAGTTCTCATCTCAAGTTCTAGTTGTACCGATCGGGATACAACTCCGAGTGTCCGTTACCGTAGGACAGGCTATCGATAGAAGTTTCTTCCCTGCAGGGGTGCATCAACTTACCCACCACGCTCGCTTAACTCCGGCCGGACACACTTTTCTAGGTCATGCCCGGCCTCGGCTAAGCAACACGCCGCAACCCGACCAAATACTTAACAGAGAGGTCAGCACGCCGGACTAACCTATGCCCCCAGGGGTCTTGGGCCATCGCCCCGGACGCTCCTGCACGTTGCGTACACCGCCGGTGAGCAGACCTAGCAACCCCTTAATACAAGCGCGGTTGTGTTCCCAGTCCAACCCAGCGTGTGCCGCTCAGTTGCTGACGTCTATTAAGCTTCGGCTGAAGTATACAACGCAGAACGCCCATACTATGCCCACGTGATGGTTAGTGCTATCAGGCCAGAGGCCCCTCGGATCAAATATCCAAACCGTAGTGGATTAGGAGCGCGCGGTAACGAGCAGAGACTCACGATCGATGTGACCCCGTCGCCCCGTCTCAAGGACTTGCGGCAAGGGCTAAGAATGCCCGGCCACGCCTCGTAGTTATCTCGTGGGCACCTCTCAGGTCAACCCGACTCCACATCACTTCGCATTTATGCTCGCGCGGGTACCCCTCAGGGCCGACCCATCTTTAGTATCATGGTTCATAGTCAAGTCATAATATCCAAGGTAGTTGTGTGTCTGACACCGAAGGGAACCCTGAGGAATCACCCTCGATGGAATTCCCGCTCGATGTTATCATCAAGGTGAACGAAGGAGGAATCACCCTCGAGGTCCACACTTGAGTGATTGCGCGACGGCGTCGGTACCGGGAGTGGTGTAGGAGGAATCACTCTCGCTTACCACGACCGATTAACTAACCTACAAGGTTATCATCAGAAGTGCTGACGAGGTATCACCCTCGGCACCCGATAGTAACCCAGTAGAGTCGAGCATCTTAGGGAAGTGACGTGCGGTGCCAGGGCCTGATCTTCGATCCTGTTGCTCGGGTCTTCTGAGAGTCCAGCGGGGCAGTTGGGACAAGTCGGTCTCTGAGCAGGCTCTACCCATTCTATACTAAGCAGTTTAGGAGAACAGGCAGGTATCAAAAGTAGGCTACAATAAAACAGGCTATGCAGCAGATGTAGGACAACAGTAGCAGCAGTAACTTCTAATGCAAGCATAAGAGAGAAGAGAGTGGGCGATATCGAAATGCTCAAAATGGGGGTGCTTGCCTGTCTGCTCGACGGCAAGGGCAGGGTCTTCGGGGACATAGTTGTACTCCGGAGCGGCGTCTGCCTCAGGAGCTACGGCAACGTCGGGGTCTACCGAAAGAGAAGAGGGGGAAGGAAACAAGTAAATATAATGCAATCAGATGCAACACAGTGCGTGCGATGCTATGATGCAGTGCAGGGTTGCCTAAATATGCCTCTAAGTCATTTTAGTTATTTTTAGAATTAATCTGGGATTTATTAACCGGTGTATGTGCACTATTCATCTACCGGATTCGAGCTCGGAGTTACGAGTTCTCCTACGTAGGGGGTTTCGACAAGGAAACAAACGGCACGATCAGACTCGTCTCGTCGTTGTGAGCAACTTTCATGTTTTAACTTTTTTGATCTGAGCTACGGTTTAAAAGTTATTAATTTTCGAAGTTTATTTGAATTTCTGGAATTAATTTTATTTACAGAAAATGAATTATGACGTTAGCGTGATGTAATGCTGACATCAGCAAGTCAACAGTCGGCTGACCAGTCAAACCTGACATGTGGGTCCAGTGGGACCCACATGTCAGCATCTGTTTAGACTAACAGTGGATTAGTTTAATTTGCAGGGTTAATTAGAGATTGGGCCCCATCTGTCAGTGTCACTAATTATTTAATTAATTAAACTTAATTAGCAAAATGATTAATTAGACAGTTAAACGAGGCGGGCCCACATGTCAGCGACAGGGCTGCGCCCAGTCAGCACGTTGACCACGGTCAACGGTCAACTAGGCCCCCTCGGACCCACTGGCAGCGGCCCAGGGGTGGACCCCATCGAGCCACGTCGGCGGCGGCCGGCGGCTCAACGCCGGCATCCGTTTTCGCGGCGGAAGATCGCCGGAGTTGGCCGGAAACGCGCTGTGATGCGCCGTTTCGCGTGATTTTGGTTGCGTTCGAACGGGGACTCAACGCCACATCGTCTGGTGGTGGTGGCAGGGCCGGGCTCGGCCGGAAACATCGCTGGCGACGGGCAAAGGCGGCGGCGTGTTCGGGAGCTCGGTGGAATCGACGGTGCAGCACGCAGACGATCGAACGAAGCAGCTAGGCGCGCTCTACGCGATGCGGCCGACCTAACAGGCGCGCGCCCGTGACCTTTTGGTCACCAGAGCCTCGTCGGCGACGAGCTCCACGGCGGCAGGTTCGGCTAAAGTGGATCCGCGCCCACGGGCCATTTGGAGCGGGTAGAGGTGAATGGAGAGGAGCTGCTGCTCACCTAGCGGCCACGGAAGGCCTTCGACAGCTTAGTAGCAGCAGACGTCGCCGTAGTTGGAGAAGATCGCCGGCGTCCGAGAGGAAGAAGACGAGGACGATGCGCTTGATGCAGGGGGTCCCAGCTCCTCCAAGTAACACCACTCGACGCTGCAGTCGACAGCGGAGCTGTGGGACTTGAGTAGGCGACGTGGAAGCGGTGGTGGCTGCGGCAACGGCGAGCGGCGATGATGGCGGCATTCGGTCGAGGGGGATCTGAGGGGAAAAGGAACGGCGCGAGCGAGGAAGAGGACGGGGGAGTGACTGAGGGAGCCAGGGGGGATGGAGGAGCTCGACCTTATCCTCCCCTCGTCCCTGTTTCGTCGGTGGCGGCGACGTGTCCGCGGCGCGCCGGCGCGCGCGGGCTCGGCCAGCGGGAGGACGACAGCGCGAGGGAGAGAGGTGAGGTGGGCCTGCTGGGCTGGGCCAGTGCACTGTGCACTTGGTCCAGTCCAGTTTAAGCCTTTTTCTTTTTCTTATTTTATGTTTCACTTTTCTTTTCTGTTTTGATTTAGTTAGGGCACTTTTGCATTTTTGTAAAGTATGAGAATTGTCCCAAATATTGTAATGCAATATTAGCCTTGACCAAAAATTGGTTTGAGCCAAATTGGGTTCCATTTGAAATTGAAATGATTTTAATTGGATTTAATATTGCTGTTTTGGTGCTGTTTCAATTTGTTTAAGTCACTTAATTAATCCAAGTATTACTGGTGATATTTTTATGTGTGCTCTTGGAATATTTGCTAATTAGTGAACATTTTTCCAAAGATGTTTGAGCAAATTTATTTTGCACTTTTGAATTTGAGTTGATTTCCATAATTGAATTTGAATTGGATCCTTAACCCATGTGACTTGGCACTGCAAATGGTATGACTTATCAATATTAGCAGTTGATCACAGTGGTAGTTACACAGGGGTGTTACAAGTTCTCCTCCTCTAAAAGAAATTCTCGTCCTGAGAATTTAGGAGGTAGAAGGAAAGAGGTCGGGATATTCTTCCCGAAGATGATCCTCGCGTTCCCAAGTGGCTTCATCTTCAGTGTGATTTGACCACTGCACTTTCAGGAACTTGGTCGTCTTCTGACGAGTTCGACGTTCAGCTTCATCAAGGATGCGCATCGGATGCTCCTTATAAGATAAGTCATCTTGCAACTGAAGCATCTCGTGATCCACTGCGCGGTGCGGAGATTCCTTGAAGCATTTGCGAAGTTGCGACATGTGGAAGACATCGTGGATATGAGAGAATTGCGGCGGCAACTCCAATTTATATGCCACCTGTCCACGTCTGGCAACAATGCGAAAGGGACCAATATAGCGAGGAGCTAGCTTGCCCTTGATTCCGAAATGACGGGTGACCTTCATAGGAGTGACACGAAGATAAGCATGATCACCTGGTTGATAAGTCAGACCCCATCGCTTGCGATCATAGTTGCTCTTCTGGCGGTCCTGAGCTGCTTTGAGATTCTCCCGGACAATTCTGACTTGTTCTTCAGCGTGTTGAATAATGTCCGGTCCAACAAGAGGTCGTTCCCCAGTTTCTGACCAATTCAGAGGGGTTAGACACTTACGTCCATAGAGCACTTCGAAGGGGGCCATTTTCAAGCTGGCTTGATAGCTGTTGTTATAAGAGAACTCGGCATACGGGAGAGATTCCTCCCATTTCTTACCGAATGATATAACACAGGCTCGAAGCATGTCTTCAAGCACTTGATTAACGCGCTCAACTTGGCCTTGGGATTGGGAATGATAAGCTGAACTCCATGTAATGTGAGTTCCCATAGCTTCTTGAAAACTTTCCCAGAACTTGGACGTGAAAAGACCGCCATGGTCCGAACTGATCTCCTTCGGAATACGTGGAGTGAAAAGATTCTGGAAATATACAGCTCTGCTAGCTGGCTAGCAGTGATAGTCTCCTTGACAGGTAGGAAATGAGCAACCTTGGAAAGTTGATCGATGACGACAAGAATAGCGTCATGACCTTTCTGAGACTTGGGAAGACCAGTAATGAAATCCATCTGCACTTTATCCCACTTCCATAGAGGAATAGGGAGCGGTTGCAGAATTCCAGCAGGCTTCTGATGTTCTGCCTTCACGCGACGACATACGTCACATTCGGCAACATATGGAGCAATGTCCTGCTTCATTCTGGACCACCAACACCTCTGTCGGAGATCGCGATACATCTTGGTGCTACCCGGATGGATAGACAGCGGTGTATCATGAGCCTCCTTCATGACCTTGTCAGTCATAAGCTCGAAGCGAGGTACTACGATGCGGTCTCGAAAATATAATGTTCCATCTTCAGCAACTGAGAAATCCTGGTACTTATCTAGGTGAAGCTCTTTCTTCATTAGGTCAATCTTAGCATCTTTGGCTTGCGCTTCCTTAACAACCTTTTGAAGGTCTGGTTGTACCACAAGGTTATTAAGAGAACCTTGGGGAACAATTCGCAGATTTAGCTGATTCAATTCTGCATAGAGACGAGGTTGAGCTCGCCTAACCATGAGGTTGTTGCAATATGACTTGCGGCTCAGGGCATCGGCCATCACGTTAGCCTTGCCCGGGGTATATGAAATACCGCAGTCATAGTCCATAATTGTTTCTAACCATCGTTGCTGACGGAGATTAAGATCCGGTTGAGTGAACAAGTATCTCAGACTCTGATGATCGGTATAAATCTCACACCGATTACCAAGAAGGTAATGTCGCCATAACTTTAATGCATAGATCACTGCAGCAAGTTCAAGATCATGCACTAGATAATTTTCTTCATGCGGTCGCAATTGACGTGAAGCATATGCAATCACTCTTCGTTCTTGCATTAGGACACAGCCTAATCCCTGACGAGAGGCGTCGCAATATATGACAAAGTCCTTGCGAGAATCAGGAGGAGCTAGCACTAGAGCAGAAGTAAGCTTGTCCTTGAGGGTCTGGAAACTTTCCTGATATTTGTCTGTCCACTCAAACTTAACGCCTTTGTATAGCAGATTAGTCAGGGGCTTGGCGATCTTGGAGAAGTTCTCGACGAATCGTCGGCAATAACTGGCTAGACCGAGGAAGCTTCGGACTTGCTTGGCATCCTTCGGAGGAGTCCAGTCAAGGATAGCCTGAACACGCTCCGGGTTAACGGCAATACCGTCCTTGGAAATCACATGTCCAAGGTAGGTCACTTCGGAAAGCCAGAATTCACATTTGGAGTACTTGGCATATAACTTGTGCTCTCGAAGCCTCTCCAGAACAAGACGAAGATGTTCGGCATGTTCTTCCTTATTCTTCGAATATACTAGGATATCGTCCAGATATAGCACGACAAATTTGTCGAGGTAATCCATGAATATATAATTCATCAGACGGGAGAACGTAGCTGGAGCATTCGTGAGGCCAAACGACATGACGGTGTACTCGTAAGAACCATAACGAGTAACGAAGGCAGTCTTCGGAATATCCTCTTCGCGGACACGGATCTGGTGATAACCCAACCTCAAGTCGAGTTTAGAGAACACCGAAGATCCAGCGAGTTGATCATATAAATCATTGATCCGGGGAAGCGGATACTTATTCTGAATGGTTGCCTGGTTGATTGGACGGTAATCTTGGACCAACCTATTGGTACCATCTTTCTTCTTGACAAAGAGATACGGTGCTCCCCAGGCAGAGGAACTGGGTCGGATGAAACCCTTCCTTAAGGATTTATCAATTTCTTCCTTAAGCTCGATAAGATGGTGCGGAGGCATCTTGTAGGGACGCTTCGCAATGGGAGTGGTGCCAGGCTTCAAGTCAATGACGAACTCGACAGCTCTAGCAGGGGGTATTCCTGGAAGTTCTTCTGGAAAAACATCCGGGAAGTCACAGACAACTGGGATGTTCTCGATCCCCTCAAGCGGAGAAGCATTCAATGCGTTCAAGGCATAAATCTGGGCCTCGGCGTTCTGAGTGATATGAGCTTCATAATTCACTAACTCATCTGATGGATGAAGGAGGTGTACAACCTTAGTGGCGCAATTGATTGAGGCGTAATGAGCCTTCAACCAATCCATTCCCAGAATAAGGTCAATGTTGGAATTATTCAGAATTATGGGGAAGGCCTGAAACTTTCTCTCTTCAATCACAATAGTGACGTCGGGGCTGAATATGGTAGCTTGGCACCGACCCGCGGGAGTGTTTACAACTAACGGATGGTGTAGTGTTTCGCACTTAACGTCATGCAGGAGTGCAAAATGTTCTGACATGAATGAATGCGATGCTCCTGAATCAAATAAAACAGTTGCAGGTACTGAATTAACAAGAAGTGTACCCATCACGGTTGCTGGTTGTTCGGGGTCTTCATTCATGTTGACATGGAAGGCCTTCCCACGACCATAAGAAGGTCTGGCATTTCTGTAGTGAGGCTGAGAATTCCCACGGCCATTACCACGGCCAGCAGAAGGAAGAGCTAGCTGATTCTGACTCTGTGAGCAGTCTCTGGCACGGTGACCCGGCTGGCCACACTTGAAGCAGAGTCCATTGTCAGGACGTGGTGCAGGAGCTCGACGTGCTGGAGCTTGCAGAGGCTGCCTCGGAGGTGGAGGAGGCAGACGAGGTGTAGCATAGGAAGGCCTATGTGCTGGTGCTGCTGAACGGTACATGCTCTGAGGGATCCAGATACGGCGCTTCTGGGAAGACGAGCCCGAAAATGAGCCCGCCTCATGAGTGCGTCTGGTCGCTTCTTTATGCTTCTTCAATCCAGTCTCGACCATAATAGCCTTATTCACCAAGGTGGCGAAATCAAGGTAGTCTTGAACAAGCAGGGCTAACTGAATGTCATGGTGCAGCCCTTCGTGGAATTTCTCCAGCCTCCGTTCATCAGTAGGAATGTCCTCTTCAGCGTAGCGAGACAAGTCAAGAAACTCACGCTGATAGACTTCCACAGTCTTGTTGCCTTGAACAAGACTACGGAACTCGGCCTTCTTCCGAGCTATGACAGCATGAGGAATGTAGCGGGCACGGAAAGCAATCTTGAACTCTGCCCAGGTGACGACAGTACCAGGTGGCAGGGTCTGTCGGTGAGTGGCCCACCATTGTGATGCGGGACCCTTCAGAAGGTATGTCGCAAAGGTGACATAGTTGACCGGGGTAACACCAGCAGACTCCATCTCATGGGAGATGTCACGCAGCTAGTCATCTCCATCCAATGGGTTGACTGTGTTGCGAAAAAACGACGGACTGAGTCGCATAAACTCTGGCAAGGTGATGGAAGGTAGTGGCCGGGGATTATTCCTCGACTCCCCGCGAGAAAGCAATCCCATAGCCGTACTATCCAGTTCTCATATCAAGTTCTAGTTGTACCGATCGGGATACAACTCCGAGTGTCCATTACCGTAGGACAGGCTATCGATAGAAGTTTCTTCCCTGCAGGGGTGCACCAACTTACCCACCACGCTCGCTTAACTCCGGCCGGACACACTTTTCTGGGTCATGCCCAGCCTCGGCTAAGCAACACGCCGCAACCCGACCAAATACTTAACAGAGAGGTCAGCACGCCGGACTAACCTATGCCACCAGGGGTCTTGGGCCATTGCCCCGGACGCTCCTGCACGTTGCGTACACCGCCGGTGAGCAGACCTAGCAACACCTTAATACAAGCGCGGTTGCGTTCCCAGTCCAACCCAGCATGTGTCGCTCAGTTGCTGACGTCTATTAAGCTTCGGCTGAAGTATACGACGCAGAACACCCATACTATGCCCACGTGATGGTTAGTGCTATCAGGCCAGAGGCCCCTCGGATCAAATATCCAAACCGTAGTGGATTAGGAGCGCGCGGTAACGAGCAGAGACTCACGATCGATGTGACCCCGTCGCCCCGTCTCGAGGACTTGCGGCAAGGGCTAAGAATGCCCGGCCACGCCTCGTAGTTATCTCGCGGGCACCTCTCAGGTCAACCCGACTCCACATCACCTTGCATTTATGCTCGCGCGGGTACCCCTCAGGGCCGACCCGTCTTTAGTATCATGGTTCATAGTCAAGTCATAATATCCAAGGTAGCTGTGTGTCTGACACCGATGGGAACCCTGAGGAATCACCCTCGATGGAATTCCCGCTCGATGTTATCATCAAGGTGAACGAAGGAGGAATCACCCTCGAGGTCCACACTTGAGAGATTGCGCGACGGCGTCGGTACCGGGGGTGGTGTAGGAGGAATCACCCTCGCTTACCACGACCGATTAACTAACCTACAAGGTTATCATCAGAAGTGCTGACGAGGTATCACGCTCGGCACCCGATAGTAACCCAGTAGAGTCGAGCATCTTAGGGAAGTGACGTGCGGTGCCAGGGTCTGATCTTCGATCCCGTTGCTCGGGTCTTCTGAGAGTCCAGCGGGGCAGTCGGGACAAGTGGGTCTCTGAGCAGGCTCTACCCATTCTATACTAAACAATTTAGGAGAACATGCAGGTATCAAAAGTAGGCTACAATAAAACAGGCTATGCAGCAGATGTAGGACAACAGTAGCAGCAGTAACTTCTAATGCAAGCATAAGAGAGAAGAGAGTGCGCGATATCGAAATGCTCAAAATGGAGGTGCTTGCCTGTCTGCTCGACGGCAAGGGCAGGGTCGTCGGTGAGTGGCCCACCATTGTGATGCGGGACCCTTCAGAAGGTATGTTGCAAAGGTGACATAGTTGACCGGGGTAACACCAGCAGACTCCATCTCATGGGAGATGTCACGCAGCCAGTCATCTGCATCCAATGGGTTGACTGTGTTGCGGAAAAACGACGGACTGAGTCGCATAAACTCTGGCAAGGTGATGGAAGGTAGCGGCTGGTCGGCATTGGGACGGGGGAATTACTGCATAATCCCCGTCATGAACTGTCGGTTAAGTTCAAACTGTTGCATCATCGCTGCCATGTAATCAGGTGGTGGCAGCGGTGGTGGATTGTTGTCAGCCATCCTGCTAATTCAACAGGGGTAGTTTAGCAGTAGCTTATGCAAGTGCTTAGCAATAAACATGATGTAACTCGACGTTATTGGAAGAGTGCAATAGATGCTAAAGGTAGTCATTAAGACATACAGATCCTTACACAGTCGGTTACAATCGGGCAGCATAACAGCGCAAATTCAAAAGCTAGACATGCTAGGCGGCGCGCAGGCTCGCGGTAAGGAAGTACACAACGAGACATAGCAAAGGCTACATCAACGTCGGAGAAAACCACTGAAACGGGGTAGCTGCAAGTGCGGACGATGGATGTTCGTCGCAGAAGGATCCTGCGCTCCATGTGCACTCTGATGCAGAACCCAGTCTCGAACTATAAGAAAAGGTCCACGTGCAGGCGTGTGACCTCCCACAGCAGGCCAATCGATCCCTGATGGCATCTCGGTCCTGCTCGGGTAAAGAATGTGTTCCGGTTGTATCCCTGCACGAACAGCTGGTAGCAACTGCGTCATAGCCTCGTAGAGTCATGCTCGAGTGGCGAACAACTCGACCGCAAGAGCCCGAACAGTGCGATCCAGAGCCTGAGTACAGTGAATCAGAACTCGCTGATCGTAGCGACGAGGCTCGTAAGGGGCACAGACAGCTGTGTAGAATCCAGAAGCATCTCCAGCAGGGGCATACGGAATATAACGATACTCTGAGGCATCCAAGTCAGCACTGAACTGCCCTCGAAGACGTGCGACAGCAGAGTAGCGGCATCATGGACTGCCATCTCAATCGTCACGCCGATACCGTGAAAACGGTGTAGCTCAGTGTCTGAGTCATCCTGCTGATCGTAGATGCGAACATCAGCATAGTACTGCTCCTGGTTGAACTCACGATAAACCTCGTAGACCATGTACTCGGGGCACCAGCAGCATCCCAGCCTGATCAAGAGGGCGATCAGAACAGCTGGAAACCCAGGGACGTCTCGAGCACAGGTGCGAAGCACAAGCTGTGTCGCAGGGCGAGGTGGAAACAGACGGTCCATCTGAAATAAAAGATTCAGGATTGTCATTCGACGACGAGAAATATAACAGATCTCGAATGGAAAGATTAAACAAAACAATGGAAAGGAAATGATTATCAGACTAATCAGATCAAAGACAGGGAAATCGCACTGAATCCAGCTCTCCGGATGGATGGAATTAACGAGATCCTAAGTGTCGGTGTTAGTAAATTTTATTAAATCTGAATAGAAGAGAGATCAGAGTCCCAGAGTGAAGGTCGAGGAATAAAAGATCCTAATACCACCCAGTTGGCGACGTGGGCCCGTAAGCCACACAGCCAAGTTAGTAAAACAGTTTTCGACCACTAGACTCAACTTCGGCCAAAGAGTTGGAAAGGGGGACTCCTAGAGGCAGTCGGCTCTGATACCAACCTGTGACGACCCCGGCTTAATCGTGCACTAATCATACACGCAAATGCACACAATCAAGCCTAAGGACTCACTTGAAGATATCACAACACAACTCTAAAACATAAATAAATTCATACAAGCTTAATATTACAAGCCAGGGCCTCGAGGGCTCGAATACATAGCTCGATGGCATACAAGTGTCAGCAGAAGCGTCAGATATCTGGGTACAGATATATTACAGAACATAGAGATAAGCCTTCACAGAGGCGGGGCAAAATAAAACTACGATCGAAAAGGCGTTGGCCTCCTGCCCTGGACCCTCCGATCCTACTCCTGGTCGTCAGACGGCTCCTCGTAGTAGTAGTACTCTCCGGGCTGGTAGTAGTAGTGGTCGTCGAACGGGACAACTGGCTCCGGGACTCCGTCGTCCGGATGCGACAAATCGATAAAGGGGGAAAAAGGAAAATAAAGCAAACGTGAGTACTCATCCGAAGTACTCAGCAAGCAAGGATCTACACTACATATGCAACATTTTCAAAGGGGGCTGTATATGTCGACTTGGCTGCAGAAATGCCAGAATAGAGGGGGAAAGCCTAGTCCTATCGAAGACTAGCATCTTCATCAGTCTTGCAGCATAAGAAGAGAGCAGAATAACATCATGTAAATTATAGCAGTAATGTCATCAACCTCGGCCGGGGATTCTTCCTTGACTCCCCGCGAGAAAGCAATCCCAAAGCCGTACTATCCAGTTCTCATCTCAAGTTCTAGTTGTACCGATCGGGATACAACTCCAAGTGTCCGTTACCGTAGGACAGGCTATCGATAGAAGTTTCTTCCCTGCAGGGGTGCACCAACTTACCCACCACGCTCACTTAACTCCGGCCGGACACACTTTTCTGGGTCATGCCCGGCCTCGGCTAAGCAACACGCCGCAACCCGACCAAATACTTAATAGAGAGGTCAGCACGCCGGACTAACCTATGCCCCCAGGGGTCTTGGGCCATCGCCCCAGACGCTCCTGCACGTTGCGTACACTGCCGGTGAGCAGAGCTAGCAACCCCTTAATACAAGCGCGGTTGCGTTCCCAGTCCAACCCAGCGTGTGCTGCTCAGTTGCTGACGTCTATTAAGCTTCGGCTGAAGTATACGACGCAGAACGTCCATACTATGCCCATGTGATGGTTAGTGCTATCAGGCCAGAGGCCCCTCGGATCAAATATCCAAACCGTAGTGGATTAGGAGCGCGCGGTAACGAGCAGAGACTCACGATCGATGTGACCCCTTCGCCCCGTCTCGAGGACTTGCGGCAAGGTCTAAGAATGCCCGGCCACGCCTCGTAGTTATCTCGCGGGCACCTCTCAGGTCAACCCGACTCCACATCACTTCCCATTTATGCTCGCGCGGGTACCCCTCAGGGCCGACCCGTCTTTAGTATCATGGTTCATAGTCAAGTCATAATATCCAAGGTAGCTGTGTGTCTGACACCGAAGGGAACCCTGAGGAATCACCCTCGATGGAATTCCCGCTCGATGTTATCATCAAGGTGAACGGAGGAATCACCCTCGAGGTCCACACTTGAGAGATTGCGCGACGGCGTCGGTACCGGGGGTGGTGTAGGAGGAATCACCCTCACTTACCATGACCGATTAACTAACCTACAAGGTTATCGTCAGAAGTGCTGACGAGGTATCACCCTCGGCACCCGATAGTAACCCAGTAGAGTCGAGCATCTTAGGGAAGTGACGTGCGGTGCCAGGGTCTGATCTTCGATCCCGTTGCTCGGGTCTTCTGAGAGTCCAGCGGGGCAGTCGGGACAAGTGGGTCTCTGAGCAGGCTCTACCCATTCTATACTAAACAGTTTAGGAGAACAGGCAGGTATCAAAAGTAGGCTACAATAAAACAGGCTATGCAGCAGATGTAGGACAACAGTAGCAGCAGTAACTTCTAATGCAAGCATAAGAGAGAAGAGAGTGGGCGATATCGAAATGCTCAAAATGGGGGTGCTTGCCTGTCTGCTCGACGGCAAGGGCAGGGTCGTCGGGGACGTAGTCGTACTCCGGAGCGGCGTCTGCCTCAGGAGCTACGGCAACGTCGGGGTCAACCGAAAGAGAAGAGGGGGGAGGAAACAAGTAAATATAATGCAATCAGATGCAACACAGTGCGTGCGATGCTATGATGCAGTGCAGGGTTGCCTAAATATGCCTCTAAGTCATTTTAGTTATTTTTAGAATTAATCTGGGATTTATTAACCGGTGTATGTGCACTATTCATCTACCGGATTCGAGCTTGGAGTTACGAGTTCTCCTACGTAGGGGGTTCCGACAAGGAAACAGACGGCACGATCAGACTCGTCTCGTCATTCTGAGCAACTTTCATGTTTTAACTTTTTCGATCTGAGCTACGGTTTAAAAGGTATTAATTTTCGAAGTTTATTTGAATTTCTGGAATTAATTTTATTTACAGAAAATGAATTATGACGTCAACGTGATGTAATGCTGACATCAGCAAATCAACAGTCGGCTGACCAGTCAAACCTGACATGTGGGTCCACTGGGACCCACATGTCAGCCTCTGTTTAGACTAATAGTGGATTAGTTTAATTAGCAGGGTTAATTAGAGTGGGGCCCATCTGTCAGTGTCACTAATTATTTAATTAATTAAACTTAATTAGCAAAATGATTAATTAGACAGTTAAACGAGGCGGGCCCACATGTCAGCGACAGGGCTGCGCCCAGTCAGCACATTGACCACGGTCAACGGTCAACTGGGCCCCCTGGGACCCACTGGCAGCGGCCCAGTGGTGGACCCCATCGAGCCACGTCGGCGGCGGCCGGCGGCTCAACGCCGGCGTCCGTTTTCGCAGCGGAAGATCGCCGGAGTTGGTCGGAAACGTGCTGTGATGCGCCGTTTCGCGTGATTTTGGTTGCGTTCGAACAGGGACTCAACGCCGCGTCGTCTGGTGGTGGTGGCAGGACCGGGCTTGGCCGGAAACATCGCCGGCGACGGGCAAAGGCGGCGGCGTGTTCGGGAGCTCGGTGGAATCGACGGTGCAGCGCGCAGACGATCGAACGAAGCAGCTAGGCGTGCTCTACGCGATGCGGCCGACCTAACAGACGCGCGCCCGTGACCTTTTGGTCACCAGAGCCTTGTCGGCGACGAGCTCCACGGCAGCAGGTTCGGCTAAAGTGGATCCGCGCCCACGGGCCATTTGGAGCGGGTAGAGGTGAATGGAGAGGAGCTGCTGCTCACCTAGCGGCCACGGAAGGCCTTCGACAGCTTAGTAGCAGCAGACGTCGCCGTAGTTGGAGAAGATCGCCGGCGTCCGAGAGGAAGAAGACGAGGACGATGCGCTTGATGCAGGGGGTCCCAGCTCCTCCAAGTAACACCACTCGACGTTGCAGTTGACGGCGGAGCTGTGGGACTTGAGTAGGCGACGTGGAAGCGGCGGTGGCCGCGGCAACGGCGAGCGGCGACGATGGGCGGCGTTCGGTCGAGGGGGATCTGAGGGGCAAAGGAACGGCGCGAGCGAGGGAGAGGACGGGGGAGTGACCGAGGGAGCCAGGGGGGATGGAGGAGCTCGACCTTATCCTCCCCTCGTCCCTGTTTCGTCGGTGGCGGCGACGTGTCGGCACCGCACCGGCGCGCGCGGGCTCGGCCAGCGGGAGGACGACAGCGCGAGGGAGAGAGGTGAGGTGGGCCTGCTGGGCAGGGCCAGTGCACTGTGCACTTGGTCCAGTCCAGTTTAAGCCTTTTTCTTTTTCTTATTTTCTGTTTCACTTTTCTTTTCTGTTTTGATTTAGTCAGGGCACTTTTGCATTTTTGTAAAGTATGAGAATTGTCCCAAATATTGTAATGCAATATTAGCCTTGACCAAAAATTGGTTTGAGCCAAATTGGGTTCCATTTGAAATTGAAATGATTTTAATTTGATTTAATATTGATGTTTCAATTTTTTTAAGTCACTTAATTAATCCAAGTATTACTGGTGATATTTTTATGTGTGCTCTTGGAATATTTGCTAATTAGTGAATATTTTTCCAAAGATGTTTGAGCGAATTTATTTTGCACTTTTGAATTTGAGTTGATTTCCATAATTGAATTTGAATTGGATCCTTAACCCATGTGACTTGGCACTGCAAATGGTATGACTTGGCAATATTAGCAGTTGATCACAGTGGTAGTTACACAGGGGTGTTACACGGAGTACCTCAAGAATGACGCTACCGAGTCTGGCGAGGTCACGGATCTCAAGGATATGCAAGTCGGCGTGGACCGCCGCTTCCGAGGGCTCAAGCTTTGGATGGTCATGCGCACCTATGGCACCGCCAAGCTTCAGCAGCACATCCGAAGCGATGTCGCTATGGCTAAGGCGTTCGAGGACCTTGTACGTGCCGATGGCCGGTTTGAGATCGTAGTGCCGAGGAACTTCGCCCTCGTATGCTTCAGGATCAGAGCAAGTGGAACCATGACGGAGGAAGTCACTGATGAGGTGAACCGTGTGCTGACGGACCGGCTCAACATGTCCGGGAAGGCCTACCTCGCGCACACGGTGATTGGCAATAGATTCGTTCTACGGTTCGCGGTGGGGTCGTCGCTGCAGGAGGAGCGGCACATGCGAAGCGCTTGGGAGCTCATCAAGAAAACGACCGCCAAGATCACCGAGGGAGAGGATATTGTACAGTAACAGAATTGATCAATTAATGCTTGATTAATTATTATTGAATATTAAGAGTAATAAAATCCTTCCAGTGGTGGTGCATGATCTGTGCAGTCGCCGGCAGTACCGGTGACTGCCTTTATGCATGTGCTGTGAATATCAGTTCGCATTATCTAAGAGATGAGTGAATTATGTCGAGAATATAAATGTATATTCCTAAACCATACATGCTTATGTGCCTTTAACCATCTATATCAAACATAGTTTTAAATAGCCGGCTATAGCCTCGCTATAGCTGTTTGAGCATGTTGCCGCTAAATAATTTCATGTACAATTTGCCGCTATAGCCTCGCTATAGCCCGCTATAGCCCAGCTATAGCTGTTTTTGAGGGTTGCCGCTATATGCCATAGCCCGCTATTTAAAACACTGATATCAAACAAAAATGTTGTATTCACCATAACATCAATTATATAGGATGATTCGATGGTTATGATTTGCTTATATACGATTATGATTACTTTTTATGAGAGTGCACTGTCTCGACATTTTTATGCAGATCTATTGTTTTTATATATTCGTCGCGAGCAATCGCACGGCGGGAATGGAGACCAGCTGGTCTGAGGAGAGCGTATTAGAAATGGACAAGAAGGTCATGCCTCTGATCCTTCCTTGCCGCTAATATTCTTGAGATGTTGATTACTAATGAGGCTTGATATTGTTCTCATGGTTGCACCTGGGTATCATACGGCTGCACAATTATCTACCAAGAGTCTACGAGAAGCATGATGCCGAGACAAATCGATTCTAATCTCAATGGTGCAAGCTCTGGACCATCACCCTTCACTTGATGCAGGTTCGCAAGAGGCGCGGTCTGGAGGTTAGCTCTCCCATGCGGCAATGCACACAACCGTTTGGATTTTGAAAACGAGAGCAGCATAGTGGACTTCAGCAGTGATGCGTGAGGATGAGACAGAGGCAACGCAATCTGGCGGTGACAGCTAGGGTTGCCTTGTTGCAACTTATAAATCCACTTGGGCAGAATGTGCGAGGGTTAATCATGATATGATTGGTAACTAGCCCACTATCCGAATCAAACGGATCAATCGCTACCCCATTAACTTAATGCATCCATTATTTGTTCATGACTCATAATCAACAGGATCAACCGCCTAGCAAAAAATGTATGTGGTCGTCGAGATGACTAAAACAAGAGCAGCACGGTGAGGGCACGTCCAACGCAGACGCTAAGAGCGAGGCGCCAGGAATAATTCCCTGCTCGATTGGTGGTTGGGCCATCGAATCCTGACGCCTGGTCACGCGTAGGCGCAAGAGAAGGAGCCGGACGCTTAGCCTAATTGCTGTGGATTGTTGCCTTTTTTTTAATATAATCCAAGCGCCTGTTTAAGCCGATGTGCGTTGGGAACCTAGATTTTTGCAATCGGTGCTTAATGAAATCCCACCGTTTCCCACCTCTAAGCGCCTTGTTAAGCGGCTGTGCATTGGAGATGCCCTGAGAGTAACTTCTGTTAGAATAAGCCATGCCCAGGTCCGTGGTGATCGGCTGGAGCACGTCCAGGCCAGGTCTGTGGCGACAGGATGCGTGCGTGAGTCCGTGTGTGTGTGCGTGTGTTGGAGTTAGTTAGCTTACCGTCACCGGGAGATGACTCCCTGTATCGGATCTAGCACGAACGGAAGCAGATCGAGTCGGAGACGATGATGCCCCTGGAACTCCGGCAGACCAGCGAGCCGCCGGCCCCACCGCATCCAGATTGCCGGCCACGCCGGGCCACCACCACCCCCCGCGCCGTCCGGGTCGGAGAGGGAGCCGCCGATCGCGCACAGGGGCCACGGCCGCCTGCACACGCCAGAGCGCCGCCGCGAGCCCAGCGCCCGCCACCACCTGCCGAGGCCCGCCGCCGCGCGCCCCACGCCCTGCCACCGCTCGCCGAGTTCTGCCACCTCGCGCCCGACCGCGAGCGCCGCAGGACACCGCCGCCTGCCGCCTAGATCCATCGCCCACGGAGGAAGGGGAGTCGGGAGAGGATGTCCCCCCGCCGCCGCCGTTTGCCACGCGGGTTTCACCCGGCGGCGTCACCCGGTGGCGGCGCGAGGAGGGGAGGAGGAGAGGGAAGCGGCGGCGCCTAGGGTTGGAGAAGCCCCCCAGGCGAGCCAGCTTATGCAGAGAAAATATTAGGCCATACGTGCGGCTAGGCGTTCGAGCGCCGGAAAAGTTTCTGCTGTCTGCTGCTCTTTCTTCTACCTCCAGCTACGAGAGAAGAACGCCATTTAGTTGTAGTACAGCTCTGCCTTTCCGGGAAATCGAGCACAGCTTCTGCGTCGTACGCCTCCGCTGCTGTCCATCTCTGCTACAACACGTCTAGACGGAACAAGCCTTTAACAAGGCCTCTTGTGCGTGGCATGGCTCCTCCACGTGCTCTTCCTCCTCTCTTACATGGAGGTTCCACTGCTCTTCTTGCTCCGAGTCGGCCGAGCATCGCTGGCATGGGACGTCGGGCTGGAGCAATGCGGCCGAGACTACGCGTGCGGGGCGCTCGTCCACTGTTACTGGCCATACAGGAGGAACTTGTTCCGCAGCTTCCCGGCAGCCAACTCATTGCCCACGTCCATTTAGGATGCGTTTGGTTGAAGGTGTAGTATGAATGGGTTGGGACCGCCCAATTTTTTTTCGATGGGACCATTCAATTCATATGTTTGGCTGAATATAAGAGATAAGCTAGTTATTTAGGACGGGACCACCTGTCATGCTCACATCATCATGCATGCAAAAGGTGGCCATTTGATTCGACCGATTTCGTTGGGTGGAATGGTTCAACATCTTCAAGGCATATTCTCTTTTTTGACTCGAACCGTTCAAGTGCTTTATAACCAAACATGTTTATTTTTTGGACGATCTCAACCCATCCATTGCCACCCTCGCAACAAAACGCACCCTTAACCATCCATCGATCCATGCAAATAAAAACCATGCATGCATGTATGTTCTGAAATCCAAGTTCAGTCAACAATCCCAGCGTCTGCGTGACACGCCATCAAATCCCACCTAAAAAAGCATCAAGATCAAAAAGGACCGGGAACAAAGAATATAGGGTACAGACTTCAGGGATTTAAACGTGAGGGTTCCTTTACGACGATCTCTACAACCTTAGGATTTAAATTAGATTTCACTCTTAGTTGACTAATATGTAAGCCATGCATCGACACTCTGCGTATAACTAAGCCATACAGCTATGAGATACTCGGCTTATGAGTTCTGTTCTTTGTTGCCTCTTTTTTTTTTCATGCTAGGCTTTTCGCGCTAGGCTTTTCGTGTGAGGTTGGGCATCTATCAAGGACGAGGAATTATGGCACACACACACGTCTCAGGATAGTGAGTACTCCGTGCGTGCTTTTATTTTTGACTTTTGATTTTTAAACTTATATATCTTTTAAACAAACAGTCGAAATTAATTTCTCTTTTTAATATTTGTGTTTCCCGTGACGAGGGCTCTTAAATAAGATCCATTTTATATATGTTTTGACAAATTTTGAAAATAAATGTTAGGTTTCAATTCTTGAAACTTAGTACGAGCGATAGAGAAAATCACGATTTTTGTGCTTACAACCGACAGAAAAAATATTTTCAAATTTATTCTATGAAACTTGATAAGAGCTAGGAATAAAATCGCAAGTTTCAGAATAGAAATCGTAAGTTTCGACGACTAGAACTTAAAACTTAATGTGCTTTCGTCTGGGATTCAACCACTTGACGAATCACGAGGCAATCGAGCTGCCGGGCAGGGCTTGACAGGTGCGCGACCGGGCACCTGCGTGCCCCCTTCGAATTTCCGCATCTATCTATCGAAGCGGTTTAGCCGTTTGCGGAACTTCTTGTTTCCCCTTTTGACGTTTTTTTTGCCGACCTTGGTGTTGTCTCTTGTCTGATGACGCATGATTGATGAACAGGAGATCCGTGAGCAAAACTAATCACGTTTTCAAGCGTCAACACGTACCAACTTTTCACGTGGAACCACACGCCATTTCGATGTCAGTCCAGTTCGCTGGTACTCATCTACCTGCGTTATTTGGCAAGAAATCTAGAACGACGAGGAAAAGTCCGTTAGTGTCGGTCATCCACGACACCTTCAAAGCTGTGGAAGCAAGCGCGTAGTTGCACCTACCCGATTGAGTGATATAATTCGACGTGTGTTCATGCCGTGGCGGTTAGTGACAAGAACCCTGAAACGACTAGTCCCTTAGTGAGGTGTTGTGGGGTGGTGCTTGTTGCTTAATTGGCGACCGTTTGCGGCGTGAAGCAGCCCTCGCAAAATAATGTTAAACCTCTTCTCCGTCATAGCCCCAGTTTAGCAATTACTCCACACTAAAACGTGTCTACATACATTCGATTTAAAAAAGTTATAGTATCTTATATTTATGAGGAGGGAACGTAATTAGGACTTGAGCGCGCATCATGATCATTGCATAAACATCATCATTTGTTTAATTGTGAAAATGAGGATATATAATTCAAAACTTCACAATAATAATGCTTTAAAATGCACTAAAAAAATGAATGCACTAGATTAAGTCCTCCAAAAATACTGAAATATTTATCATAACTTCCTATGTATATGCGGAGTCTCTGTGCAAATTTTCAACTATTTTGGACAAACAAATAACAACTCCAATTGGGAAATAAAAACTGAAATTGAAAATCCTGAAAGTATTGATGTACGCTTGGAAGGGCCTTATGATGCTACATTAAAATTTCTAGAACAATTGGTGTTGTTTCGGATCTCCAAAAATCACTGTTCAAGATATCTTCCGATATGCCGATAAATCGGCCGATTTATCGCTTATCGTTGTCTAACCGATAAGATAAATCGACCGATAAATCGGCCGATATGGCGATAAATCGGTCGATATGCCGATAAACTGGCCGATTTACCCCTTATCTTGGGTCGACCGATAAGTTCCCGATAAGCGATATCCCCAACATTGCCAAAAATACAGAAAATAGCCACATTTGGGGTAAAATAGCAATAGAATTAGCAAAGCTGACTGTAACAATGGATCTGCTACAGTAGCTAGCCCAACCCTCGTGGCGTCTTCATCAACCTTCGCCCAGTAGGACAAGGTGTGCTTACTGGGCGCGTGGGCCGCTCGGCCACCTCCTGCTTCCAGCACGACAGCACCGCAACCGCTGATCTCCTGGCAGCCTGATTGGCTTCGGATGTCGACACTAACCAGTCGCTTCGCACATGATCCGTGCACCACAGACGCCACGAGCGAGCTTGTAAGCCACCACCGCCGTGTGCCACAGACCGCCTCACGGCCAATCCTGTCCCCAATTGTCCTTATTAACTCGCAAGGGAGACCGAATTGCAGCACCACATCCATACCTGCAGCTCCGAAGCTCCCCCTCTTCCTCTTCGTCTTGCTGCCACCAGCGCATTCAGAGCACCCCACCATGGCTCTCGAGTTACTACCTCTGGATAGATCCACAGTAAAAACCGGAGGGGATCGCACTAAGCCAGGAGCCATATGCAAAGAAGATACTTGAAGGTTGTATCATGGAGAATTGCAATCCAACTTATTTTCCATTGGATCCTCAGCTTATACTTAGCAAAAGGAGTGTACCACCCACAGTTCATTCAATGGAGTATAGGAGTGTGGTCAGAAGCTTAAGGTATCTTGTGAATACATGACCAGACTTAGCCTACGCCGTTGGTATAGTGAGTCACTTCATGAACATTGGGCAGCTGTGAAACATATACTCAAATACATCAAAGGGACAACAAATTTCGGCTGTTTCTATTTGAGAGAGAAGAATAAGGAGATGGTGGAGCTACATGGCCATAGTAATAGTGACTTGGCGAGATGTGGATGACGGTAAAAGTACCTTGGACATGGCATATCTTGGGAGAAAGCATAGTGAGTTGTTTATGAAAAAAGCAGAAGGTGATCATATTATCATCCTATGAAGCAAGGTATATTCCAGCTGCAACTGCGGCATGTCAAGGTGTGTGTCTAGGAACCAGATATAGTGGTGCTTGATGTTCACAATAAGTCTACGATTTTCCTATGTAAGAATCCGGTGCAATGCGAGAACAGCAAAATTGAAGTCAGCTACGTTTGCATCGACGACCAGCTTGTACTTATCCTGACCAAGTCTTTGGGATGACGGAAGTTCATAGAGATGTGGGGAAGCATCGACATCCAAATTGTAAAGTGAAGACATCGTGCTTAGGGGGTGATTGTTAGAGATAATCATGATTAGGTAGTCTAGTCTCACAAATTCCTCTTGTTTTCCTTCCTAAACCTAGGCAGTTAGGGAAAACTCTCCGCTCTAGACTTCACCAGCAAGCCTGTGGATTTGCTTCCACTCTGCCGCCGGTGGCCAGTGGCGGGGATGGGAATCACTGTGCCTTCACTCTAGTTAGTAATTTAGGTTATGGTTTTTTAGTCCTCGCAGGTGCGGCGCTCGGGCGGATGGCGACGCTTATTCTTCGAGTTGGTCTTCCAGGCTTCGATCCTTCGTCTCGAGTTCGTCCGTCTGGGCGTACTCGATGGCACTTCAATGTAGATTCTTGTCGTCTACTTTGGGATGTGAGGATAGGCTTTCTCGTCATGTGGTGAGATTTGGTGTCAGGTACTTCGGACCTATGCAAGGGTTCAACAACGACGACTGAGAATCTAGGCCACTGGTCCTTAGGGGCATGTACACGAAGACTTCCTGGCTGTCATCGACAAACTAATGGTTGTTCTATGTACTTGAAACCTCGATGTAATTTTTATTATGTTTGAAATTCTTTCTTCTTCCGGGTGCACCTACACCATCCACGAACGGAAAGACTACGAAACAAAATTAAAAGTCTGAAATTTTGGGACATCAAATATGTTCAAAAGTTTTAGCTTCTTGCAAAATTTTGTCTACCGAAAACATTCGAGGAGCCCTTATAAAAAATAACAAAATCAGTGTTCAAAGCTTTTTGCACTTTTGAGTAGTGATTTTTTTATTTGTGAAGGCTCCTAGAATGTTATTTGCTAACAAAATTTTGCAAGAAGCTAAAACTTTAGGTCTTGTTTGATGTCAAAAAATCCAGAATTTTTCAATTTTGTTTTGTATTTTTTCTGAGTGCACTGTTCATCCAGGTGCACCTACACCCCGGCGCAGCGAGACCTTTCTCAGTCGTAAAACACTGCCGGATCGGTGACCTCCATCATCCTCGCGATCTCCTCCAAGTACCCCTCGACCTCGTAAAAATCGTTCTCCGCGACGGCGTGGCTATGGTCAGTCTGGTGGAAGGAGACAGCTGTCGTCGACAGTGTATTCTGTGGCTTCTCCGGCTCCGGCGCGGCGGGTGCATCGTTCCATTGCCCCTGGAACTGCTGGTTTTGCATGGTGTCCTCGTAGAAGAAGTTGTTGCCGTTTACTGCCGCCATCTGGTTGACGTACTGCTGGTGCTGCTGCTGGGGGATGCACGGGGCGGCGGGTGCCGGAGCCTGCAGGCAGTTCATGTACTCGTTGCCGACCTCCGAGGACTCGAAGCAACCCGTGTTGGAGCTCAAGTCGGCAGCGGATGGCGCGGGCGCCGTCCTGCACGTCTGCTGCTTCCGGTAGGTTTTGGTCCTCCTGAAGATCCTGCAGATGGTCCACACCTCCTGCATTTTCAGGTCGTATGCGCACACATTAGGGTGTCGATGTTACACTTACACCGCATCACTCGGGCCCCGGACCGTGACCTTGTGTGGAATAGAATGCACGCGTGGACCACTTACGGCTTCCTGCATGCTCGGGGAGGCGTTGGCGGCCGCGGCGGCGGAGGGCGGCAGGCGGAACTCGTGCATCATCCAGTCGGTCTTGGTGCCCTTGCCGAATTTGCCAAGGTAGTAGACGAGAGATTTCTTCAGCCCAATCAGCACGCCGGAGCCCGAGCCCGAGCCGCCGCTGGCGGCAGAGTAGATCGGCCGGTCGATGCCCGTGGCCTTCCAGAAGCCGGAGCCGGTCACCCGGTTGGGCCGGATGCTGTTCGGGTACTTCCTCTCCCTGAGGCAGAAGAAGTACCACTCTTTCGCCCCACAAACCGTGCTCCCCTCTGCGTAATTTGCATGTGGACGATGACACTGTAAGATAAAACAAGTCTTGTTCATGTAAAGAAATTGCACTTGATCACAGAAGGAAGAGGAGCTTACTGGGGAGATCCCATGGGTCGTGTTTGTAGATGTCCATCTCCCGGATGACCTCGATGCTGAGCGACTTCCCGGCCACCTTCCGCCGGAGGTAGAAGGTGACGAGTTCCTCGTCAGTGGGGTGGAACCGGTATCCCGGCAGCACCACGTCGTCCTCTTCCTCCTCGTCTCCAGCGCCAGCGAGCACCACCTTCTCTTGGCTCATCAACTTCTCCATCTCCATGGCGCTCATCTCCGCCTTGGCTACTGTTGGCGCGGCGTATGTCCGGACACGTCTGTGTTCTTTTCGACGAGGCACAGCTGCAATCCGGGCGGAATACTTTCCGGCCGTTTGCAAACTGTACGATGCAAACTATACGCACGTAGTATACAACCAAACAGACAAGCAGGTGAATGCTTTTCACGGAGGCTTGCTAGCTAGCTATGCACGTATAGCAATCTACCAGCCGCCGAATAATTTATTGCTTTCATCTGATTTGATTACAGGAGCAACGTACAAGTATTTATAAGAGAAAGGTGTGGGTGCTGCTCCCGGGTGTAGGTGCACTTGGATAAACAGTATTTTCAGAAGAAAAAATACAAAACAAAATGTAAAAAATCTGAATTCGCCCACATGCTAGAAAGGATACTGTCAAATGAGGAACTGACAAGCAGGACCCGCACCACAGTGAACTGAGGCCTAGTCAGCAGAGCTTCGCTGGCAGAGCTTTCTTTTTTCACTTTTGATTTCTCTTGAATCGGGTCTACTTAATGTGTAAAGCATGTGTGTTTGTGATACAAAGTATGAGGTGTGTGTGTGTGTAACATAGTAAGAGTGGTATATAAATATTTGCCCCAGGCGTCTGTTTAATCCCATCAGTCATGTGTGACCATTCTTGTCACTTGTTCTGGTCACTCAGATATGCACATGTAACTTAATGTTACTGATACATCAAAATAAAATTGACAGTGTGCTTTTATTCTATGCATGTTCCTGTTAGTGTTTGATGTGTTCGTGAAAATTTTCATGCAAAAATGAAAATTATGCTTCCTTTGTAGCACAAAAGAGATAATACAAGTTTTAGCGTGGTTGGCATTTTTTTAAGCCGTCCGTTGGTCTCGATCTAACGCAGATAAATAGCTAGTACTAGATAGTACTCGCAAGAAAGTACTCGAAAGTATTAGAAACCGTTGAGTTAGTACTTAGGTTTATGTGGAGTCGCTTCTTAATAGAAAGGTGAATTAGTGATAGGGTTGATTCTGATTTAGATCCAGTCATAGCGCGTCGCCGCTCTTGTCCAATCCTAAACCGCCACTGCAAGCTCCTCTCCCTCTTCTCCATTGCAAAACCACCCCCTCTCCTCTCCCTCTTCTCCATTGCAAAACCACTATCTCTGCTCTCCACTTCCAAAGCCAGCACCGCTCCACTCCTCTCCCTGAGTCAACTAGTGAGGTTTCTATGCACAACCGATCGATGAGCAGCTGCACAACAGATCGATAGAGCAGTTGTACAATCGACGGCGACCAGGCGAAGTTCGCCAGGTTGACGGAGATCCTTTCTTGGTTTCACAAGTGGGAGTTGGTGATGACGGCGAAGGCCATGTCGAAGTATCTGAAACAGCGCGAGAGAGCGGCGATCTACTCCCCGGAGGGAGTCACGGGGGAGTACATCGAGCTCCTCCTCCGGGCGCTGGAGCAGACATATTCGCCCAAGGTGGTCGTCAGGCAGAGGTGGTGGGCGTAAAGATCCAAGGTCGAGCATCGAGAGGATGAAGAATTGAGCAATTATGCGGTGTTGTTCGTGAGGGTGCGGTGCCAGACTGAGTCACCGGAGTCTTCGTCCTCCAAGCACAAGAGGAGGAACTCAGTTGGCGCGACGTTGCTTCCTCGCCGTTCTCCACAGTTCCCTCACCCTTCTCCTCGTCTCACCGGCGGTGGTACTGTTTAGGGTAAGCTTCACACTTGATCTAATTTTTCTTCTGCTCATGCTTACAATCAGGGTTTTGGCTTAGTCATGTTGCAGTGTTGTTTAGATTTTTGCTTCTGTGCTGTAATTTATCGATGGCACTTTTGGTTACATCTCCTGTAGGTGTTTAATTAAGCTCTCTGCACTGCATGTACATGCCATTTGCATGATTTAATAATTTTGTTTACTCACTGTTTGATCTGTTTAAATTAGACATCATGTTAATATGTGTTTTACCCTGTTTCAGTAACACTTGGCATCTGGGAATATTCATAACTAAATAACCATGCACCACTTAACTATATGCCATATAGATGTGTTGCTCGTTTTTATTTGTACTATCTGCCCAGGTCATTTTCTTCATCACTAGTAATCGACAGCACATTGTTTTCAGAGGTTAAAGTACCTCTGATGATGTTTCTTCCATGTTGACACAGTCATATGCACATTTTGAAATGAACATATCATTTAATCTCTGCATTATATGAAAACGTGCACTATATGAATTTTGATCAGTTTTCTGTGGGCTACATTATGCTGGCATTTTAACGTATGTTAGGATTTATTTAACTATTGCAAACTCTGTTTGAAAAGTGCATCTTGATGTTAAGTACAAAATCTGTTAAAACGTGCAAACTTTGCATGATGATAGCCATTGATCCATATGTCATATGTAAGTGCTTCCTGCATGTGCTATGGACTACATTCTGTTTACTTTCATTCTGTGCCCATATGTGCCATGTTAACTTCCTGTTGCATGTTCTTTTATTGCTTTAAAGTGAGCATGATAATGTTACTGGTCATATGAACCCTTGTTTATAACTAATTCCAAAAATTGCAGCAGAAATTTTGCATTTTTCAAAAGTCATATTAATTTAACATTGACTCATATGAAGTTGAACCCAATATAAATTGTGTTGCGGTTTCAACCTAATGTAACTAAATATCATTTTTTTGCATGTTTGCATCGTTTAATTTGATGTTCTGGTGCATTCAAACTGGTATGGTAATGTTTGTGACAGATTGCCTTTTGATTTCCAAACGAGCATATTGTGAGTTTTCCAAAACCAAATCTCATGATCTTTATATGTATTCAATCTGAAACTGTCCATTCTTTATATGCTAAAGGTGGGAGCATGTATATGTTGCTGAAGATGCTGGGCCTAAAAATAAAAAATCCCTTGTTGAACCTAAAGATCAGATGTTGTTATGCATTTTTAGTTGTGTGTCAGGATTTCAATTTATGTATTTGATGACCAGAACTTGTTATGCATTTGAAGTTCAGATTTTTGTAGTCTCTGATTTGTGTTTTCTGTTATGCATGTATTCTGGTGTGTGTGTGTGTGACTGTGTGTGGATCACATCTTCATATGATGCTAAGTCAAAAAGATAAAACCTGGTCTTCTTTTACAGTCCATTCATTACCATTGTGCGGTCCCTCGCAGTAGACGTATAGGAAGGTAGTAGGTGTGAGAATTCCTGCGTGCAGTCTTGATCATTGGAAGCGTGCACAACTCCAGCTAGAATATTAGAGATAAGGAACAAGACAAAGAAACCTAGTACTGTACACCGATGGTTAGGTGCGCAGTTAGTGTCTACATGGTTTAACACTTCTGAGATGTTCAGTGTGTCGATCTATAAGATGCACATGCATGTCCATGATCTAGAAAGAAACAGAGGAAGAAACAGAGGGAAACTGAAATTTTTTCAAATGTTGTATATATAGGAGGGACCTTTAGTCCCGGTTGGAGGCACCAACCGGGACTAAAGATCAATTAGGGCAAGGCGAAGCGACGGGAAGCGACCACCTTTAGTCGCGGTTGGTGGCTCCAACCGGGACTAAAGACCGCCCCCTTTAGTCGCGGTTGGAGCCACCAACCGCGACTAAAGGTGTTGCGCTGCCACCCGCGGTGCACAAGTTTAGTCCCACCTCGCCGAGCGAAGGGCAGCCGCACTGATTTATAAACCTAGCCGCAGCTGCTACTTCGAGCTCCTCTCTAAAGCACGGCGGCCGCTCCCGGCTCCATGTTCTGCCCAGACGCAAAGGTGGACAGCTGGCTGGGGTTCAGCTTCCATAAGCTCGACTTTGGCACCGGCGCGCCGGCTGCTCTGCTGCCGCCGGACTTGCCCGTCGAGGGGCTCATGCTCTTCGTGCCGTCACACAAGGCGAACGGTGGCGTCAACCTCTTCATGGCCGTCGCGGAGGAACACCTCACGGCGTTTCAGCGGATCTGCTACTCCTTGGATTGATTGACCCAGCCACGAGCTTATTGGCATCGCTTGCTTGCATGCATATCATAAACAAGTGCCATGTTTAGTACGTGTAACCATTGCACGAGACTGTACTGCCGTACGCGTGCACCTATATATAGACTAGAACATAAAGACGCCGCGCCCATCCACATCTTATAACAAAAAATATACAAATGCTTTGAAATACCTAGGTGATATAAATATCTGAGATAATTTTAATGAACAAATGGATTATAGTTTAAAGTGAATACATTCATACATACAGTGTTAAATGCTCGTATGGGGAGCATAGTATATGGCCAAAGGCCCGTATCAAGCCTTGTTTTTTTCTCTCAACTTTTTCGTGTTAGATTGGATCGGTAGAAGCGTTCCTACTCCTCCGTAGAGGAGCCGCGGGTATTTATTGATTTAGGGTAGGAATAACCCCTACCGTGGTTTACAAGAAATTCACCGATCGCTTGGATGCAGTGGAATCGGGATAGGAAGTTACACGGAAGAGGAAGAGATAAGGGAAGTAGTTTAGATTACAATGACTCAAATATCTCTAAGTCTAACACCCTCCCTTAATCTGAACTACCTATCCTAGATTAAGATTGTTCTTGAATGCTTCAAATGGCTTGTATGGTAGAGCTTTAGTGAATCCATCAGCCACTTGATCTTTGGAAGGAATAAAGCGTATCTCCAACTTCTTCTCTGCAACCCTTTCTCGTACAAAGTGAAAGTCTATCTCAATGTGCTTAGTTCTGGCATGAAAAACAGGATTAACACTTAAATAAGTAGCACCCAAATTATCACACCATAGACACGAAGTACGATGTTGCTTCACACCCAATTCCTCAAGCAAAGATTCAAGCCAAATGATCTCAGCAGTAGCATTTGCTAATGATTTGTACTCAGCTTCAGTACTTGACCTTGACACTGTTTCTTGTTTCCTGGCACTCCATGAAATAAGATTAGAACCAAAGAAAACAGCAAAGCCACCTGTTGATTTTCTATCATCACTGCAGCCTGCCCAATCTGCATCAGAGAAAGCACTAACAAGTGTAGAATTGGAATGTCTGAAATGTAGTCCCAAACCTACTGTATGCTTAACATACCGTATGATCCTTTTAACAGCTGTCCAATGAGCAGAGGTAGGAGCATCTAAGTATTGACATACCTCACATATAAATTGAGACAACTCCTATAGCTCCTGCCGGTTGTCATATTCATCGACATGCAAGTCATGATTCCTATTACAAGAACATGATCAATCTCATACCTCACATATACAATTCATCACATCCTTTTTGGCCATATCACATCACATAGCATACCCTGCAAAAACAAGTTAGACGTCATCTAATTGTTGTTGCATATTTTACGTGGCTGCTATGGGTTTCTAGCAAGAACGTTTCTTACCTACGCAAAAGCCACAATGGTGATATGCCAGTTGCTATTTACCCTTCATAAGGACCCTCTTCATCGAATCCGATCTGACTAAAGTGGGAGAGACAGACACCCGCTAGCCACCTTATGCATCAAGTGCATGTCAGTCGGTGGAACCTATCTCACGTAAGCGTACGTGTAAGGTCGGTCCGGGCCGCTTCATCCCACAATGCCTCCGAATCAAGATAGAACTAGTAACGGTAAGCAAATTGAACAAATCATCGCCCACAACTACTTGTGTTCTACTCGTGCAAAGAATCTACGCATAGACCTAGCTCATGATGCCACTGTTGGGGAACGTAGTAGTAAATCAAAAAAATTTCCTACGTATCACCAAGATCAATCTAGGAGAAGCTTGCAACGAGAGAGAGGGAGTGCATCTTCATACCCTTGAAGATCGCTAAGCGGAAGCGTTACAAGGAACGCGGATGATGGAGTCATACTCGCGGCGATTCAAATCGCGGAAGAACCGATCTAGCGCCGAACGGACGGCGCCTCCGCGTTCAACACACGTACAGCCCGGGGACGTCTCCTCCTTCTTGATCCAGCAAGGGAAGAGGAGAAGTTGAGGAAGAGCTCCGGCAGCACGACGGCGTGGTGGTGGAGCTTGTGGTTCTCCGACAGGGCTTCGCCAAGCACCACGGAGGAGGAGGAAGTGTTGGAGAGGGGGAGGGCTGCGCCAGGGAAGAGGTCCTGCTGCCCTCCCACCCCCCCCCCCCCCCCCCCCTCTATTTATAGGGTGAAGGGGAGAGGGGGCCGGCCCCTTAGATCCCATCTAAGGGGGGGGGCGGCGGCCAAGGGGGGGACTTGCCCCCCAAGTTTGGTGGGAGGCGCCCCCACCCCCTAGGGTTTTCAACCCTAGGCGCCTTGGGCCCCTTGGGGGGGGGCGCACCAGCCCACCAGGGGCTGGTTCCCTCCCTTGCTCAGCCCACTTGGCCCACCGGGGCAGGTGGCCCCACCCGGTGGTCCCGATACAATACCGATAACCCCCGAAACCATTCCGGTGACTGAAAATGGACTTCCCATATATAATTCTTCACCTCCGGACCATTCCGGAACTCCTCGTGACATCCGGGATCTCATCCGGGACTCCGAACAACCTTCGGTAACCACATACAATTTCCTATAACAACTCTAGCGTCACCGAACCTTAAGTGTGTAGACCCTACGGGTTCGGGAACCATGCAGACATGACCCAGACATCTCTCCGGCCAATAACCAACAGCGGGATCTGGATACCCATGTTGGCTCCCACATGTTCCACGATGATGTCATCGGATGAACCACGATGTCGAGGATTCAATCAATCCCGTATACAATTCCCTTTGTCCATCAGTATGTTACTTGCCCGAGATTCGATCGTCGGTATCCCCATACCTCGTTCAATCTTGTTACCGGCAAGTCTCTTTACTCGTTCTGTAACGCATGATCCCGTGACTAACTCCTTAGTCACATTGAGCTCATTACGATGATGCATTACCGAGTGGGCCCAGAGATACCTCTCCGTCATACGGAGTGACAAATCCCAGTCTCGATTCGTGCCAACCCAACAGACACTTTTGGAGATACCTGTAGTGCACCTTTATAGTCACCCAGTTACGTTGTGACGTTTGATACACCCAAAGCATTCCTACAGTATCCGGGAGTTGCACAATCTCATGGTCCAAGGAAATGATACTTGACATTAGAAAAGCTCTAGCAAACAAACTACACGATCTTGTGCTATGCTTAGGATTGGGTCTTGTCCATCACATCATTCTCCTAATGATGTGATCCCGTTATCAACGACATCCAATGTCCATGGTCAGGAAACCACAACCATCTATTGATCAACGAGCTAGTCAACTAGAGGCTCACTAGGGACATGCTGTGGTCTATGTATTCACACATGTATTACGGTTTCCGGTTAATACAATTATAGCATGAGCAATAGACAATTATCATGAACAAGGAAATATAATAATAACCATTTTATTATTGCCTCTAGGGCATATTTCCAACAAATGCCATGTTTTATTTCTCATCAAAGTTGTATATTCCTCATCCATATTCTTTTTCCACTTTTGATCTCCAAGTGCATCATCCAATCTTGTTGGCTCGCCTGAAATACACAACATGCCATACGATATAGTGCCATCAGTTCTTATTTTTGGATTCTTAATACCTTTTTGTAGCCGAGTTGTAACTCTTGATGTGGCTGGTTGTGGTTGCTGTACATGAGGGCGCACGGATTCACTGGTTGCAGAAGATCCCGGAGAAGACCCAGGAGTTGCCGCATCAGATCCAGTGGTTGCGGGTGTGGCCTGCGCGTCCATGGCCACACCGTCCGTTGCCGCAGCCGATCCCGCGCCAGGTGGGCCTGTCGGCCGCATGTGAGAGCTGCGCCTCGCAGCGGTTGGCTGCATGCGCGGGCCGCTCGAGGGCGATCCCCCGCGTGGGGACGTGGCAGCCGCAGAACGGGCCGCCCGAGCCTGGTCGTCCAGACTGACCAGCTCACGATCCGAGGCGGATTGACGCGCAGGAGTGGCAGGCGCCGCCAAATCGTCCTCGTACACCGCTCCAGCTTCGTCTTCTTCTTGTGCATGAAATATAGCTCCGTTTTGGACTGGATTTTGATCATTTTGATTGTTTTGAACTCCATTTTCTTCAGGGATCTGCACACACGGAAGACAAGGACTGGTTCCAGCAGGAATATTATCATCATGTTGATAAGTGCAATTGTTTCCCCCATGATCAAAATCTCGAAGTGTAGATGGAAGAAGAAGAATCTCTTGACAGAGAAGGGCGCCGGCATTAGGATGAAGAGATTCAAAAGGGAAAACTGATTCATCAAATACCACATCTCGAGATATATAAACTCTGCCTGTGGGAACATCTAGGCACTTAACTCCTTTGTGCATAGGGCTATAGCCCAAAAACACACATTTTTTTGAACGAAACGCAAGTTTGCGTGAGTTGTATGGTCTTAGGTTCGGCCAACATGCACAACCAAAGACTCGAAGAGATTTGAAGTCTGGTTTTACACCAAAAAGACGTGTGATGGGACTCTCAAATTTGATGACTTTACTTGGTCGAATATTTATGAGATATGTGGCTGTGAGAAAAGCTTCATCCCAGAAATTGAGGGGCATGGAAGCATTGGCTAGCAATGGTAGTCCTACTTCAACAACATGACGATGTTTGCGTTCGGCCGACCCGTTTTGCTGGTGAGCATGGGGACAAGAAACATGGTGAGAGATTCCAATCTTTTGGAAAAAAGAATTTAGTTTCTCATACTCACCTCCCCAGTCGGTTTGCATAGCAAGAATTTTTTAGTCTAGTTGACCTTCAACGAGGTTTTGAAAGTTGGTGAAAACTTGGAAAACATCAGATCGTTTCTTGAGCAAATAAATCCAAGTGAACTTGCTATAATCATCAATGAAACTAACATAATAAGAAAATCTACCAACTGATGTGGGAGCTGGTCCCCATACATCTGAAAAAATGAGCGGCAATGGAGCAGTGGATACACTTGTAGATATGGGATAGGGTAACTGATGACTCTTAGCTTGCTGGCAAGCATCACAAATCGACTCAACACTAGACTCATAGGGAAGATTATTCTTGCTAAGGACATGCTGAACTATAACTGAAGAGGGATGACCCAGACGACTATGCCACTTTGCCGAGGAAGGTTTGGTGACACTCCACGCTTGTTTATTCGACCATGATGAAGATGAAGATGATATGAGTGGATATAGGCCTCCCTCACACTTTCCTCTAAGGATGACTCTCCTCGTTGCCAAGTCCTTGATCACAAAAGAATAGGGATAAAATATTATGAGAACATTGTTGTCAAGGGCAAAACGATGAACAGAAACAAGATTCTTGGAAGCATGCGGGACATGTAAGCATTGTTGAGATGTAAATCTTTTACGGGGGTTTTAACAATTGATTTTCCAACATGAGTAATGTCCATACCAGTTCCACTTGCCGTGTGTATCTGATCACCGCCGTGGTACCTTTCCCACATCGTCAGCTTATCGAGTTCTCCCGTGATATGTTCAGTGGCGCCGGAGTCTGCATACCAATTGGTATCGATGCCGTAGTTGTTGGTGACGAGGTTGGCCGCTTTCTTCTCTTCATGATCATCATCGTACCGATGCCAGCAGGCTCTTGCTCCACCAGCATGGAACTTGTAGCAGATCTGGCACTCTAGATAGTCTCCTTCTTGCTGTTGTTGTTGCGGTTGGGGACGAAGTCGTTGCTGATGGCCGCCACCACCACCACCGCAACCAGGAGAAGGAGAGGAGCGGTTCCCTCGACCGCGTCCTCCTCTGTTGCTTCGGCCACGGCCTCCCCTGCCACGGGACTGCCCGCGCCCCCTGTAGACGGCGTTGGCAGAGGAGCGAAAGCCTGCTAGTCCGTCCCCCAGCATCTCCATCCGCTGATCAAACGCAGAGATCTGCGCGAAGAGGTCGTCGACGGTGATGGAGTTCTTGATGGCGCCAACCGCTGCCACGATGGGATCGTAGTCCCGATCAAGGCCGGCAAGGATGTAGTCCACCATCTCCGGGTCGGTTACTGGACGCCCAGCCGCAGCTAGTTCGTCCCCGAGACTTTTCATCTTGGCGATGAAGGCGTTGCTTGACATGTTGCCTTTTTTGGTATTGGAGATGGCCATCCGCAGATTGGTTATGCGGGATTGTGACTGCGCAGCGAATAATGTGGTAAGAGCAGTCCATAGATCAAAGGTGCTGTCCTTACCGATGACCTGCGCAAGGATTTCTTGAGTGAGCGAGTTCAACAGGTAGCTCAGAACCTGCTGATCCTTCGACAACCACGGGTCGTACAGAGGATTGGGATCCATGGCTGTGGTTTTGTCCGTCTTGGTGACTTCTACTGTCTTTGGTGGTGCGGCGTCGCTGCCGTCGAGGAGACCGGTCACTTGCGCACCTCGCAGTGCCGGCATGACCTGCGCCTTCCACAGGAGGTAGTTCCCCCTTGCGAGCTTCTCTGTTGGTGGAGCACCGAGGTTGAGGCCGACGGCGCTTGAGCTCGTAGCCATGGCGATGGAAGGGTGTTAGGGTTTTGGTTTTGCTAGATATTTAGGGAAGAGACTTGGCTCTGTATACCATGTTAGATTGGATCGGTAGAAGCGTTCCTACTCCTCCGTAGAGGAGCCACGGGTATTTATTGATTTAGGGTAGGAATAACCCCTACCGTGGTTTACAAGAAATTCACTGATCGCTTGGATGCAGTGGAATCAGGATAGGAAGTTACACGGGAGAGGAAGAGATAAGGGAAGTAGTTTAGATTACAATGACTCAAATATCTCTAAGTCTAACATTTCGTTGGCGTGGTACATGTATATATAGCAGGCTAGGCCAGCTTGTTACATGACCGACACGGCTAGGAATCCTAATCTTACTTGGACAACTAATCCTAGTTAAACACAAGGTGTGCTTATGTCTAACAAACATACAAACACCACCAAGCATAACAATCTCCCCGAATGTTGTAGTAGAAGTTCTTTTCTAGCAAAAACCCGTTTCATGTAAAAAAGCCCGACCAGATTGAGCAATAGTTTTTTTTGTCTCCAAACAAGGGTTGCTTTCACAACAAAAGAGCAAAAAATGAAATAAGTACTCACTTTCGTCAGCTCTTAATCTCACCTCTAGTTTGCTGCATTGCCCTATACATGAAAATTGCTTGATGAAAAAAAATTGTATGCGAATTAAGAACTCAGTTGTCATGTTCATTATAGTTGAGTACCAATCTTCTCATATCTAGCTACTTAAATCAGCACAAAGTATCGTTCTCATCAGGAAGAAGATCGAACCTACAAGGTGTGTACACATATGACTCCCTCACTCTGGGCGGGGTAATAAATTGTTCTCCCCGTGAGGGGGAATGGTCACCCAAGTACTGGAGCACGTTGGTGCCCAAGAAGTAAGCGTAGACCCCACCATCACACAGAGAAGCCAAGAAAGCAATCTCCTTGTCTGGATGGTACCCTAGATGGTCCAACGAACAAGCCCAGTAGCGTTTACTATGGTCGTCATCACCATCGCCTTCTCCTGCAAGAGGAGTAACATCATGATCGTCGTCAGAGTCCCATTCATAGTAACCAAGTTCCGCTGGTTTGGCATCCTCGTGATCTAAGATCCAAGACTGGCTCATATGTTGGCGTTTTTCATGCAATAGTTGCCTCATGGGAGGTTCAATAATGTCAACATAATGCACCATCTCCCACACCGGCGGCGTCCCACGGGATGCTTCTGATTCTTCGTTCAGTGTCCATACTTGGAGCCAAGACTCGTTGTCAGTTGTGGTGTAGTAGACCCCCTTCCCGGACTTTCTTAGATGTGATGATGCCTTTAACAGCCACGACTCATCGTCCCTATGAAATTTTGGGCATTTTGTTGCTAGATACTTTCCCGTCGACAGTGAGAATCTGCACAATATCATCCAATTTCTTGGTTTAGCAAACAAAAGGTTTTTTGTGTACAAAAACAATTATTACTATGTCAAAAGCAATCTAAAGCACTACTCCCTCTGTTCCTAAATATAAGTCTTTTTAGAGATTCCACTACAAACTACATACGGATGTATATAGACATATTTTAAAGTGTAGGTTCACTCATTTTGCTTCGTATGTAGTCTATAGTGGAATCTCTTAAAAGACTTATATTTAGAAACGGAGGGAGTAGATATTAGCAACAAAAGATTTTTATTCATGTACCTCATGATTAAATCACCAAGACATTCGATGTATAGAGAATTCCTCCAGTAGACGGTGTAGCGACGGCGAGGCCAAAAAGGATGTGTCACGCATGGTGACCATTGATGCATCCACATTCCGGCCACGTTACCTATGGCGTCATCTTTCTGGACAAACGTCCTCTCCTCCCACCCCCTTGTCTTTGAAGAGAACACCTGCACCTTGTACACCACCGGTGGCCATTCGATCGCCTCCATTGTGTCCCTCACCTCAACATGCTCGTGACCAGAGCTTAACAAATGTGGATGTGCATCCTCCTCCTCCTCTGAATCCACTAACTAATCCTCTCCGTCGTCCGTGTCAACTTCGGACAGGAACTCATTATCCTCGCCACTGGCCATGAAGAGCCGTCCCACATTGAATGGCGGTGGCGATGGCTTTGCGGGTATAGGTTTCTTGGGCTTGACAGGCAACTGATCGGGGAGAAAGAACACCTCGAAGTGGAGAGACACGACGGGGTCGAACACGAGGTACACGGGGGAGCCAACGCCCCACCCGGACTCCATGCTCTCCGGGGCCGGAACATGCGCGGACCGCCGCGTTGCCGGGTTGTAGACGAAGCACGTGCGGTCGTCGGACGCGCAGAGGAGGAGGCCGTTGCAGTGGTCGATGACGATGCATGAGGACAGCGAGGACGGCGCGGAGGCGAGACGGGTGTCGATGCCGCCGTCGGAAGGCATCCCTTGGGAGAAGAAACATGTGTGGTCCCAGCGCGCGTTGCCCGTGTAGTTGATGAATATGCCGCGTGGCGCCCGGCAGGAGGTGCGAGAGGACAAGCCCGTGGCCGTCGATGGCGGCGCGCCAGTCCTTGCAGACACGCCTGCAGACGGCGAGGCGCTCTGGCGGGACGCGGCGGAGGATGTCGGTGAGCAACTCGTCGGGCAGCTCCATGGATGGATCGATTGATACGTGTGTTGTTGGGTTTGGCCAACAAGCAGAAGATAAAGGCGGTGGCGTGGGGGTGGCAGAGTTGGATCCAAATGCGGATTGAATTGAATTCGTTGCGCGTTCCAAGTAAACAATGTGTGAGCCCAGAAAAGGCCCGTTCGTAGAAGCCCAATTGGCCCAGCCCGCTGCCCAACGAGCAGACCCGCGCCGTCCTCCACAACGACCAGCTCCAGCTCTTCCACATCCGCCACTAGTCAGTCAATCAGCCGAGTTCAACTTCCCGTGCTCTCATCTCATCTGCTTCCATCAGCTAGCTACTTCTTCCACCACATCTTCAGCAAAGGCAAGACATCCAACAGCCCGTCTGCATGCAACAGCATCAGGAGCATCTCCCTGTTTCTTCTTCTGCTTTCTACACCTCCCTGAACTTATCAGCACAGCATCATTAACAAGTCCAGATTCATGTACTGAATCATCTGATCATGAATGCCTTGCACTTATTTTGAATATATTAAAGGCCTTGCGCCTTTCATTGTACACATGTTTTAAACCTAAATAAATGTATGATCAGCAGCACACAGGCATGATCAGCAGAATACTAGCATACATATCCTTCCTAGATGTGACACTAGTGCGTATACATCATCATATACTACTGCAAATACTAGCTAGAGCTGTGTGCGGGGCAGAGGAGCATCATCAGCCCCACTTCCAGAACTAGAAGCACGGGACGTCGTGCAGCGGGTGCCCCTTGAGGTTCCTCTCCATCACCCTCCTGGCCAGGGACACCTGCTTGCCCACCGCGAACACGAAAGCCTTGCCGTCGCCCGACGCGCCGCGGGCTGTCCTGCCGACCCTGCGCACGTACTCGCTCGGGTCGCGTGGGTAGTCGAAGAGCACCACATGGTTCACGTTCGTGAAGTCGATCCCTCGCGACGCCCTGCCACCATCAAGTAAATGATACACATCCAGTGCAGCGGTTGAATGAAACCATAGTTTTTAAACCAGAAATTACCAATGCAGAAATGTTGTTTAGTTGAATACACACCTGTCTGTGCACACGAGGAACATTGAGTCGGTAGTCTGTTTCTTCAGGAACTCTTTCATGTTTGCGATGCGTTTCGCCTGGTCCAATGCAGCATGGAACGGCAGAACCTTGATCTGTGAGGCTTTCCTGTCCAGCCGTGTCAGCACGTTCTCTACCTTTCTACATGTCTCAATCTGGGAACATAAAGCATGTGACTGGTTGTCAGACAGTGGGGCTTTCTTATGTTTTTTTGAGGAAGTTATGTTTGGTATTGGTGAATGATGATATACAGAGATACAAGGGAGAGGAACTAGTACCTTATTGCAGAAAACGATTGTTTTACGAACAGGAGATTCCTCAATAATCTTTAGAAGTGCTGTTCTCTTGTTGGAAAAGGCTGTTTCCGGATTCTTTTCATCACTGTCATTTCCACTGCAGTCCACAAGAATCTGTAGGGTAACAGTACAATTGTAAAATGTAATCACTCTAGGAGAAGAATAGCACATTATGATGCCAATACCATTGTTTTATGCAAAAAAATCTGAAGTTGTAAACAATGTCAGTAGCAACAGATAGACAAGTCACTTCAGGAGAATTTCCTAGAAGTGTTTTCAGACAGTATATGCAGCATAGTAAAAGGTTACAGAAACTAAGAAGGTGAGCAATGACCCACCTCTTCAAGACGGGCGCTTGTCCGGTGGACACTAGGTCCCATGATCACCTCACAGTCGGGAAAGGTTTCAACAACCTTGTTATATATATCAAGAGGAAGAGTTGCAGTGACAAAAAGATATTGTGTGGTCACTGGTGCGACAGTAATCAACTGATGAAGCACTTGTTCAAAGCCTACTTCACTAAACAAAATATCCACTTCATCGAACACAGCACTGCAATTAGGGGGAACAACATATTAACTTAGGTTTTAGGCCATCTAGTGCATCCACTTATTTATCTCTCTGTTCAACTTTTAAAAAATGACTGGAAAAAGGAGCAGCCATACCATCTGAGGTTATTTAGCTGCACAAAGCCTTCCTGAAGCAGATACAGGAACCGACCAGGTGTTGCTATAAGTACATCTAGCTCTTGATCAAGGCTTTCCAGCTGGGTCTTCTGTCGAAATCCACCAGTCGCAACCATAGACCTGAAGGGAACCCCAGATTTCGATATTGAACGACAATTCTGAAGGACCTGTATTTAGAGAAATGACTCAACAGGTTATTCCATAGTTATTTTCCTCAAATTGATCCTGGAACTGCATAAAGCCTCAGCAACATCACATTCAACAAGTACGTAGTATATTATACCTGAGAAGAAAGTTCAGCAGTAGGTGTCAATATTATGACTCGTGGGTTCCTGGGAGATGGTTTGTGGATCCCCATAGCTTCTTCCTTCCTTAAATTTTGAACTATAGGGCAGAGGTATGCCAATGTCTTGCCAGATCCACTTTGATCAGCAATAATGCAACTCCTCCCCTCCAAGACAGGACCATATGCCATAGACTAAGACGGTTTTACCGGACAGTTCAGGAAAGCACGTTTAGCGTATATGGACATAACTCATGTGTGCATAGGTGTAAGAATTCAGTACTTATGAATGGACCAAGATACTGACTACTGAGTCTTCTAATGGTGACCAATTGATATACAACATTCATGGACACTAAGCTAACAATTGAATATATTTTTCAGTGCAGTAAACCAAAAGAGAAGAAAAGAAAATTTTGTTTACCTGAATGTGTGATGGTTGAGGAAACCCGAAGGTTCTCAATGCACCTAGAATCTCATCGCCGCAGCCAATCTCCTTAAAAGATCTGCGGCTGAAAAATCCACTGTCCAAAGGGACCTTCTGCTTCCGATCCTCTCTTCTATAAGACGTAGCATCGGCAACTTTACCCCAAACTTTGGGGCCAGAAGCAGGCTCTTCATCAGAAAAATCTGAATCATCGTCGCCTTTGTATTGCCTCAGGACAGAATTCAGAGAACGCACGGCCCTGCTCCTCTCATCCCTAGAGTCACCATTCGGCTTTGCGCGGCGCGCCGGGTCTGAGACGAACTTCCTTCTTCCAGAATTGCTTCCCTTTTCATCGGAATCGGCAGAGGATGGCTGGTGACGTGGTGCGATGCTTGTGCGGCCAAAAGTGCCCTCCCTCTTGAGCTGGGCTGCTGATCTCCTAGCTAAAGCTTGCACTTTCTGTGCCTTCAGTCTTCCGAAGCTCCCGACACCTGCAGTACTCCCCCCATTTGCTGCACCTGTAGTGTCAAAAATTGCCCCATTTTCTTCAGAAAATGCAACACATTTCACTCTCAAGCACTACGAATCTCTTGAAATTTCAGCTAAATTTAACCCGGCCATGAACATTTTTGCTAAAATCCGCGTAACAGATTTGAAATTGCCAAATGGACGCCGAACCTTTGGAGGCGGAGCGGTCGGCGGTGACCCTGGAGAGGACCGCCGGGGACGGCACGCCGGGGTCTCCGCCGTCGTCGACGCCGCCCCACACGATGACGCTCTTCCCGGTGCTCCGGTCCACGAGCCGGTAGGCGCCGGGGGTGTCCATGGCCACCCGCTCGTAGTCGCGGCCGCCGTCCTCCCCGTCCGCCGTGGCGGAGGACGCCCAGCTCCGCCGCGCGCCGCCGCAGGAGAACGAGACGGAGCACCGGAGGGAGGCGGCCGGGCGGCCGAGGAGGAGCGGCAGCGCGCGCGCCTGTGCACCCGCCACGTCCATCGCAGCGAGAGAGCGAGCGCGAGCTTGGTGATGCGACTGACTGAGCTGCCTCCTCCTATCCGAAGGAAGAGGGAGATATTGTTGCTTCGTGGGCCGTGATGTCCGGGCCTGGAAAATGGGTCTCGTGGGCTGGGCCGCCAAGTAACAGACGAGCTGCCGTTTTTATTCAGCTAATTTTTTTTAAATAATACATTTTTTTATTAAATTTCAAAAATATTACGCTGAATGAAAAAATTTCAAAAATAATACACCGTCGGCCCACTGCAGGCCGATCGGCCCACAGCAGGCCGACTGGGCTCAATCGGCCCACCACAGGCCGACAGCAGGCGGCCAGGCCAGCCCGCTCGCGGCTGTCGGCGCGGCCGGGACCCTGTCGGCCCGCTGCAGGCCGATCGGCCAGCTGCCGGCCGACAGGTGCGGGCCCCCAGCACTGGCTGCTTCCTCCTCCCTCTCTCCTTCTCCTTTCTCCTTTCTCTTTCGTTTCTCCATTCCTCAAGCTACAGCTCTTTTCTTTCTCCTCTTTCTTCCAAGAAATGCCTCCAATTAATACACCAAAATGAGGCGGTTTTTTACAGATTGAGCACCGTGAATGGGTTCTACGTAGTTAGGGGAGCCAAGGGAGACCTCGATCTACTGATGGGGTAGCTCGTGGTGGTCGTGGTGAGCATTTTTTTGAAGCTTTTTTTTAGCACATTGGAGGAGGTTGTGGCGGCGGTGGAGGTGGAGGTGGTGGTGCTGAAGCTGGGGCAGTGTGGTGGAGGTGAAGCTCCGGCAGTTTGGTGGAGTTTCCGGCTCCGGTGATTGAAGGCCGCCATTCGTCGTTCGCTCGCACGCTTCAAGGGTATATTTCAACACACATTTTATTTAATTTTTCTTAATGCAAATTTTCAGAGTGCGGGCGGACGTGATGATATTCTGCGGATATATGGGGATGCATCAGGCCAGAGAGTGAATAAAGATCAAAGTGCCATATTCTTCATCCCAAATACTCCACATTCGTCCAGGCAGATTGTGAAGGGGACACTAGGTGTTTTTGTTGAAACATTCAGCGACAGATATCTAGGATTACCCACAGCGGTTGGCCGGATTAGAAGCCAAACTTTCGACCATATTGGCGAGCGGTCAGAGAGTAAAATGCGTGGCTGGTCAGAGAGGCTCTTTGCTTGTGCGGGGAGAGAGGTTTTGCTTAAAACAATCATCCAAGCCATCCCCACATACATCATGAGATGTTTCCTGTTGACAAAGAAGGTTTGCAAAACCTTGGCGTCAAGCATGGCTCGGTACTGGTGGAGCAGTTCTATCGACAAGAGATCATTGCACTGGGTATCATGGCAGGAACTTGCAAAACCGAAATGCTATGGAGGCTATAGTGATTTCATTGATACAAAGAACTGGACTTGGAAACAAAGATCTAGTTCGGGACACATTTGTTGCACCGGACGCGGAGGCTATACTGAATATTCAACTACACCGCGGCGGTGGCGAGGACTCAATGGCATGGGCACACGAGAGAACAGGCATCTATACTGTTAAATCAGCGTACCGAGCTCTAGTGATTCAGAAAGAGCATCAAGCTTGAGAAGAAGGGCAGGTTACAAAATCTTCAATGCAAAATAAGAAGTTGTGGAAGGCTCTATGGTCTCTCAAAGTTGTCCCAAAGATCCGCGTTTTCTGGTGGAGAGTACTCAGAGGTATACTACCAGATGAACGCACTTTGAAGCATGGGCACCTACGAGAAATCAGTCTGTGCAAAAGCTGTCAGGCAAAAGAGGAGGACTTGAAACATGCGCTCATACACTGCTCTCACGCCAGGCAATTTTGGGAGGAAGCTCGATTACTCATGGATATCAAATTACCACGGCTGCACTCCACATGGGCTAGAGATATTTTATGTGAACCCTTGTTTTTAGCAAAAGAGAGATCGACCATCATCACTGTGATGTGGTCCATCTGGACATCCAGGAACCGTTGGACGCACGACGGAGAAAAGTTGAACCCGGCCAACTCAGTGAGGATGACACGAGAAGCATTGGCGCTGCTAGATATTCCAAACCAGCAGGCGCATGTCCTTCCAGGCCATGGATGGCGTCCCCCGGAACAAGAACATATCAAAATAAACACGGACGCAGCAGTAGTACATGATGAAGGAAAAAGTGGAGCTGGAGATGTAGCACGATCCTCTACTGCTCTATTGGGTGCCTGGTGTAAGCCGCGCCCGGGCGTTACTGATCCCATGATTGCGGAAGCCCAGTCCCTGAGAGATGGAGTTATATTCGCCAATCATGTGGGTTTTCTCATGTGGTGATGGAGACCGACAGTTTGGAGGTAGTCAACCTCTGGAACACTCACGCAATAGTTGTTCAGTTGTGGCCCCAATTCTTCTAGAAATTGATGAGCTATCTACTAGTTTTAATTCTTTTGTAATTCAGCATGTAAGTAGATCAGCCAACGGCCCAGCTCACTTTTGCGCAAAACTTGCTTGCATGGTGTCTGGCACCAAAAGTTGGCTTACTGAAACACCGAGCTTCCTGATTAGCAGCCTATTGGCTGACTGCTCAGCGAACGCCTTCTTTTGAATAAAGCTCTAAATTCTCTATAAAAAAAAAGAGCAAGCGAATGCGCATCAACATTGCTTTCCAGACAGTGTTAGTTCGATAGATCGCACCTGCCAAGGTGGTGATAGCCAATGAGCGTAAATAGTGAATAGTGCAAAATAGAAGCCAATGAGCGTAAATAGTGCAAAATGGAAGTACATTTTTGTCGCACCTGCCAAGGTGATAGCCAATGAGCGTAAATAGTGCAAAAATTATTTATGCGCTAGAAGGAGGGCTCGAACCTCCGACCTTGTGGTTAACAGCCACACGCTCTAGCCATCTGAGCTATTCCAGCTTCGTTGCGTTATTGTATACACAAACGAATTTATTTGGAATCTCCCTCATATGACTCGGCGGCCCCCGAGAACGTCTTTGAGAGCTGTCGCGGAATGAAAAAGGACACATTTTCCAAAAATAATTGCTCTTTCAGGAGAATTGAGAAAACGAGACATGAAGCCAAACCTAACCAGCTATTCTTTCATACGTAAGTGTCAACATGCAAATAATATTCTAGAAGTTGAAAATAAAGAATCACCCACTTAGGCGACAATTGCCTTTGGCTCCCTCTGTTTGTTCTCTTGTTTTATATGCAAAATTGTTTATTGGGCAGATCTCATCTCTCCTCCTGAGATTCCTTCATAAGTAGAAAATAGTTTGTCTCGGTCACACTGTCCTGTGGAGCAGACAATGTGCTTGTACGCCTTATTAGTTCTCCGGTTTCAATTCCGACGGACAAAGATTGGCCCGTCTCAGCGAGAGCATGTAAGGTTTATGTTCCTCGACTCCTCCTGGCTGGAACTGGGGCGTTCTACATGCCCTGTCCATCGTTTTCATCCCTAGGGCGGCGTTTGCTATGCAGATTATGGCTGCTAGTGTCTTTTTGTCTACATTGATGACTTTCTGGCAGTTGCTTCTACAACCTCCTAGATTTAAACAAGTTTGCTCCATTGAGACGGAAGCCCAAAGGCGGCAACGAGTTTTGCTCACGGCGCGCAAGACTCCAAAGGATTTTGATGTACTTTTTAGTTTATGTAAGGGTATCCCGCAAAGAAAAGTTGATGTAAGGGTGATTTTACAAGGGTTTGTGTTGCATAATATATGGCCTTGGCTTTTTAGCAAAAAAAGTGTCAACAAGCAAATAATGGCTGAAAACATGTCAATTTTGGGTCGACAAAAAACCGAAACAACCAAGGACTATGAATGTAAGCTTTCTTGCTAGACCGTACAAACGGACATACTACTGCCCTAAATTTGTGGAGAAGTTCCCAGCCACCCTACTGAAGTCGGCTCATGCCCGTTGCATGGCGTGTGTTGGATCTCCTCGCGCATCATGTGGGTATAGGCATCATTTCGATGGATCCCAACACTCCAATCGTTCCAATCCTTTGACCTTATCAACTCCACGCTCCACGTCGCTCCCACATCTCCCTTCTCTCACCACTGCCCGCATCTCCCTCTCTCTTTCCCATGATAGAAGACCAAATCCCGGTCCTCCTATCCTGCGCAATCCGTCTCTCCATTTTTTGCAATGCATCTAGTAAGGCCACGACGGCGTGAGCTGCAAGGTCGGCACCACCGCTGTAAACAGAGGCGCCCCACTACTTAGACAAGTGACCATTTGCTCCAAAGCCAAGGCTTAGGTATTGCCACCGGCGGCGGTGCCTGCTGCTAGCCAAGGGCTTAAACAAGGGATGTTGTGACTGACATCAGTGGAAGCTGGGGCCGGCGATCAAGAAAGATGGGACCGGCAACCCGAGGAAGGAGTGCTCCATGGCGACCTGATTCATTCGTGGGCATGGTTCCAGCTCGAGGCAACCATACCTGTGGTGAGCAGAGATGCGCATAAGACGACAGCGAGCTATGATGTTGCCCACGGGGCATGCTACAATTGATGGTGGTGGGAGTTGCAACCGCCGGTTGGCATAGATACAACCACTAGTTGCTGGAGTTGCACCACTAGGGACTGACTGACGATGGCGAGCTGCAACTGTGCAACATGGGAACTGCGATCGGCGATGGGGCGACATGGGATGATGTGATCGTGCGTTGTGTTGCTGGAACTTGCAACGGTGGTGCGACGACCGTGTGTCACTGATGTTGGAACCAGTGGCGGCTGACGTAGGGACCAGGAGCCAGAGCTGCGATATGGCATGGATGCTGCAACCATGCATTGGTGGCCCTAGAACAAGCGGTAGTTGCAGGTACGATGATGAGGCTGCGAGTGGTGAGCATGCACCCCCGTGGCTTTGTAGTGTTGCGATGGGATGTTGTGATCGTTGGTGACGAGAGATGGAACTGGCCGATGAGTATGCTGCGACCGTAGGCGACTGGAGCGGCAACCTTTCGACGACGATGTTACAACCCCTGAACGCATATGCCATGACCGGACGATGGCGACAGTGGATCTACGCCATGGTGTTGCGACCATTGGCGACGGGAGTTTGCAACCGGCTGATGGTGGAGCTACAGCAGGCCATGTCAAGAGCTTTGAGCGGTGTAGGAGGACCTGTGGGATGCTACGACCAGTACACCATGGTGCTCCATCCAGTCGCGCTGATACCGCGGTGGAATACAAGCCACGATGACTGCCACCATCGAGGAGTAGCGATGGTATTTTTTACGGCGGTCAACCGCGGTGATTCTGCGATGACAGCTGATGATAGAGATGCTTTCAACAGTGGTTGGCCATGATGTGAACGGTAGATGAAGATGCTACAAACGACCCACGGCGAGCTGCGCCGACGGCCGACAACGATGGTAGGTGATGTCGCGAGAAGATGAGTGTCGTGGTGAGTCGGTGGTGGCCAACTACGAGCCTGCAGGGAATGCGCGACACTCCTGCTGTTGCTGCGAAACAACATACACGCATTACACAGACGCAGGTAGGAGAGCCGAGCAGTACGTGCTCCATCTAACGGTTTACAAGCAGCCGAATCGGACAGCTCGCGCAGTAACCGGCCAGGCGCTCGGGCCGGTCGACCAGCAAAGACGAAGAATTACATTATTTTGGAAGAATTAGTTGGGTCCAGCGCTGAACTTTGCACGTCAGTTAGAGAAACTTCGGTTTCCAACTTGTCAGATGATATACGAAAACAGTGCAACGTATAGGCGGTCGGTTGCATGCCGCGGCAGATGATCTAAGAGCATCTCCAACAGCGGCGGTAAAAAATGCGCGCGGGAAAACGTTCGTTTTAGCGCGCGCGGAGCGGTTGCGCGTGCTCCAGCAAGAGCGGGAGATTCCGGTGCGCGGGGAAAGTTTGCGTGCGCGCGAAAAGGCGGCCCGGCGCGCGCTAGTTTTGGCGTGTGGCGTCCGGCGCGCACTATAAATCCAGCGCCTCCTCCACGCGCCCTTCCACCGCTCCCACGCGCCCTCTGCCGCTCTCTTTCTCGCCTCGCCGCCGCCGCGCCACCATGCCGCAGCGCCGCCGGGGAAGTTCGGGCTACCGCCGGGGAAGTTCGGGCTACTATCGGGGACGAGCCGATCGACGTAGCCGTATCACCTCAGGCATATATCCGGCAGGCGACAAAGCTCAATCCGGAAATTTTGGACCAATCAGCCGGCGAGGGGAGGTGCCATTTTCATCAGCGCGGAGCTCAGCAGGTGGAACCGCTCCATTTTGCATCCCATCAACCAACCCTTTTTAATATTTCCATCAGCGCCGTGCGTGGTGTTCTTCCCCTGTCCACACGTTGGATTGCTTCTTTAGTCGCTAAATGAGGCAAGAGAACATTTTCTACCCTAAAGAAACGGAAAGGTGGTATACCACGCATAGATGAACGCGACAATCGAGGTCCAAGATCGGGTAACTGTTCTATATTTGCTCACCCAAGACGGAAGAGGCACGTATTTGGGCCCACGGATGAGCTCGAGGGTCACACTACGCTCTACAATTAGTAGTTCACTCACGTATGCAGATGTTGACAGGGCGGCTTTCGATTAAATGTAAGGAGGCTGACACTTGACAGCAGGATGATTCATCCTCAGGGAGGGACACGTATCAAGATCGATCTTCTTGGCCTGACGAGGGGACGCCACGCAGCGCGGACACGCGTCCACAGATACTACCTGCCTTGGCATCCGGCCGTGTCCATTTATATATGCTCGGCTCCCACTGTCACCAGCACGCAAGCAGCATTTCCCTTTCCCTTTGCTAGCTGCTCGATCACATCACAAGTCATTCTTTGCTTGCTGTGGCTGTGCTGTCCGGAGTGAAAGATGAGCAGCGCCGGCGGCATGGAGTGCTCGGGGAGCGGTGACGGCGGCGGCATGGTGGCGCCGTTCGTGGCCAAGACGTACGCGATGGTGGACGACCCGGCCACCGACGCCGTGGTCGCGTGGGGGCCGGCCAGCAACAGCTTCGTCGTCGCCGACCCCTTCGCCTTCTCGCGCGCGCTGCTCCCGGCCCACTTCAAGCACTCCAACTTCTCCAGCTTCGTCCGCCAGCTCAACACCTACGGCTTCCGCAAGGTCGACCCGGACCGGTGGGAGTTCGCGCACGCCTCCTTCCTCCGCGGCCAGACGCACCTCCTGCCCCGCATCGTCCGCCGCCGGAGCACGCGTCCTTTCAAGGACGACAACGAGGAGGATGAAGATACCAGCAGCAAGATGTTAGCCATGGAGGTGATCCGGCTCAAGGAGGAGCAGAGGGCCACCGAGGACCGCTTGGCGGCGATGTGGCGCCGGGTGGAGGACGCCGAGCGCCGGCCCAAGCTCATGCTCGCCTTCCTCCTCAAGGTCGTCGGAGACCCCGACGTGCTGCGCCGCCTCGTAGGCAACTCGGGTAGCGGCGGCGGATTGTTCCCCGGCGAGGGCGCGGAGGCCAAGAGGCCGCGGCTGCTTCTTGACGGAGAAGCCCAGGTGGGGGAAGCCCAGATGCAGGACGCCTTCGTGGGGGAACCCGGGGTCGACTTCACTGGGTTCTACACCGGAGGCGACGGGTTCAGCGACGTGCCGATGGTGGACAACCCGCCGGACGCTTTCCCAATGAACGACGGCGGCTACTGAGCACTGCTTGTTGGTTCAGATGGTGTTTCTATCTCCGGCTCTGCGCCGACACATTTGCGTACTGTATGTAATAGGGAGGTTTTGTCTTTTTAGACGATGTGGTAGGAGTACTTTGTGGCTAACTCCAATGTGAACAATGGAGGCTATAGCGAATTGAGTGTAGCTCAGTTTTTTGTTGTTTTGGTGTAACTAGTCCACCAGGTTAAAGTCCTACACTTTTCAGCGAGGTTACATTCTGTGGGAGGCCCTTATAATGACTTTGTCAAACTCAACATGTTGAGCGAGGTTACATTCTGTGGGAGGCCCTTATAAGGACTTAGTCAAACTCAACATGTTGTGCTAGTTTAATATCTCGAGGGCGCTTATAGGATAGGGTGTATATGTATGCATTCATCAGAACAAGTGTCTGTGTATGTGAGCATCTACAATTGTACTATGTTAAAAAAAACAGCCATACAAACTATGTTTTTTGAGAAAATATATAAACTATGCTACTAAGCTTTCGGTACTTCCGTACGAATGCAAACACCACTGGGTTACCAGGGTCGACTTCACTGAGTTCTACACAGGAGGCGACGGGTTCAGACGTGCTGGTTGACGACCAATAACACTACATATACGAAAGCCCTTACGAAGAGTTACGTAAGAGCATCTACGGCCGGAAGCCCTATATCCGTCTCAAACGCTCCGACAGGTCGTTCGGTCCTATATCCGTCTCAAACGCTCCGACAGATCGTTCGGTCACCCACCGGTCACAAAAAATCAACCCAATCGGATCACTCAAACGGGCCTCAAACATTCGAACTGACCGATACTTCTCATATCCGTTTCAAATGTAGGGTGGATATGAGGCGGCCCGGACGTGCCGGACGTGTCCGCCACGTCAGCCCGGCCCACCGCTGGCCCACCCCGACACCACAAAATCCCCCATCCGGAAAAAACCCTACCTCACTCCGCTTCGCTCCCCGACGCTCCCATTTCCCCAATCCGTCCAATGCCTAGCGCCAGCGAGCATGTCGAGTACCGGCAGCCACTCCGACGGCAGCTTCAGAGACGAGGACGTGCTGGCGCTCCGTATTGCGCTCGAGCGCTAGCGGGTCGATACGGGCGGCAGCTTCGTGTCCGGTGCGACGGCACCTGTAGCCCGTCGCCACAGCGCCGACGCCGACGCCAGCCCTTCCTACCCCGCAAGCGGATGTGCGAGGCCTGCCCAATTTGCTGCTCCCGCCCGACGGCCTCTTCGACCTCTGGCCGCTGCTACACGCGGGCAGCGATGGGTTCTAGTGTCCGCTCCGCCGACGCTGCGGATGCGGATTTCGGAGTCGAAGGCACATGCCGCCCGCCGCGAGAGGCAGAGGGCAAAGGGAGATGGGTGGCGGGTCCGACGCGGCTACGCAGTCCGCCCGCTGCCGCCACGTGATGCCAGCGCCCGACAACGAGGAGCGTCTCCTCGAGTGGGTGTGCCGTCGGTCACTTACTGAGGCGGAGACAAGGCACGACGGCTCCGAAGGATCAACGCCAAGCAGCTCTGGCTCGACATTGCGTAATCCGAGTGGGAGGCGGCTGAGGTAGCGGCAGAGGCGGCGAGGGTGGCCAAGCTCAAGCACAAGCAAGACTGCATTGTCCGGCGCTTGCAAGGCTACATCGTCATCTCCGATTCCTCCTTCGAAGACGGGTCCGACGGCTTCGACGTGGACCCACCTCTTGCCACGGACTCCTACAGCTGCGCCGGTGACCGAAAAGTCAATGGGCCGGCGAGGAAGTGGTGAAGCTCGCCCTCTCCTGTTTATAATCTAGTTCTAGTATTTAGTTACAATGTGCCGGATCATTGAACTGTGTGACTTATGCCCGTTTGGTGATCTTTTGGTGATGTTTTATGTGAATTATGCCTGTTTGGTATCAGTTTATATGTTCGTTTCCTGTCGACTTTGGTCATTTGGTGATCTACGTTGTATGTGGTATGAATTTGTATGGATATAGGGTTCGGAATATGAGATACGTGGGTGTAGAGGCGCGGATTTAGTGAGTGCCCGGTCAGTGTCCGCGGACGTATAGCGGGCCGGATTTGCCAAGTCCGGTTGCAGATGCTCTAACCTGCCTACTAATTCTACCCCCCCCCCCCCCCCATGATGAGGAGCAGTCCGCCCATCGTCGCCGCGTGATGCCGGTACCCGATAATGAGGAGCATCTCGTCGAGTGGGTGTGTCGTCGGTCACATACTGAGGCGGAGACGAAGGCACGACGGCTCCGGAAGATCAACGTCAAGCAGCTCTGGCTTGACAATGAGCAATCCGAGTAGGAGGCGGCGGAGGCAGCAACAGAGGCGGCGAGGGTGGCCAAGCTCAAGCACAAGCAAGACCGCATCGTCCAGCGCTTGCAATGCTACATCGTCATCTCCGATTCCTCCTTCGAAGACGGGTCCGACGGCTTCGATGTGGATCCACCTCTTACCGCAGACTCCTACAGCTACGCCGGCGGCCGGAAGGGTAAAGGGCTGGTGAGGAAGTGGTGAAGCTCGCCCTCTCCTGTTTATAATTTAGTTCTAGTATGTAGTTACAATGTGCCAGATCATTGAACTGTGTGACTTATGCCCGTTTGGTGATCTTTTGGTGATGTTTATGTGAATTATGCCCGTTTGGTATCAGTTTATATGTCTGTTTCCTGTCGATTTTGGTTGTTTGATGATATAGGATTCGGAATATGAGATACGTGGGTGCGGAGGCGCGGATTTAGGTGAGAGATGAGAGAGGGCCATGCATGTGTGGTTGGAAGGAGAGGAAGAAGAGTGGGAGTATGCATGTGATTGCTCAAATGCATTTCTGGACTCACACAAAGCCCTCCCATTTTTGTCTCTTGGATACTCAAATCCGTACGTCCAGACTGCTAAGCGGACATATACAGGTGTTTCTGTTGGACAAAACCAGTTCAGACGTTCCATAAAAAATTCTTTAAACTGGTTGAAAATGTTATTCGGATGGCCCACTTCGCATCAGAGTGAAGGCGAGCAATTGTTCTGTGACGCAATAGGGTGAGAGACCTCCTAATTGGCGCCTGTAGCGCTTGCTAGGTATGTGGCGCTCACGCGGTACCTTAGTAGGCCGCGACCCATAGCGGTCGGACGGTTCGCTTGCTTCGTTCGCCATTGACTGTTGACAGCGAGAGTTGACTGCTAACATGGCTATTGATGCTTGACCATGGAAAAAAGAGCACATATTCTTAAAAAAGTGTACCGATTTGAAAAAAAAGTACACGAATTCCAAAAAAAGTTCACAAATTTGAAAAAAGTTAACAAACTTGCCAAAAAGATCATGAATTTGAAAAGAAGTTCATGATTTTGATGTGTTTTCACAAATTTACCAAAACAAATTCATGATTTGAGAAAAAGTGGAAGTATTTGAACAAAAAAAAGCACAAATTGAAACAAAGTTCAAGCATTGGCGACAAAGTTCATGAATTTGAAAACAGTTCAAGAACTTGCTAAAAAGTTCACGTATTTGAGAAAAAAGTAATGATTTTCATTTTTTTCCGCAAGTTTGCAAAAAAAATCACGATTTGAGAACAAGTTGACGAATTTTAGGAAAAAATTCATGAATTATAAAAAAATCTTGATTTTGAAAAATATTCATGAATTTAATAAAAAAAAGTTGACCAATTGCAAAAAAAAGTTCAATACCTTGAGAAAAGTTCAAGAATTGAAAAGGTTCATAATTTGGAAAATTTCATGAAAATGAAAGATAATTCAAAAACTTTCAAAAAAAGTTTGTAAATTGGAAAATAGTTTACAAATCTGCGAAAATTCACAAATTTGAAAAACATGGATAATTTTTGAGACATTCAGGAATTTGATAAAACCGAAAAATGGAAAAGAAATAAAAAAGATAAGAAAACCAGAAAGCAAAAGCAAAAATAGAAAACTAGCAAACACCCATGTTGGGTAAAAATCAGTAGAAAAACCGCCCCAGGAAAAATTGTGCAACACTCATGGAAAGGTTCCCAGAAAAACCGACGAAAAAAAGAATAACTAACGGGCCAGCCCATGTAGATCGACATTGCTGTGTATTTGGTGTGCGCGGTTTGCTAGAAGTACTATATCCGGCGCATAAGGCGCCGAATAGGAAATACGATAGGGGTGAGACCTCCTCAGAGCTTCATGTGCCGCCCACACCAGTTAGATGTGCCTCAGTCCTAAAAGCAGAAAATACCGGCTGGTAAGTTGCTCGCTCGTTCGTTCCGCTCAGTGGCTGGTAAGTTCGTACCCTTTTGCCGCTGCTGCTTTATGAAAATACCGGCTAAACTAGCTGCGTTTAAAAATAATTGAAATCAGAAAATGTTCATGGATTTTAAAAAGTACAAAATTTGAAAAAATGTTTGTGTATTTAAAATATGTTTACAAATTTGTTTTTTCTTCATGAACAGTAAATTTTTTTCGCCCATTTGAAGAAAAGTTCATCAATTTTCAAAAAGTTTGTGAATTCATAATTAGTTAACAAATTCATAAAAATCACGGATTTAAAAAATATTCACAGATTTGAATTGTTTTAAAAAAAAATCAAAACTCATAGATTTGAAATAAGTTCACGGATTTGAAAAAAAATGTTCTTAAAGTTCAAAAAACGTGTTCACAATGTAAATTGGAAGCCGATATGGGTTGGGCTATCTAAGCAGCAACAATTCCTAGCGTGGCAAGCTCACTACAAAAAGGATTAGTAACCAGCGTATAAGAGCCAAGGACAATGATTCACCTACGGACGGGATCTCACAGTCTTGTGTGGCATTTTTTGGTTATAGGGAAATCAGGGGAAGGGGCCCACAGTTAAATTCAGGGAGGCCGAAGGGGGGCAGGTTGGTTAGTGGGAGGGCCCGTAAGTTCTTGGCATAGGTAGCCTGTAAGTGTAGCATTTTTGGCCCACAGTTAAATTCAGGGGTGGTGTTGGTTAGTGTAGCATTTTTGCCTACACATTTGGGTGCCCAAGCATTTTTGGCCCACGGTTCTTGGCACAGGTAGCCTGTAAGTGTAGCATAGGTAGACCTATGAGCACCTCCGAGAGAGTTGACCGACACTTCATCTTGAGATTAACGAAATCGCCAACCATGTCTTCGTTGTCGGTGGGAACATTTCCTCCCACTGAACGCACATCGCCGGAAGACCTGAATTATATTCAGGAAAATGCGAGCACTGAGGTCAAGTCTAAGACTTGAACTCTGATGGGCTGGTGATACCATTCTCCTCCTAGCCATCCAATCCAGGTTGGTTCGCCTTAGCATAAATAAATTGAGGGCCTCATGCAAGATCAGAAATTCTTCCGTTATGTATCTTGGTCCTTCCATAATGTATCTTCTTCCATAATGTATCTTCCATTAACAAAGGCAGTTTGTACATAAGAAATCAAGGAGCCAAAACGTTATATAGCTAGGGTTCTCTTTATTTGGGTGCTCCGGAGCCAAAACCATATATAGCTAGGGATCTCTTTATTTGGGTGCTCCCTCACAAAACTTCATGTTGCATGCCTGTTAGGTCCTTGCCTCGGGCTTCCGCTAAAATATGAGGTTACGATGGATGTTTCCAATCCTCTGGATTCACCACGGGAGATAAAACTTTCCTCTGGAACACTGTTCAATTTCCTCTATTTCGAACGCTTGGAAAGGAAACTGTTCCATAGCTTTCCTGTAAAATTCCTCCAGAAATACTATGTTCCGAGCAGGCCCTAAACTTAACGTCTCTAGCGCCACTAATCACATATTGAATTTTTTTTATGCGCATGATGGGCTTGACAGGGCGCCGCATCAGCTACCCACATAATAAATGTTGGGGCCATGGGGCCGAAGCCTACCTGTCGAGAACGTCAGAGCCTGGCATATTGTGAGACCGACGCTAGACTCTAGCACCAGGTGTTAACATCAGATTTTGGCACGACATGAAAGGAAAATAAGATGGCCTCGAGTGAAGGGTTCTCAGTATGAAAAGTTTCACGTCGCCGAGTGGAACAATTTTGATGTTTACGTTATCATTATCCGACCTCATCTTAGGAGCCGAAATTGTACTCCGAGTGGCAGAATTTAGTGTTCCGAATGCTTTTCAGCCGATTACGCCTTCAAGACGACCTCGGATGAAGGAGCACTCTACATGGATTGTCTTCGTCTCATCGAGCCGATCGATTTTGATATATAAATCATTTTAATCCGAGTTCGTATGCAAAAATTACAGTCAATACGGTCCAGCCCGACCAAAGACCAAAATATTACGCTCGACACCAGACACATGTTGATGAGTGTCTGATGCAATGCGTGAGCAATTCGGCCCTCAAGACGGCCTTGAATTGGAAAACCTTCAATAGAAGAAAGTTTCGTCTCGTCGAGCCGGTCAATTTTCATATATGAATTTTCTCGATCTGACGTAGTATGCAACCTGGGGAGGCAAAACAGGATTAGGCTGTATTTCCAGTCGGAAAATTCGAGTGAAAAGCTTATCATCCGAGTGAAACCTTACCGATCGAGTAAAAGATTGCCATCCGAAGTGAAAATGTAGTCGTCCGAGTGAAAGTTTGCCGCCCGAGTGAACTTATTGCCATCAGAATGGAATATTGTCATCCGAGTGAGAGCTTGTCGTTCGGGTAAAGGATTGCCGTCCGAGTGAAAATATTACAGATCCGAATGAAATATTGTGATGCGAGTGAAATCTTGCCGTTCGGGCAAAAGATTGCCGTCCGAGTGCAGGATCTAGTCGGGCGATCTGAGTGAAAGACTCTAATATCCGAGTGAAGAGATTCAGATCCGAGTGCTCCAACCAGAAGCTGAAAATGTGCCTGAAAGGTTATTTGGATGGCCTCGGATGGAAAAGTGTTCAACATGGAAGTTGTGCGTATCGTCGAAACGGTCAACTTTGGTTTTGTGGTGATAATCATCTGAGATAGTATACAGCCTGCAACGTCGCTACAAGACTCGGGCAGTACAGTCAGCTGCATGACTGAGTCCGACTGGAGGTTAAAGATGGTCCCGTAGAGTATTTAAGATGGCCTTGTTTGAAAAAGTGATCAACATGGGAGTTGTTCATCTCGTCAAGACGCACAAATTTGATATTTGGGCCATCTTGATCGGAGGTCATATGAAAATTCAATGGCCCGCGCAAGGAGGAAGACAGAAGTTGGGTCAGATTCAGACTGAATCCAAGTTGAACTAGAACTAGAACTCTAGGACGTGATTTGATGTAATTTTTCGTGTAAGAAAGCCTAGATGAATGCTTTGCTTGTACGGGAAGTCCAGCCGCCTCTTATATATGTTGAGGGTGACGGCCGATTGAACAACACAAAATCGAACAAATCAATATACTACTTTTTCATCTACGTTTTATCTCTCCACCGTTTTTCTCTCTCGTTCTTCGCTGTTGTTCGTGTTTGAGAGCTGCGAATCCCGAGGATCTAGGGGCGAGCGAATCGACCTAGGGAAGCCCATAGCCGCCGCACTACCTGACGGGGTCCCTCCAAGGCGTGTGGGGTTTCGGGTCTTCAAAAGCACCCGCCGACTGTCCTGTGTATCGCGCTGTCGGTTGGGTCTCCTTCGATGTGAGCAGCGGTGCATCACCCCCGGCGTCGAGGGTACACGTGACGCGTTCGTGTGTCAACACACTTTTTGGCGACTCCGCTGGGGAACGAAGATCAATCATCATCATCCACCATGTCCGATCTTCCCAACCCATCTGAGGTAGACGCCGATAACATCATTAAGCCCAGTTTTGATGAGATATCGGCCGATCATCGCCAAATCTATGAGGAGTACAAGAAGGCGCGCGAAGAGAAGGATTTGCAGGAGTTCCTTGCAAAATTCAAGAAGGATCACCAAGGCAACATCACTTCGATTGAGGAAATCCAGTTCCCTCCTCTTTAAGCCGAGCAGGTTAAACCCTCTGTAAGTACTACCTTTTCTCCTGAGCAGTGGGCTGAGATTGAGAGTCGTATTGCTGATGGTAGCAATCTGGTCTATCAAACTTTCATAGAAAATACAAATGCTCAGAAGAATATATCTCAATGACCTAGTGGTAATGGTGGTGTAGCTGTTAGTGTGCAAAACCCTAATCTGGCTTTACCTATTTCATCGGCGCCTCCCATGCTGATGACTTATTATCCTACCCAAACAAATTAGATTGTGCCTGCACCCATGAATCCTATTATGAGCATGCCAGGTTCGGCGGCAACACCGAACCAAACCCTACCTACAGATACAACCACTCGACTACTATCGAACTATGGTTCGGCATACATGCCACAGTTCCTACCTACAGTTAGTAGTCCTACTCCTCCTATGCCACTGCAACAAGCTTCATCGTCTACTACAGACGATGCCCTATCTAATTTCAGAGAGGAGATGGCTAAGATGCTTCGAGAGAATTTTGGAGTTGAGTTACCTCGGAATCAGATTTACAAAAAACCGTATCCCGAGTACTTTGATGCCATCCAGTGCCCTCCGGGATATAAAATTACAGATTTTGTTAAGTTTAATGGAGAAGGCACAAAAACCACATGGGAGCATGTTAGTCAATACTTGGCACAATTAGGTGAAGCAGACTCACTAAATGAATTGAAAGTGTGTTTATTTCCTTCATCATTAACTAGTACCACATTTTCATGGTTTCCTTCTTTAGCACATGGTTCCATTCGGGTTTGGTCGCAGCTAGAGCAGAAATTTCATGATCATTTTTATAGCGGCGAGAATGAACTCAAGTTGTCACATCTAACATCAGTTAAACAGAAGCATGATGAATCGGTCTCCGATTATGTCAAGAGATTCAGAGAAACAAAAAACCGGTGTTATAGTTTGGTGATAACCGAGAGAGACTTGGCAGACCTAGTGCTTAGTGGTTTGAGAACTACCATTAGAGAAAAGCTAGAAGGCTATGAGTTCTTAAATAACAACCAAGTCTTACAAAGGGCTTTGGCTTAGGAAAGCCGAAGCAAAGATCTCAAAGAAGTGCATAGATATAAAGCTGATCGTCCTAAGATGAACATGGTTGAATATGATAGTGATCACTCGGACGATGAAGGCGATTTTTATGCTTCTAAATTTGTTTGGCCATCTAAGGCCAAACCCTTTACTTGCAATGATCTGAAACTGATTCATAAGAATCGTGATGAAGAGATGAAGTTTACTTTTAACATTGCCAAGTGTGATAAAATATTTGATGCTTTGCTGCAAGCTAAAATTATCAGAATATCTCATACTTTACAGCTGTTTGAAGAGCTGAAACAACGTGCTTATTGCAAGTATCATAATTCTTTTTCTCATGTTACTAATGATTGCAATGTGTTTCAACGACAGATACAATCAGCCATTAGTGACGGACGGTTGAACTTTTCTGAGATGCATGTTGATAAACAGCCCTTTCCAATGAATACCGTGGATTTAGAAGGGAAGAAGCTGCTCATTCGGTCGGAGGTAGCCGAATCTGCTAATAAAGCTAATGTCATTGTTGGTGAGCCCATGAAAGACAAGGCGGGCGACAAGGTCTTGGGGAGACAGGTTGTGTTTGATAAGCAACCCGATGGCAAGGAAGTGATCAAAATCACCATCAAGAGTCCTACACTCGGGGGGCAACCGCAAGTGCAAGAAAATACTCATGTTAAATTTGTCAAACCCAAGAGTCCAGAAGTTGACAAATGGAAAAGGAATGAAGCTAAAGTACAGCGCAAGCGGATCAAACCAACTTTTGATATGTTGCTGTCCAAGTATGCCAATCAGTCGGCTGGTTCCAGCTCTAACCGATCATCACAATTGAAGCGACCAAGGTCACCATCAGCTGACATATTTAGTCGGTATATGAAACCGAGTGGACCCAGGGCGCCGTCTCCAGAGGAGCAGAGGCAATCTGTTTGGGATTGAATTGACTACTCATATAAGGGCCGACTGAACATTGGTGACTATCGGTCGACTGGTCAAAATATGTGACCGAGTGGAAATTATCCGAGTGTAAGAATGCACCCAGGTAGAAGCCATCCAAGTGAAAAAATGTGGCTAGGTAGATTCCATCAGAGTGAATCCCATCCGAGTGAGTTCCATCCGAGTGGATTCCATCCGAGTGATATCCATCCGAGTGGGTTCCATCCGAGTAAAAGAGTGACGGATGATTGAACTTTTCTGAGATGCAAGTTGATAAACAGCCCTTTCCAATGAATACCGTGGATTTAGAAGGGAAGAAGCTGCTCATTCGGCCGAAGGTAGCCGAATCTGCTAATAAAGCTAATGTCATTGTTGGTGAGCCCAGGAAAGACAAGGCGGGCGACAAGGTCTTGGGGAGACAGGTTGTGTTTGATAAGCAACCCGATGGCAAGGAAGTTATCAAAATCACCATCAAGACTCCTACACTCGGGGGGCAACCGCAAGTGCAAGAAAATACTCGTGTTAAATTTGTCAAACCCAAGAGTCCAGAAGTTGACAAATGGAAAAGGAATGAAGCTAAAGTACAGTGTAAGCGGATCAAACCAACTTTTGATATGTTGCTGTCCAAGTATGCCAATCAGTCGGCTGGTTCCAGCTCTAACCGATCATCACAATTGAAGCGACCAAGGTCACCATCAGCTGATATGTTTAGTCGGTATATGAAACCGAGTGGACCAAGGGCGCCGTCTCCAGAGGAGCAGAGGCAATCTGTTTGGGATTGAATTGACTACTCATATAAGGGCCGACTGAACATTGGTGACTATCGGTCGGCTGGTCAAAATATGCGACCGAGTGGAAATTATCCGAGTGTAAGAATGCACCCAGGTAGAAGCCATCCAAGTGAAAAAATGTGGCTGGGTAGATTCCATCGGAGTGAATCCCATCCGAGTGAGTTCCATCCGAGTGGATTCCATCCGAGTGATATCCATCCGAGTGGGTTCCATCCGAGTAAAAGAGTGTGCCCGAGTGGAAATTTCATATATCAGGAAAGTCAAAAGGAATGGCGTGTTAAGTCACCAAGTGCTGCAACAGTTGAGTCAAGAAATGGAAAGGAAAAAATCGATGTTGACTCACTTATCTTGGGCACCGAGACATTCCCCATACAGCAGCCCACTGTGCATAACAACCCGACTGAGCTGATACTTGCTATCGCGCCAAAACACTCGGCTAATGACCATGAAGCAAGCACCAGCCAAGTCAAACTGAGAGATCCTAAATACACTCAGCCAAAGTGGTATCCTCCAGGGTTAACAAAGACACAGAAGAGGAAACTACAGAGGTTAAGGAGTCAAGAGATGGCAGAACAGGAGGCCGAGAAGCAAAGGGATAAGTTGTTCAATGACACTCGGCCCATGGTACCAGCAAAACAAGTATGGAGGCCTAAAGAAATACAAGATACATCAGCTTCTACATTTATTACAGCAGTGCCTACACCACAAAAGGAGGACGATGCGACCGCTATTACATCGTATGCAACACTTCTTACTTCTCCTTCACTCGGACAGATTTCAGAATCCGTAGATGCACTTGAGGAGGAGGCTGATATGTTGGACTATGAGTCTACGCCGGTTCATGAAGGTATGGATATCAATATGGTGTATTACTTACCTGCTGAATTTCGCGCTGTAGATGAAGAAGGGGAAGTGGCTCAGCTGGATTTTGGCCCTAAAAATGCAATATTTGAGAAACCAAAAGAACCAGTAACGCATCTAAAACCGTTGTATCTCAGAGGTCACATCAATGCTTGTTGATGGTGGTGCTGTAGTAAATCTTATGCCCTATTCGGTCTTCAAGAAATTGGGTTTGCCCGATGGAGAATTGATCAAGACCAATATGGTGCTGAATGGATTTGAAGGCAAAGAGAAAACTGAAGCCAAAGGTGTAATGTATGTGGAGCTTATAGTCAGAAGCAAAACTTTGGCTACTGCTTTCTTTGTCGCTGAGGTGCAAGGTAATTACAACGTCATACTAGGCCGTGATTGGGTTCATGCAAACCAGTGCGTGCCATCCACTATGCACCAGTTTTTGATCCAGTGGGTTGATGATGAAGTGGAAGTCATTCATGCGGATAACTCGGCCTGTGTTGTTTTGGCCTATGCATCGGTGGATTGGCAACATCCCAATGCTACTTGCTTGACGGGACGTGACTTGTCAGAGTTTGATTTTCTTAGCACGACCATGAATGGTTTCGTGCCCGTCTCTTTAAAGCTGACTGAGTGAAATCGGCTCCAAGGTATGATATATTTAAATGGATTCTAATTCCGAGTGGTTACAAAAATGTCTTGTAAAAGATCGCTCCAGCGAGAACGATATGTATGAGTCTATAGAGGAGTTAGATGACATGGATAAACTTGGACAAGGTTTTACATCGGCCGATCCATTAGAGGAGGTAGATATTGGAGATGGTTCAGTCACTCAGCCGACGTTTGTAAACAAAAATTTGAAAGCCGATTGTAAAGCTCAGTTGATCGAGCTATTAAAAGAATATATTTGTTGCTTTGCATGGGAATATCATGAAATGCCAGGTTTAAGCCGAGAGCTAGTGGAGCATCGATTACCTATAAAGGCCGGTTTTAGACCTTACAAACAATAGGCCAGAAAGTTTAATCCAAAAACATATGATCGGATCAAGGAGGAGATCGGTCATTTGCTTAAAGCTAATTTTATTAGACCTTGCAGGTATGCCGAGTGGATTTCTAACATTGTTCCAGTGGAGAAGAAAGGATCCGGCAAGTTGAGGGTATGCATTGATTTCAGAGATTTGAATAGAGCTACACCCAAAGATGAATATCCTATGCCAATAGCTGATATGCTTATTAATGATGCTTCTGGACATAACGTTATTAGCTTTCTTGATGGTAATGCGGGGTATAACCAAATTTTTATGGCCGAAAAGGACATGTCCAAAACGGCTTTCCGATGCCCTGGATTCCTTGGTTTATTCGAGTGGACAGTGATGACATTCGGATTAAAAAATGCTGGAGCCACATATAAAAGGGCTATGAATTTGATTTTTCATGATTTACTCGGCGTCATACTTGAAGTCTATATTGATGATATTTTTGTTAAACCGGATGCTTTTGAATCCCACTTGGCTGATTTGCGTTTAGCTTTTGAAAGAATGAAGAAATATGTACTGAAGTTGAATCCTTTGAAGTGTGCATTCGGCGTGTCGGCTGGCAAGTTTTTTTGTTTCATTATTCATGAAGATGGCATAGAGATTGATCCCAAAAAGATAGAGGCCATACAGAAAGTGGAGTCTCACTACTAGGGATAACCCTAGTAGTAGCGCTTGTTTTATAGCTAGTAGTAGCGCTTGTACAAGCGCTACCAGTAAGGCGCTACAGCTAACTGGTAGCAGTAGCACTGGAAAACCAGCGCTACTGCTATACCTAGTTAGCAGTAGCACTTTTCAGGGAAAAGCGCTACTGATAACAGTAAGTAGCAGTAGCGTTTCTTTTGAAAAGCGCTACTGCTAAATTTTCCTGTATTTTGGAAAATGCAGCTTATTGTCGCTGTATTTATATAGGTTTTATATACAGTAGTTTCATCATATAATTTTATGACCATGATTAGTTATTATATATAACAGTGGGTGAAATGAACGTGGATTAGATTCAAGTGGAGGCAACATGTGGTGCATCTCGAAAGTACTACTAATCCAAACTTGATCTAGTTTGGATTAGTAGTACTTTCGATGTGCACCACATGTTGCCTCCACTTGAATCTAATCCATGTTCATTTCACCCACTGAGAATGGGATAGATATATATAATATATAATATATATATATATATATATATATATATATATATATATATATATATATATATATATATATATATATCTATATTATATAGTTTTAATAACTCATATGGCTTCATATAACAACTTAGCATTATGCATCATAATAATTATAAATAACTCATCATTGGTATCATAATAACAAGTCCTACTCATCATCATCATACAACTTCTACTCGTTATCATAATAACAAGTCATACTCATCATCATCATAGTCATCTAACCAACCCTACATAATTGTTCTTAGCACAAGATCATGAGTATTAGCTAGGACCTAACTACCCTCTCTAATGTAAAATAGAATAAAACAAGATAGGCCCTGACTCTCCATTATGGAGAATGGAGACTATCCTATCTCCAATTCTTGCGCTTCGCACAATGTTGGTTCCAAGTAGCTCCGTACGATTGTCCATACATTTTTTCCATGCTTTGATTGTCATGTCTTCATCGGTTTTAGAAATCTGGTATGAACAGTAGTGAAGCCTAGGCAGACCTGGCCGTAAGCTAATAACATCAAGGTGACCTTTCGGAAGCATGAGATGAGGCACACAATCCTTCGGGATTTTCTGTTGAAAAACATAGTAATAACGTCGTAGTTAGCAATGTAGTTTACCTTTAGAAGAATTTATGCAAAAGATGCACGGCTGTCGTAATAGTAAAAAATCTTACCATGCCATCTCCATAGATGTTACCGTAGTTCAACACGTGCACTAGTGGCACGTATTGACCATAATGTGCATGAGTATGATAATTGATATTGTAATTCTCAACATCAATAATAAATGAGATAAGATGATCTTTCTCCTGATAAGTTAATTCTGCGCCATCGGTGTAGTAGGTTTTGTCTATCATCTTCCGTACATTCTTTGAAGAATTAAAATAAGCTATCAATGGAAATAAGCTATCAACTATTTTGAAATAAACAATATAAATTACTTAATAACTATGTTTGAGAAACTCACATAGCGGTAGAATTGGAAGCGTATCAACAAGGACCCAAATGTCCATATTATCTTCGTCGATGTCAGGATCACCAAGATCCAAGGTGACAAGCATACCCTCATGAAAATCATACATCTTGCAAAGTGCTTCCCAATTCGGACAACCAAAATGGGATACGCTCTCAGAATTGTATAGATATACAGTAAAATCAAAACCATGATGGGTCCTTAGGTGAACTATCTTTGTTTCCATACTTTCATGATCTTTAAAATCCATCCTCTCCAAGACATAGCGTCTTGCATGGCATGGGATAAGCTAGTCGAATTGTAAAAGACGAAAATTACACATTGAAGAAGCAAAAGTCATGCTTAATTACGAAAAAACACTTGTCGTCGTTGTGTACCGTTTCAACATTGAAGGTCTCCTCGAGCTTAATGCTGAAGCGCCGACCTTCTACCAGGTTAGGCCTGTTGCCCAGACCCCGGTCGTCGCCGCACCAGTCGCACTCCGGGAGACTTTCGTCGTCCGACGATATTTCCTATGTTCATAATTCAAAGATTAAACTTGTACAATTAAATATATGTACTACAAAAACTAAATTAGATCATTATTATTCATCACGGGTTTACTATCGGTATGTCGAGTCTTTTCTTGAAAACTCTCATCTCACGTGGTGTATACATTCGACCGTTGGTGATGGTCGCTCCTCCTTTCGTTCCCAAGTGCATTACACCAAAATGTCTAGCACACGGGAACGAAGGAGAAGCGACCCCCACGACAACAGTCGGGATTCTTCATCCTCTCATATATGGTGGAGAGTCTCCCTCACTGATTCCTCTCTGACATTTGCAACCGTCGGTGATGGTCGTTACTCCTCCTCCCCCTAGTGCATAACAAAGATCTAACACAAGAAGAAGAAGGAGAAACGATCCCCACGACAACAGTCGGGATTCTTCTTCTCTCATATATGGTGCAGACTTTCTCCCTCACTCATTTGTTAACTGTCATGTATGGAGCCTCAACAGACTTAAAGTCAACCCGAAATGTCGTTTAATTACCTTTCTACAAAATCCGGGCGACTCGATATTTCCTACATATTCTAGCACAAGTCATGCCAAAATTCACGAAAAATTCCGGCATGACCTTTGCTAAAAAGGACATATATCGAGCGCCTGAAATTTGCCGGAATGGAAATTAATCAACACTCCGACAAAACATAGGCCGCACTGTGAGGTGTTCCCTGCAAACATAGGCCACTCATGTAGCTACTACTCTACTACAACTATCAAAACATCTACATCATCATCGACATGGGGATAGCGCTCTTTCTCACCTCGAGGTCGGAGTTGGTCGATGACGGGGACGACGGCGGGGATGATGCAGGGGCTCCTTGATTTCTGCAAAAACAAAATATAAACAAAAATATTATTATCCTCATCTTAGGACTTAGTGAAACCCTATGTCTAAAACATCTTACTTCTAGCCCTACCATTTACTAAAACTACCTTGTTCTAACCCTAAAAATTGAAAAGACCTATATACATTTACTAAAAATACCCTAGTTCTAGCCCTAACATCTGTCCATCCATCCATCTATCTTTATATCCTCATAAATCCTAGAAAAATGCCTTGGTTTTTTAACTACTGTCTACTTCTTGAATCATAGAGAAATGCCCTAATTTCACATAACTTAGAAAAATTCCTATTCTATTCAAAAGACCTACATTTACTTATTTTTTTCAATTCTATTCAGAAAACCTACATTTACTAAAATAATCTCATATATCATAATACATTTCTGTACCTAAAAATTTCTATTACTAAATTCTTTTACTAAAAAATTTTATACCTAAATTTTTATACAAAGAGAGGAGGGCAGTGGGAGGAGGAGGAGGAGGAGGAGGAGGGAGGAGTGAGGGCTTCGTGCGGCTGGGGAAGGGAGGAGAGAGGAGGGCAGTGGGAGGAGGGAGCAGGGAGCAGGGAGCAGGGCAGCGGTCGGACGAGGGAGGAGGGAGGAGCGAGGGCCACCGGCGCGAGGAGGGAGGATAGAGGAGGGCTGCGGGAGGGAGGAGAGAGGAGGGCGGTGAGAGAAGGAGGGAGGGAGGGAGGCAGATACCTTGGGGGCGACGACGGCGCGCGGCGGAGTGGGCGAGTGAGAGTGTGAGGGGGAGAGTGAGGACGCACGCGGGCTGGCCGGGGTGGATAAGGTGCTCGTAGTAGTAGCGCTGGTTAGTAACCACCGCTACTGCTAAGCTCCATAGCAGTAGCGCTTTAAGAGAAAACGCGCTACTGCTATGATCATTAGCAGTAGCGTTTTGTGGAACCAGCGCTACTACTAAGGCTATGATCATTAGCATGTAAAAAAAGCATCAAATTAAAAAAAGCATTGGTCATCACTGATCTTTTTGTGTAGAATCTAAATTGTCAGTATGAATCTTCTCCGGTTTAGGAACCGGCGAAGATTAATATTGCCACAGATCGATCCTACACATAGAGTACAATGAAGACCAAGTGGTTGTGATAGTTTGAGAAGCACCATATTTAAGGTGGTAAACATTCTGTTCGTGGAGCGAGGTGGGACTAAACTTGGGTCATAGGAGGGGACTGAATTTAGCAGTAGCGCTGGCTGGAGGAAAGCGCTATTGCTAAGTACAATAGCAGTAGCGCTTTTCACGTATGAGCGCTACTAGTATACCTAGCCTGCCGGCAACGGTCTGGCAATTATAGTAGTAGCGTGTTTTACAACTACAGCGCTACAGCTATAAGCATAGTAGCAGCGCTCTTTCTGCCCAAGCGCTACTGCTAAATAGTTGCAGCGCTGCCCTTTAAAAAGTGCTACTGGTAAGCTCCAGTGTATAAGGTTTTCCCTAGTAGTGTCTCCAACATGCAAGAGATGTAGGAGATATGCCCTAGAGGCAGTAATAAATGTTATTGATTATCTCCCTGTTCATAATTATGTTTATGTTTCATGCGATAACTACTATGGTTCTCGAGTCTGCAATAACACGAGGCTTGGAGGAAGACTCATATGCACGTGTGGAATAATAAATGGTAAAATGTATTCCTAGTCTGGCCTCTAAGACTAGCTCAAGTGTTGCATGATGGTTCCGTTTTCCTGATCATGGGCATGTCTATGCCAGCAATTTTGAGGGCACAATGTTAGAGGAACATTTGTGTTTAATCGACCTGAATTGATGTTATGCTATGAGAATACCTTCGTCACAAGTTAATGGTTAATAACACAGAGATGGTTAGCATTTGCATGATTCCTTAGACAATGAGAGTATCGAGTTTCTTCATGCTTGCTTCATGAACTTTGGGGTTTGTTAAACGTCATCCGTAAATGGGTGGCTATTACGGCGGCTTACGGGTTCATGGAAAAGTATGTCAAGTAACTTGATAGCTCAAGATTGGGATTTGCTCCTCCGACGATGGATAGATATCTCTGGGCCCTCTCGGTGTTACGGTATCCATCATCGTCTAGCCAGACACACTGTGATTTGATCACAGGGATGCCGGAACACGGGAACGAGAAAAGAGAACAATACCGGTAACGAGGTAACTGTCTTAGTGGACAAGTTGTTGATCCACAGGGATGCCAACATGTCTCACCTCAGGTATTTGTAACATATCGCGAAGCAACAGGAATAGCACACGGCAACTGGAGGTTCACTCGAATATTCATTCGTGTGGGTATAGGGGTCAATATGGGTGTCCACGGCTCCGATGTTGATCATTGATCGGAAGGGGTTCCAGGTCATATCTATGCTTCACCGAACCTATAGGGTCACACGCTTAAGGGTCATCTATCTGCTGAATACTAGACAAGGAGTCCGAGAGAAAGTCACTGGAATAGTTTCCGAGACAACGAAAAAGTTCCGAAGAGAACACCGAAAAAGTTTCGGTAAAACCAAAAAGTTGTTTTAGATAAAACCATTGATCCAAAAAGGTTTCAGCAAGCACCGGGAATGTTTTGGAGGTTGCCAGATTGGTCTGGTAATTTCTGGAAATTTTTCGGAGAAAAAACCAAAAAAAAGTTTCGGAGCTGCCGGAATTGTTTACCGGGTAAACGAAGATAGTTTTAAATTAAACCACCATACCAGAAATGTTCCGGAGTGCGTCCAGATAATTTTAGAGGGTGCCAGAAATGTTCTGGGACCTTCCAGAATTTTTCAGAAGTAATAGTCGCGGAAAACATCTTGTCCCAGCGTGAGGGGACAAGATCCCAAGGATCGTGGGGGCTGTTTTTTGGCTGTTTTTTGAGGGTGCCCCCTTTGGGGGGCAGCCCCTTGTGGCTGGACAAGATGTTGGGTGGGGCCTCCATGGTGGGGGGCAGCCCCCACAAATGGTGGAAAGTGTTGGGAGGAGGTGGGGCCCCATGTGGGAACACCATGGACAAGGGAACATGTTTTCTCCATGTTTGGTGGGAACATGTTTTCCTTGTTTGGTGGCCTGAAATTTCAGCCACCACCCACCCCTCCTTCCCCTATAAAAGGAGGTGGAGAGGATCTCTCCATCCACACTCCAACTCTCTCACACAAGCCATGCAAGATCTGGCATTCTCTCTCCCTCCCACGAAATAGTTTCGTAGTGCCGAAAGGCTGTCTGGGTTTCTGTGGGAACTAGTTCTGGACGGCGAAGCCCTGCCGGATAGATGACACCATTGTGTGCAACCCCGTAGAGAGGTCGTAGTTTCGTCCTTTTGACTGAGGGGCTGTTCGAGTGTCCTCCCGAAGGGCTGTCCGAGTAACCGTCCGAGTTTCGAGGGTCCTCCCGAAGGGCTGTCCGTGACACTGTCCGACCGCCTCCCGGAGGGCTGTCTGAGGGGCAGATGAGGGAGTACATCCTCGCGGTTGGGAGGTTGTAAAATCCTAGCTGCGAGGATATGCACCGCCGATCGTCATCGACTCTACTTCCGTTGCGCTACGAGTCAGTAACGAAAATGATCAAACCTTGTATGCAGTCTCCATAGTGGTCCTGGGATGGTGCGTAGGTCAGAAAATTTTTGTTTTCTGCTGCGTTACCCTACAGTGGCATCATGAGCCATTCTATGCGTAGATGCAGGTTGTGATCTAGAATACATAGAGATGTATGGGTGTTGCACAATATAATTAGGTAGTAGATGAGATCTATTGCTGAAAATTATTTGTGCGGGTAGCAGATGAAATATGTTACCCGATGTTCTTGTTGCTTCCCTGGAATTTGCATATTTCTGATCTTGATAACAGCATGGTGAAGTTTCAATGTTCTGGCAATCCGTGATCCTGATTGATCAACGAAGTGCTAACAGTTCATTGAATTCCACCGTAGTTAAAAAGAAAGATGAAATTTCGCAGACGAAAGGGCAATGCAGATATGATCTGCACGGGGGTCAGGCGTATGACGAAGTTCAGTATGGGGCTTGAGATTTTATTATCTCGTGTTTCATACACCCTGCAATGTTAATCTAGCGACTTGGATAATCATGCTTGATGATGGACGTTGGTAGCTTCGGTTTGTTTCGAACCTTAGAAGCCACGTAAAACAAGTTTTTGCATGAACCGATTAGAGACGTCTAACTTGGTTTTGCAGGAGGGTTTTCATGTGCATGTGATGTGGTATAGCAGTGCTCATAATAATTTGATTATGTATGAGATGACTATATGATGTAAATTGATTAAGATGACCTGCGTGTCATGATTTGGCATGATGGCTGGAGCCATATGATTGTCACTTTAATGACCTGCGTGTCAACCTTAAGTAATGCTCTTATTTTATTAGCTATAGAGATAGCAATATTATCCGGTGCATCGACAAGGTGGTGGCAATCTTCGTGAAGGTGAACACCGACGCGAATGCCGAAGACGAAGAAATACAAGACTTCTCCGTCAGAAAAGGGCTATACCATATCATGCTATTATGAATTGCCTGAGATGTTTATCCCTTATGATGCACCCTTCTTGATTGCGCGGTAGTCGCTTTTTATTAGGGTGATCTCTCACAAAAATATCAAGTAGTTAGTGTTCTCCCAAGTGTAGCACTGTCACAGCACCTATCTCTTCGGGGCATCACATGATCTCCATGGGTGCGAATGATTAGAGAAGTGTGAGGTGGGTGAGTTGAGACCTCGCAGTGAGATCACTTGGTTGTCTTGACGTTTAGGCAGGACAGTCCTGAGCTCGGAACACACGCATCGAAAGATGAACAAGAATCACATAGATATGTGATCGGCAAGTTTGCCTATCGATTGAAGTTCGCGCCATTTGAGTTCAACTCGAACCGTGGCATTGAATTGAAATGCGGATCTTGAATCACTCACAATCAATTATGAGAGATATTGATTTGAGTGGGAGCGCACTTTAGAATTAATTATTTTAATTCTCAGTGCAATTAATTATGAACTTTGTCTAAAGTGTGTTTTGCATAATAGTTATAGAATAATGGCTCGCGTTTCCACCTTCCCTGTTAAAATTGAATAGCTATTAAATATCTGGTTAAAACTTTACGGTTGGTAACGTAATGTGAGGATTGTCCTCAAGTGTGCCGAGAAGGACTTTGTCCTATCGCATGCTTTCGGTATCCTCCCGCAAATGCTATGGATGATGTGACTCTCGTCCTTCGATCCAAAAGCTAGAATTCCGTTATGGTCAAATGCAGTATGTTTGCTTCCATGAGACCCGAACTTCGAAAGTTTGGGATAGTTATGTGATAATCATGGAACTGAAAATCATTTTCAGATACAAACAAAGTAATGTTTGTTTGCAAACTATTAGTAAAAGTGTTTACTATGCATTTGACTGTTAGGAGAGGAATCCAGAAGAACGCGTGTCATATGATATGAAGGTGAATAAAACAACAACTTAAAGAGAAAGGAAGTGTCCGAAGGGTGTTGGTGAAACTTTCACGCCTAGGAAGTCCGGGGCTAACGCCACTCTTAAGTTGGGTGCTTCTTCTGAGAGTGGGAGAAATACTGAAAGTTAAACTGTTAGAAGTATAAAGGCAGAAAGAGAGAAGACTGAAATATCCAGCTCATGTATGAATGTCATACAAGTTTTTGATGTATAGAAGGCTGGTCAAAGATATAGTTCTTGGGAATTATGGTTAAACATGTTAATCACTAATTCTTGGGTATTGTGAGTTGATCACAAAGATACCCGCTTGGTTGCATTCTGTTGCAACTCGATGTAAGAACTACTATGGCCTGAAATGACTAGCTTGGAATGAGGTTAAGATACACACAGGGAACATAGTAAATGTTACTATACCTTCCATTGGTGTATTACCTATGTATTTACCTTCATAATTCATTTTAGAGTTGCATACACTCTAGCCCTTTCCATAAGGTATCTTGCAAGAAGGTTGTTTATAAGAGAACTTTTTATGTTCGATGTTATGAATAACATAAGGGCCATACTTTCATTATGAATGAGATGTATGTTTTGAATATTGATAATAATACATTACCTCTGGGTTTACTTTCATAATTCATTTTAGAGTTTTATACACTCTAGCCCATTGCACAATGTTTGTTGCCAAAGGGTTATTCATAAAAGAACAATTGTTGTTCAGTATTATGAATACACATAAGGGCCATACTTCCATCATCGATGGGATGTATGTTATGAATATTGATGGTAATATGATACATCCATAACACTGACGCTAAATGTCACAAGACTAAAAGAATACCACACAAGTGTGGCACTGCATTTGGTCACTTTGGAGAAACCCGCATGAAAAATTCCATTATGATGGATTTTTAATCATTTGACACTTGCAAATTTCCTCCGAAAAGTGAAGTGACTGAAATACCGTTCACAGGCCATAAGGAAGGAACATCAAACTTATTGGTGATCATACATTTGATATGTGTAGTCCGATAAATGTTGTTAGTAGTGGATTTATCTATCTTCAGAAATGACTCAAGTAGATATATGGATATTTACTTGATGAGACGTAAGTCTGGATCTTTTGAATTCATTCGAGAGGTTTTCAAAAATGAAATAGAAGTTATTGTGACAAGAAAATTATGTTTCTACAATTCGATTGCAGAAAGGAATATTTGAGTTACAAGTTTAGCGAATGTCTGATGAGTTGTGAAAGGGGTTTCATAACATGCACCTCCCGGAACACCACTGCAAGTGGAAAGTCCGTGAAGATGTAATCGAACCATTTATGACATGGTAAGATCAAAGATGACATAAATAAATTTGCCATTATCCCTTTTAAAGAGTGATGCTTTAGAGACTGCGGCTTTTACACTGAAAAGACCTTCATTGGGTCTGTTGAAATGACGCCATGGTATGGTACGCCCAACCATGTTATATCTTTTCTTAAAATTTGGAATATGGGGCTTGTGTAAAAGAATACAAACCTATTCCAAATCAGACAAGTGCTTCTTTGTAGGTTATCCCAAGTCATTGGGTATTCCTCCCTCACTATACCGAGGCAAATAGGTTTGCCACAAGGAACGGTATGCTTTTTGAAGAAAATGGTTCTTTCAAAAAGGTGAGTGGGAGAATAGTGCAACTCGACGAGATAAACAGTATCTTCGTCATCAGATCAAAGGAAAGAGACCTTGGAAGTGATTCCAGGGTTTCCTACTGTGACTGATACGAAAGTTTCTACAATAAAATGTATGGACTTTGGTCGAACTTGCAGCTGAACCACGTAGGCAAGGCTCATGCAAACCTCTCAGGTGCGCAAACGAGATACTGTTGTTAAACAACAGTATACCTACGATACACAAGGAAGCGTTGATGGGCCCTGACTCCGGAATTGGCTAAATGCCAATACAACTCGAGTTAGTTTCCATATAAGTGATTCAAGATTAAAACCTTGATACACCTTTCGAAAGACTTAGAGTCTAATGAATATTTATGGAACTTAAAACTAATACGGATAAAAAATGTTTTATCCATGAAGCTCGACTTGTTGCAATAACAAGTTCAAGGAGTTGACTACAATGAGGTTGTTTCATCGTAGCGATGCTTAAAGTCGGTTCGGGTTGAACTAGCAATTGATACATATTTCAATCATGAGATATGAAACATGGATGACAATAGGATTTCCATCTGATGGAAATGAAACCAAGGACTTGCATGTGTTACAGTCCAAGGTATTTTGTCAGTCCAGAGGATGCTAGTAAGTATGCAAACTTCAGAGTTCCAGCAATGGATAGAAGAGAGCAAAACTTCAGAGTTCCAGCAATAGTCAAAGGGGTTTGACTTCATCAATGGGTAACGAAGATGCTTATGATTCAAGAAAGTAAGTGGGAGCATAATAAAATTTCTAAAAACGTTGTGTGCTTGACACATTGTTAATTGGAAATAAATTTCTTGACATGAATTAGGTCTTCATTTGAAAGTAGTTTTTCGATGAAGTGCTTGGGCTAAATAGCCTTGATATTAGGCATGATGATCTATGGAGATAGATTTACCTAATGGGGCTGAGCTAAGATACATATTGACAAGATGCTAAAACTTTTTAGCATTTAAAACGCCAAGGAGTGATTCTTGCCTAAGTCACATGGAAAGAGTTTTTGCAAGACTCGGTGCCCCAAAAACACTGATGAGCAAAATACATGATGGAGATTCCACACACTTTCATGTTTGGATTCATCATGTATTTCATGGTATGTAAAAACAACCAGATATGTCCAATACTCCAAAGTTGTTGTGAGTATGGATACCAAAGTGATCAAAGAACTGATCATGGGACAAAAGTGAAAGATGTCATTTAGTACTAGAGTAGTACTGATGACATTTTTTCTCGCAAGCAGAGATTATGAAGTGCTCGTTGTATGTAATTACATCGATACAGTCTTCATCAATGCTCCATGCGATTTTCGATTTAAGTAAGGGTTTTTTTTGTGTAATACACAATATGGTGGCACAGTTGTTGGAAATTGTTCCAAACAGGTTACTGTGGCAAATTCTACAATAAATGGCTAAGTATGTTGACGCTTTAGAAGCGACAAAGAAGTTGTTGAATCATGTAGTTCATTCATGAACTTAGTATGGTTCCAAGATGGTTTTGGTCAATGGGACACTATTGCAGATAGTTGCTCCATAGCTCAGTCCGAGGAATCAGGTTTCGACCAATGATTCACACATATGCAAAGCCAAGTCCACACAAAATATGAATTTTGTGAAAGCGTGAAAACGCGAGGATATGCAAAGATACACACGGAGCTGAAGTCGTCAGATCCTTTGGACATCAGGCTATACCACAAGCAAAGCATATTTACACCAGTGTGCCACAGGTGTAAAATGCATTAGCATGAACTAGATTATTGACTCTAGTGCAAGTGGGAATCTGTAGGAGATATGCCCTAGAGGCAATAATAAATGTTATTGATTATCTCCCTGTTCATAATTATGTTTATGTTCCATGCTATAACTGCTATGGTTCTCGAGTCTGCAATAACACGAGGCTCGGAGGAAGACTCATATGCACGTGTGGAATAATAAATGGTAAAATGTATTCCTAGTCTTGCCTCTAAGACTAGCTCAAGTGTTGCATGATGGTTCTGTTTTCCTGATCATGGTCATGTCTATGCCAGCAATTTTGAGGGCACAATGTTAGAGGAACATTTGTGTTGAATCGACCCGAATTGATGTTATGCTATGAGAATACCTTCGTCACAAGTTAATGGTTAATAACACAGAGATGGTTAGCGTTTGCATGATTCCTTAGACCATGAGAGTATCGAGTTTCTTCATGCTTGCTTCATGAACTTTGGGGTTTGTTAAACGTCATCCGTAAATGGGTGGCTATTACGGCGGCTTACGGGTTCATGGAAAAGTATGTCAAGTAACTTGATAGATCAAGATTGGGATTTGCTCCTCCGACGATGGAGAGATATCTCTGGGCCCTCTCGGTGTTACGGTATCCATCATCATCTGGCCAGACACACTATGATTTGATCACAGGGATGCCGGAACACGGGAACGAGAAAAGAGAACAATACCGGTAACGAGGTAACTGGCTTAGTGGACAAGTTGTTGATCCATGGGGATGCCAACATGTCTCACCTCGGTTATTTGTAACATATGGCGAAGCAACAGGAATAGCACACGGCAACTGGAGGTTCACTCGAATATTCATTCGTGTGGGTATAGGGGTCAATATGGGTGTCCACGGATCCGATGTTGATCGTTGATCGGAAGGGGTTCCAGGTCATGTCTATACTTCACCGAACCTATAGGCTCACATGCTTCAGGGTCATCTATCTATTTAATACTAGACAAGGAGTCCGAGAGAAAGTCACTGGAATAGATTCCGAGACAACGAAAAGTTCCGGAGAGAACATCGAAAAAGTTTTGGTAAAACCGAAAAGTTGTTTCGGATAAAACCATTGATCCAAAAAGGTTTTGGCAAGCACCGGGAATGTTTTGGAGGTTGCCAAATTGGTCTGGTAATTCCTGGAATTTTTTCAAAGAAAAAACCAATATAAAGTTTCGGAGCTGTCGGAATTTGTTTACCGGGTAAACGAAGATGGTTTTAAATTAAACCACAATACCAGAAATGTTCCGGAGCACGTCCAGATAATTTTAGAGGGTGCCGGAAATGTTCTGGGACCTTCCGGAATTTTTCAGAAGTAATAGTCGCGGAAAACATCTTGTCCCAGCGTGGGGGCTGTTTTTGGGGTTGTTTTTTGGGGGCGCCCCCTTTGGGGGGCAGCCCCTTGTGGCTGGACAAGATGTTGGGGGTGGGGGTCCCATGGTGTGGGGCAGCCCCCACAAATGGTGGAAAGTGTTGGAAGGAGGTGGGGCCCCATGTGGGAACACCATGGACAGGGGAACATGTTTTCTCCATGTTTGGTGGGAACATGTTTTCCTTGTTTGGTGGGTGCTTTTTTGGTGGGCTGAGATTTCAGCCACCACCCAACCATCCTTCGCCTATAAAAGGAGGTGGAGAGGAGCTCTCCATCCACACTCCAACTCTCTCACACAAGCCATGCATGATCTGGCATTCTCTCTCCCTCCCACGAAATAGTTTCGTAGTGCCGAAATGATATCTGGGTTCCGGTGGGAACTAGTTCTGGACGGCGAAGCCCTGCCGGATAGATGACACCATATGTGTGAAACCCCGTAGAGAGGTCGTAGTTTCATCCTTTTGCCCGAGGGGTTGTTCGAGTGTCCTCCCGAAGGGCTGTCCGAGTAACCATCCGAGTTTCGAGGGTCCTCCCGAAGGGCTGTCCGTGACACTGTCCGAGGGACTGTCCGACCGCCTCCCAGAGGGCTGTCCGAGGGGCAGATGAGGGAGTACATCCTCGCTGTTGGGAGGTTGTAAAATCCTAGCTGCGGGGATTTGCACCGCCGATCGTCATCGACTCTACTTCCGGTGCGCTATGAGTCGGTAACGAAAATGATCAAACCTTGTGTGCAGTCTCCATAGTGGTCCTGGGCTGGTACGTAGGTCAATTTTTTTTTGTTTTCTGCTGCGTTACCCTACAAGAGAAATATGCAAAAGTTCCTTGGCAAGGTCAATTATTTGAGAAGGTTCATAGCTAATCTGTCAAGGAAAGTTGATGCATTTGCTCCTATCCTTTGGTTAAAGAATGATGTTGATTTCACTTGGGGGGCAAAACAGCAAGAAGCATTTGATATGATCAAGAACTATTTGTGCACTCCTCCGGTGATGAAAGCGCCCAAGCATAGGGAACCCTTTAAGCTTTACATTGCAGCATAAGAAGTTGTTATTGGTGCTGTTTTGACTCAAGAAACCGAAGGAAAAGAGCATGCTATTACATATTTGAGCAGGTGTTTATTGGACGCCAAGACAAGGTATACATTTATTGAAAAACTATGTCTATGCTTATATTATGCTTGCACAAAATTAAGACATTATTTAGTGTCGAGTGCTTGCATAGTAGCTTGTCAAACCGATGTCATTAAACACATGTTGCATAGGCCGATTCTTAGTGGTAGAATTGGCAAGTGGGCTTATGCTTTGATTGAATATTACTTGGCTTATGAATCTCCAAAATCCATGAAAGGCCAAATCGTTGCTAATTTTATCGTTGAGCATCGGATTAATGACAAGCATGATGTTGATATAAACCATGCTTCATTAGTACCTTGGAGATTATATTTTGATGGTTCAGTTTGTAGCAATGGCCAAGGTGTTGGTATTGTTTATATATCTCCTCATGGTGCTGTTTTTGTGGCCTCGTGCCGTTTAGAATATTTTTGCACAAATAATCAAGCCGAATACGAAGCATTGTTATTCGCCTAGAGATGTTTCTTGCTATAGGTGCTACACATATCGAGGCTTTTGGTGATTCGTTACTAGTACTGCAACAAGTATCCAAAGTTTTTCAGTGTTTGGACGAATCACTTAATGTTTATCTTCGTAAATGTCTAGATATAATTTCTACATTGGATTGTTTTAGCATTGCTCATATATCTAGGCATGACAATTGAAGAGCAAATGAGTTGGCACAACAAGCATCCGGCTATCATGTTGATCATGGCATGTTTCGTATTTCTCAAAGGCCGATGTCTACCCTTGCCAATATAGAGGCCGAACCAGACCCCACTGATTTGGCCATTAACAAAAAATCTAGTGCAGGTGATAATCCTGACTGGAGGAAGCCCATTGTTGATTACTTGCGCAATCCGAGTGAAAGGGTGGACAGGGCTGTTCGGCGTATGGCTTTTAAATATACGATGAGGGCTGATGACCTTTATCGCCGAACAGTTGATGATGTTCTTTTAAAGTGCTTGGATGAGGACCAAGCAAGAGTTGCTATGGGAGAGGTACATGAAGGCATTTGTGGCACTCATCAGTCGGCTCCCAAGATGAAGTGGTTATTGCGACGTGCTGGGTTTTATTGGCCGACTATGATTAATGATTGCTTCAGATATTATAAAGGGTGTGAATCTTGTAAAAAATTTGGTGATATTTAATTGGCTCCTGCTGCTATGTTACATCCTATTGTCAAGCCGTGGCCTTTCAGAGGGTGGGGTTTAGACTTTATTGGAGAAATTCACCCGTCTTCCTCAAAGGGGCATCGGTTCGTATTGGTGGCAACCAATTATTTCACTAAATGGTCTGAGGCAGTACCTCTCAAAAACATGACACATACAGAGGTAATTCAGTCCATAACCGAGCACATTATTCATAGATTCGGCATTCCTCAAACATTAACTACAGATCAAGGTTCATCTTTCATGTCACATCAAGTTAGAGAATTTGCCGAATCTTACAACATAAAGATGCTCAATTCCTCCCCATATTATGCCCAAGCTAATGGACAAGCTGAGTCTAGCAATAAAATTTTAATCAAGCTCATCAAGAAGAAGAATGAGGATAATCCAAGGAGATGGCATAAATTGTTGTCTGAAGCTTTGTGGGCACATAGAATCTCAAGGCATGGTGCTACGAAGGTGACTCCATATGAGCTAGTATATGGTCAAGAGGTTGTTTTACCAGTGGAAGTAAATTTGAATGCTTTGAGAATAGCCAAACAAAATGTTTTATCGGCAATAGACTTTTATAACTTGATGATGGACAATATTAATGAGGTTGCCGATAAACGTTTGGCTGCTTTAAAGGCCATAGAGAGAGACAAGTTGAGGGTGGCAAGAGCTTACAATAAGAAAGTCAAGTTGAAGAATTCAAGTTGGCGATCTCGTCTGGAAAGTGATTCTGTCGATTGGTTCAAGAGATAGAAAATTCGGGAAGTGGTCTCCGAGTTGGCAAGGTCCTTTTAGGATTACAAGAGTAGTCCCCCGAAACTCGTATTTGGTGGAATCCGTAAAGGGACATTGTTACCTCGAGCTCTTAATGGCAAGTACTTGAAGAAGTATCACCCGAGTGTGTGGCAAGAAGCCTAAGTAGGCAATGGCCGATATACGATTATCGCCCTTAACACAATTATGGCCGATACATAATTATCACCCTGAGAGATATAAATGGCCGAGGGAGTGTTGACATCGTCCTTCGAACAAACACCGTAAATATAATTTTTCGGCATGCAAGCTTTGCCGAAAAACAGCGGGGCATGTGTTGACATCAGATTTTGGCACGGCATAAAAGGAAAATAAGATGGCCTCGAGTGAAAGGGTTTTCAGCATGAAAAGTTTCACGTCGCCGAGTGGAACAACTTTGATGTTTAGGTTATCATCATCAGACCTTATCTTAGGGGCTGAAACTGTACTCCGAGTGGCAGAATTTAGTGTTTCGAATGCTTTTCGGCCAATTACGCCTTCAAGGCGACCTCGGATGAAGGAGTACTCTACATGGATTGTCTTCGTCTCGTCGAGGCGATCGATTTTGATATATAAATCATCTTAATCCGAGTTCGTATGCAAAAGTTACAGTCAATACGGTCCAGCCCGACCAAAGACCAAAATATTACGCTCGACACCAGAAAACCTTCAACAGAAGAAAGTTTTGTCTGGTCGAGCCGGTCGATTTTCATGTATAAATTGTCTTGATCCGACGTAGTATGCAACCTGGGGAGGCAAAATAAGATCAGGTTGTATTTCCAGTCAGAAAATCCGAGTGAAAAGCTTACCATCCAAGTGAAAATGTAGTCGTCCGAGTGAAAGTTCGCCGTCCGAGTGAACTTATTGCCATCAGAATGGAATATTCTCATCCGAGTGAGAGCTTGTCGTTCGGGTAAAGGATTGCCGTCCGAGTGAAAATATTACAGATCCAAATGAAATATTGTGATCCGAGCGAAAGCTTGCCGTTCGGGTAAAAGATTGCCGTCCGACTGCAGGATCTAGTCGGGCGATCCGAGTGAAGGACTCTAATATCCGAGTGGAGAGATTCAGATCCGAGTGCTCCGACCAGAAGCTGAAAATGTGCCTGAAAGGTTATTTGGATGCCTCGGATGGAAAAGTGTTCAACATGGAAGTTGTGCGTATCGTCGAAACGGTCAACTTTGGTTTTGAGGTCATCATATGAGATAGTATACAACCTGCAACATCGCTACAAGACTCGGGCAGTACAGTCAGCTGCATGACTGAGTCCGACTGGTCCCGTACAGTATTTAAGCTGGCCTTGTTTGAAAAAGTGATCAACATGAGAGTTGTTTCTTTCGTCAAGATGCACAAATTTGATATTTGGGCCATCTTGATCGGAGGTCATATGCAAATTTGACGGCCCGCGCAAGGAGGAAGACAAAAGTTGGGCCAGATTCAGACTGAATCCGAGTTGAAGTAGAACTAGGACTATAGGACGTGATTTGATGCAATTTTTCGTGTAAGGAAAGCCTAGATGAATTCTTTGCTTGTACGGGAAGTCCAGCCGCCTCTTATATATGTTGGGGGTGACGGCCGATTGAACAACACACAATCGAATAAATCAATATACTACTTTTTCATCTACGTTTTATCTCTCCACCATTTTTCTCTTTCGTTCTTCGCTATTGTCCGTGTTTGAGAGCTGCGAATCCCGAGGCTCTAGGGGCGAGCGAATCGACCTAGGGCAGCCCATAGCCGTCGCACTGCCTGACGGGGTCCCTCCCGGGCGTGTGGGGTTTCGGGTCTTCAAATACTAGTAGAAAACAGGGCTTTGGTTCAGGCTTGCCCAGCCCATTAGTCCCGGTTCAGTCATGAACTGGGACCCATGGGGGCATACGTCCCGGTTCGTGCGCCCAGGGGGCCGGCCGGGCCTCATGGGGCATTGGTCCTGGTTCGTCTGGACCCTTTTGTCCCGGTTCCAGACACGAACCGGGACCAATAGGCCTCGCTCCTGGCCCACATCCATTGGTCCCGGTTCGTGGCTGGAACCGGGACCAAAGGGTGGCCTTTAGTCCCGGTTCCAGCCACAAACCGGGACCAATGGTGTGGCTATATATACCCCTCGCCCGCGAGCAGAGCACTCCACTGCTCTGTTTTTTTTGGCCGGCGAGGGGAGGGCTTTGTGGTGCTCTAGCTCACCTCCTATGCACATGAGATGTTCGATGAAATGCCCGAGCCTCACTACTTAAGCTTTCTCCTCTCCAAACTCAACCTCCAAGCTCCATTTTCCTCAAGATTTGTCTAGGTTTAGCTGTCTGTCACGTCCCGTCCCCGTCTTCACCGCCGTCGATCGCCGCGCCGATCTCGTCGCCGGCACCACCGTGGTGAGCCTCTTGTTCTTATCTTCTTTCTAAAAGAAAAAAAATATTACTTGTATGATTTAGATAGATACTTGTATAATTTTCTTACTTTTATTATTGTTTGTTATTATATAGTGCGATGGTTTTGGTATCCACCCCCGTCGGCCCTCGTCCTGTCTATGATTCGGATGTGGTATATATTATATTTTATAACTATTTGGTTCATTTATTGTTTATGACAATTATGCCGACCAATGTGAGATAGATTTTTTTATCTAGGAGGTATGTGAACCGAAAATTCCAACCGACCCTATTGTCGAGAGGTTAAATTTAGTTGAAGAAGAAAACAATTACTTGAAGGAAAAATTGAAAAAAATTGAGGAGGAGAAGATGATATTGGAGTTGCATGTTGCTGATGTCGTCGATGATCACAAGATCAAGATGAATGCAATGCGCTTCAAGATTAGAAAGTATAGAAAATATGCCATTCATACCGGGGCTTGGTATCATTATGCCGTTGGATCAATTGTTACCTTGGTTGCGATTATGATCGCATTTGTTGTTGCATTGAAATGTTTTACACAGTTTCAATGTATGGTTTAATTAGATGCTCTGGAGAGCTATATGTTGTTCAATGAGAACTATGTATGTACTTTGGTTTTAATGTGATGATGAACTTCTATTAATTTGGTCACTGATCTATTCATGATGTTCTGTAATGGTTTTTGACACACTTAATTATATATAATGCACGCAGATGAACCGGCAATGAATGTACGGTGACACACGCACCTCCGAGTACATTAAGGGCGTGCATAATTTTCTCGAAGTGGCTGAGGCAAACAAGCAGAATGGTTTTATGTGTTGTCCATGCCCTATATGTGGGAATACGAAGTCTTAGTCTGACCGGAAAATCCTTCACACCCACCTGCTTTATAAGGGTTTCATGCCACACTATAATGTTTGGACCAAGCACGGAGAAAGAGGGGTTATGATGGAAGACAGCGAAGAAGAAGAGGATGATGACAACTATGTGCCCCCTGAATACGGTGATGCTGCAACAGGGGAAGCTGAAGATCAAGAGGAACCAGACGATGTGCCTGATGATGATCTCCGCCGGGTCATTGTTGATGCAAAGAGACAGTGCGAAAGTGAAAAGGAGAAGCTGAAGTTCGATCGCATGTTAGAGGATCACCAAAAAGGGTTGTACCCCAATTGCGAAGATGGCAACACAAAGCTCGGTACCGTACTGGAATTGCTGCAGTGGAAGGTAGAGAATGCTGTGCCAGACAAAGGATTTGAGAAGCTACTGAAAATATTGAAGAAGAAGCTTCCAAAGGATGACGAATTGCCCGACAGTACATACGCAGCAAAGAAGGTCGTATGCCCTCTAGGATTGGAGGTGCAGAAGATACATGCATGCCCTAATGACTGCATCCTGTACCGCGGTGCGTATGAGGATTTGAACGCATGCCCGGTATGCCGTGCATTGTGGTATAAGATCAGACGAGATGACCCTGGTGATGTTGACGGCAAGCCCCCCAGGAAGAGGGTTCCTGCGAAGGTGATGTGGTATGCTCCTATAATACCACGGTTGAAACGTCTGTTCAGAAACAAAGAGCATGCCAAGTTGAAGCGATGGCACAGAGAGGACCATAAGAAAGACGGGAAGTTGAGAGCACCCGCTGACGGGTCGCAGTGGAGAAAAATTGAGAGAAAGTACTGGGAGGAGTTTGCAGGTGACACAAGGAACGTATGGTTTGGTTTAAGCGCAGATGACATTAATCCTTTTGGGGAGCAGAGCAGCAATCACAACACCTGGCCCGTGACTCTATGTATCTATAACCTTCCTCCTTGGCTGTGCATGAAGCGGAAGTTCATTATGATGCCAGTACTCATCCAAGGCCCTAAGCAACCCGGCAACGACATTGATGTGTACCTAAGGCCATTAGTTGAAGAACTTTTACAACTGTGGAATGGAAACGGTGTACGTGTATGGGATGAGCACAGACAGGAGGAATTTGCCCTGCATGCGTTGCTGTTTGTAACCATAAATGATTGGCCTGCTCTCAGTAACCTTTCAGGACAGACAAACAAGGGATGCCACGCATGCACGCACTGTTTAGTGACACCGAAAGTATATACCTGGACAAATGCAGGAAGAATGTGTACCTGGGGCATCGTCGATTTCTTCCGACCAACCATCAATGTCGAAAGAAAGGCAAGCATTTCAAAGGCGAGGCAGATCACCGGAAGAAGCCCGCCATGCGTACCGGTGATTGTAGGAGATATGCCCTAGAGGCAATAATAAATGTTATTGATTATCTCCTTGTTCATAATTAGGTTTATGTTCCATGCTATAACTGCAATGATTCTTGAGTCTGCAAATAAAACGAGGCTTCGAGGGAAACTCATGTGCACGTGTGGGATAATAAATGGTAAAATGTATTCCTAGTCAAGCCTCTATGACTGGCTCAAGTGTTGCATGATGGTTCTGTTTTCCTGATCATGGGCATGTCTATGCTAGCAACTTTTGAGGGCACAATGTTACGAGAACAAGATTGATGTTATGCTATGAGATACATTCGTCACAAGTTAATGGTTAATAACACTGAGATGGTTACTGTTTGCATAATTCTTTAGACCATGAAAGTATCGAGTTTCTTCATACTTGCTTCATGAACTTTGGGGTTTGTTAAACGTCATCCGTAAATGGATGGCTATTACGGCGGCTTACAGGTTCATGGAAAAGTGTGTCAAGTAACTTGATAGCTCAAGATTGGGATTTGCTCCTCTGGCGATGGAGAGATATCTCTGGGCCCTCTCGGTGTTACGGTATCCATCATCGTCTGGCCAGACACAATGTGATTTGATCACAGGGATGCCGGAACACGGTAACGAGAAAAGAGAACAATACCAGTAACGATGTAACTAACATAGTGGACAAGTTGTTGATCCACGGGAATGCCAACATGTCTCACCTCGGGTATTTGTAACATATCGTGAAGCAACAGGAATAGCACACGGCAACTGGAGGTTCACTCGAATATTCATTCGTGTGGGTATAGGGGTCAATATGGGTGTCCACGGCTCCGATGCTGATCATTGATCGGAAAGTGTTCCCGTCATGTCTATACTTCACCGAACCTATAGGGTCACACGCTTAAGGGTCATCTATCTACTGAATACTAGACAAGGAGTCCGAGAGAAAGTCAACGGAAAAGTTCCGGAGAGAACACCGAAAAAGTTTCGGTAAACCCAAAAAGTTGTTTTGGATAAAACCATTGATCCAAAAAGGTTTCGGCAAGCACCAGGAATGTTTTGGAGGTTGCCAGATTGGTCTGGTAATTTCTAGAAATTTTGCAGAAGAAAAAACCGAAAAAAAGTTTCGGAGCTGCCGGAATTGTTTACCGGGTAAACGAAGATGGTTTTAAATTAAACCACCATACTGGAAATGTTCCATAGTGCGTCCAGATAATTTTAGAAGGTGTCGGAAATGTTCTGGGACCTTTCGGAATTTTTCAGAAGTAATAGTCGCGGAAAACATCTTGTCCCAGCGTGAGGGGACAAGATCCCACGTAACGTGGGGGCTGTTTTGTGCTGTTTTTTGGGGGCGCCCCCTTTAGGGGACAGCCCCCTTGTGGCTGGACAAAGTGTTGGGGGGGCCCCCCCATGGTGGGGGCAGCCCCCACAAATGGTGGAGAGTGTTGGGAGGAAGGTGGGGCCCCATGGAGGAACACCATGGACAAGGGAACATGTTTTTCCCTTGTTTGGTGGGAACATGTTCTTGTTTTGTGTGAACATGTTTTCACCATGTTTTGTGGGCTGAAATTTCAGCCCCCTCCACCCCTTCCACCACTATATAAGGAGGAGGAGAGGTGCTCTCCAACTGCACTCCAACTCTCTCACACATGGCATGCATGATCTGCCTTTCTTCTCTTCCTCCCATGAAATTGTTTCGTAGTGCCGAAAGGCTGTCTGGGTTCCGGTGGGAACTAGTTCTGGACGGCGAAGCCCTGCCGGATAGATGACACCGTATGTGTGCAACTCCGTAGAGAGGTCGTAGTTTCGTCCTTTTTGCCCGAGGGGCTGTTCGGGTGTCCTCCCGAAGGGCTGTCCGAGTAACCGTCCGAGTTTCGAGGGTCCTCCCGAAGGGCTGTCCGTGACACTGTCTGAGGTACTGTCCGACCACCTCGTGGAGGGCTGTCAGAGGGGCAGATGAGGGAGTACATCCTCGCGGTTGGGAGGTTGTAAAATCCTAGCTGCGGGGATCTGCGCCGACGATCGTCATCGACTCTACATCCGCTGCGCTACGAGTCGATAACAAAAATGATCAAACCTTGTATGCAGTCTCCATAGTGGTCCTGGGCTGGTGCGTAGGTCGGAAATTTTTTATTTTTTGCTGTGTAACCCTACAGTGGCATCATGAGCCGTGCTATGCGTAGATGCAGGTTGCGATCTAGAATACATAGAGATGTATGGGTGTTGCACAATATAATTAGGTAGTAGATGAGTTCTATTACTGAAAATTATTTGTGCGGGTAGCAGATGAAATCTGTTACCCGATGTTCCTGTTGCTTCCCTTGAATTTGCATATTCCTGATCTTGACGGCATGGTAGAATCTCACAAAGTTCTGGCAATCCACGAGCCTTTCATGCCGCTCCTGAGTATGTTGATTGACAGATCAACGAAGTGCTAACAGTTCTTTGGGTTCCACCATAGTTAAAGAAAGACGGATGTTTCGCAGACGAAAGGGAAATGCAGATATGATCTGCACGGGGGTCATGCGTATGACGAAGTTCAGTATGGGGCTCGAGATTTTATTATCTCGTGTTTCATACACCCCGGTATGTTAATCTACCGACTTGGATAATCATGCTTGATGATGAATTTTGGTAGCTTCGGTTTGTTTCGAAACCTTAGAAGCCACGTAAAACAAGTTTTTGCTGAACCGATTAGAGGCATCTAACTTGGTTTTGCAGGAGGGTTTGCATGTGCATGTGATGTGGTATAGCAGTGCTCATATTAATTTGATTATGTATGAGATGTCTATATCATGTAAAATTAACATGACCTGCGTGTCATGATTCGGCATGATGGCTGGAGCCACATGATTGCACTTTAAATGACCTACGTGTCAACCTTATGTAATGCACTTATTTTATTAGCTATAGAGATAGCAATATTATCTGGTGCATCGACAAGGTGGTGGCAATCTTCGCAAAGGTGAACACCGACGCGAATGCCGAAGACGAAGAAATAGAAGACTTCTCCGTCAGAAAGGGCTATACCATATCATGCACCCTTCTTGATTGCGCGGTAGTCGCTTTTTATTAGGGTGATCTCTCACAAAAATATCAAGTAGTTAGTGTTCTCCCAAATGTAGCACCGTCACGGCACCTAACTTTTCGGGGTATCACAGGATCTCCCTGGGTACGAACGATTAGGGATGTGTGAGGCGGGTGAGTTGAGACCTCGCAGCAAGATCACTTGGTTGTCTTGACGTTCTGGAAGGATCTCCCTGAGCTCGGAACATGCCCATCGATAGATGAACAAGAGTTACATAGAGATGTGATCGGCAAGTTTGCCTACCGATTGAAGTTCGCGCCATCAGTGTTCATCTTGTTCAATGGCGTTGAATGGAAATGCGGGTCTTGAATCGCTCATAATCAATTATGAGAGATATTGATTTGAGTGGGAGTGCACTGTAGAATTATCTTGTTTAATTCTCAGTGCAATTAATTGTGAACACTGTCTAAGTGTTATATGCATAATAGTTGTAGAATAATGGCTCGTGTTTCCACCTTCCCTGTTAAAATTGAATAGCTGTTAAATATCTGGTTAAAACTTTACGGTTGGTAACGTAATGTGAGGATTGTCCTCAAGAGTGCTGAGAAGGACTTTGTCCTATCGCATGCTTTCGGTATTCTCCCACAATGCTATGGATGATGAGACTCTCGTCCTTCGATCCAAAAGCTATACTTCCGTTTTAGTCAAAGTGCAATATGTTTGCTTCCATGAGACACAAACTTCGAAAGTTTTGGGATAGTTATGTGATATTCATGGAATCTGAAAATCCTTTTCAGATACAAACAAAGCAATGTTTGTTTGCAAACTATTAGTAAAGGTGTTTACTATGCATTAGACTGATAAGAAAGGGATCCAGAAGAACGCCTGTCATATGATGAAAGGTGAATAAAACAACAACTTAAAGAGAAAGGAAGTGTCCAAAGGGTGTTAGTGAAACTTTCACGCCTAGGAAGTCCGGGGCTAACGCCACTCTTAAGTTGGGTGCTTCTTCTGAGAGTAGGAGAAATACTAAAAGTTAAACTGTTAGAAGTATAAAGGCAGAAAGAAAGAAGACTGGAATATCTAGCTCATGTATGAATGTCATACAAGTTTTTGATGTATAGAAGGCTAGTCAAAGATATAGTTCTTGGGAATTATGGTTAAACATGTTAATCACTAATTCTTGGGTATTGTGAGTTAATCACAAAGATACCCGCTCGATTGCATTCTGTTGCAACTCGATGTAAGAACTACTACGGCCTGAAAGACTAGGCAGGAATGCGGTTGAGATACACACATGGAACATAGTAAATGTTACTATACCTTCCATCGGTGTATTACCTATGTATTTACTTTCATAATTAATTTTAGAGTTTCACACTCTAGCCCTTTGCATAAGGTATCTTGCAAGAAGGTTGTTCATAAGAGAACTTTTTATGTTCGATGTTATGAATAACATAAGGGCCATACTTTCATTGAGAATGAGATGTATGTTATGAATAATGATAATAATATATTACCTCTGGATTTACTTTCATAATTCATTTTAGAATTTTACACACTCTAGCCCATTGCACAATGTTTGTTGCAAAAGAGTTGTTCATAAAAGAATAATTGTTGTTCAGTATTATGAATAACATAAAGGGCCATGCTTCCATCCGAGATTGGACGTATGTTATGAATACTGATGGTAATATGATATATCCATAACACTGACGATAAATGTCATAAGACTAAAAGAATACCACACAAGTGTGGCACCGCATTTGGTCACATTGGAGAAACCCGCATGAAAAATTCCATTATGATGGATTTTGAAGTCGTTTGATTTTGAATCATCTGACACTTGCAACTTTCCTCCGAAAAGTGAAGTGACTGAAATACCGTTCACGGGCCATAAGGAACGAGCAACAAACTTATTGGTGATCATACATTTTGATGTGTGTAGTTCAATAAACGTTGTTGCAAGTAGTGGATTTATCTATCTTCAGAAATGACTCAAGTAGATATATGGATATTTACTTGATGAGACGTAAGTCTGGATCTTTTGAAATCATTCGAAAGGTTTTCAAAAATGAAGTAGAATTTATTGTAACAAGAAAATTCTGTTTCTACAATTCAATTGCAGAAAGGAATATTTGAGTTACAAGTTTAGCGAATGTCTGATGAGTTGTGAAAAGAGTTTCATAACTTACACCTCCTGGAACACCACTGTGAGTGAAAAGTCCGTGAAGATGTAATCGAACCATTTATGACATGGTAAGATCAAAGATGACATAAATAAATTTGCCATTATCCCTTTTGAAAGTGATGCTTTAGAGACTGCGGCTTTTACACTGAAAAGAGCTCCATCAGGTCTGTTGAAATGACGCCATGGTATGGTACGCCCAACCATGTTTTATCTTTTCTTAAACATTTGGAATATGGGGCTTGTGTAAAAGGTTACAAATCTATTCCAAATCAGACAAGTGCTACTTTGTAGGTTATCCCAAGCAATTGGGTATTCCTCCCTCACTATACCGAGGCAAATAGGTTTGCCACAAAGAACGGTATGTTTTTTGAAGAAAATGGTTCTTTCAAAAAGGTGAGTGGGAGAATAATGCAACTCGACGAGATAACCAGTATCTCCGTCATCAGGTCAAAGGAAAGGAACCTTGGAAGTGATTCCGGAGTTTCCTACTGTGACTGATACGGAAGTCTCTACAATAAAATGTATGGACTTCGGTCGAACTTGCAGCTGAACCACGTAGGCAAAGCTCGTGCAAACCTATCAGGTGCGCAAACGAGATATTGTTGTTATACAACAGTATACCTACGATACACAAGGAAGCGTTGATGGGCCCTGACTCCGGAATTGGCTAAATGACAATACAATCCGAGATAGTTTCCATATAAATGTTTCAAGATTAAAAGCTTGATACACCTTTCGGAAGACTTAGAGTCTAATGAATTTTATGGAACTTAAAACTGATACAGATAAAAATGTTTTATCCATAAAGCTCGACTTGTTGAAATAACAAGTTCAAGGAGTTGACTACGATAAGGATGTTTCACCGTAGCGATGCTTAAAGTCGGTTCGGGTTAAACTAGCAATTAATACATATTTCAATCATGAGATATGAAACAAGGATGACGAAAGGATTTCCATCTAATGGAAATAAAACCAAGGACTTGCATGTGTTATAGTCCAAGGTATTTTGTCAATCCAGAGGATGCTAGTAAGTATGCAAACTTCAGAGTTCCAGCGATGGACAGAAGAGAGCAAAATGGAGTTGGAATCTTCATGTTTTGATGAAATGATTAAAAGGGTTTTGACTTCATCAATGGGTAACGATGATGCTTGTGATTCAAGAAAGTAAGTGGGAGCATAATAAAACTTCTAAAAACATTGTGTGCTTGACACATTGTTAATTGGAAATAAATTTCTTGACACGAATTAGGACTTCATTTGAAAATAGATTTCCGATGAAGTGCCTGGGCTAAATAGCCTTGATATTAGGCATGATGATCTATGGAGATAGATTTACCTAATGGGGCTAAGCAATGAATACATATTGACAAGATGCTAAAACTTTTTAGCATTTAAAATGACAAGGAGTGATTCTTGCTGAAGTCACATGGAAAGAGTTTTGCAAGACTCGGTGTCCCAAAAACACTGATGAGCAAAATACATGATGGAGATTCCACACACCTTCGTGTTTGGATTAATCATGTATTCCATGGTATGTAAAAACAACCAGATATGTCCAATACTCCAAAGTTGTTGCGAGTATAGATACCAAAGTGATCAAAAGTACTGATCATGGGACAACAGTGAAAAAGGGTCATTGAGTACTATAGTAGCACTGATGACATGTTTTCTCGCAAGTGGAGATCATGAACAGTTCGTTGTAAAAGGTTACATCGATACAGTCTTCATCATTTCTCCATGCGATTTTCGATTTAAATTGAGGGTTTTGTGTAATACACAATATGGTGGCACAGTTAGTTGGAATTTGTTCAAACAAGTTACTGTGGCGAATTCTATAACAGAGGCGAAGTATGTTGCCGCTTTTAAAGCGACAAAGAAGATGTTGAAACATATAGTTCATTCATGAACTTAGTACGGTTCCAAGATGGCTTTTGTCAATGGGACACTACTGCAGGTAGTTGCTCCATAACTCAGTCTGAGGAATCCAGGTTCGACCTGTGATTCACATACATATATAGCCAAGTCCACACAAAATATGAATTTTGTGAAAGCGTGAAAACGCGAGGATATGCAAAGATACACACGGAGCTGAAGTCGTCAGATCCGTTGGACATCAGGCTATACCACATGTGAAGCATATTTTACACCAATGTGCCATAGGTGTAAAGTGCATTAGCATTAACTAGATTATTGACTCTAGTGAAAGTGGGAGTCTGTAGGAGATATGCCCTAGAGGAAATAATAATTGTTATTGATTATCTCCTTGTTCATAATTAGGTTTATGTTCCATGCCATAACTGCAATGATTCTTGAGTCTGCAAATAAAACGAGGCTTCGAGGGAAACTCATGTGCACGTGTGGGATAATAAACGGTAAAATGTATTCCTAGTCAAGCCTCTATGACTGGCTCAAGTGTTGCATGATGGTTCTGTTTTCCTGATCATGGGCATGTCTATGCCAGCAACTTTTGAGGGCACAATGTTACGAGAACACTTGTGTTGAATCGACCCGATTGATGTTATGCTATGAGATACATTCGTCACAAGTTAATGGTTAATAACACTGAGATGGTTACTGTTTGCATAATTCTTTAGACCATGAAAGTATCGAGTTTCTTCATACTTGCTTCATGAACTTTGGGGTTTGTTAAACGTCATCCATAAATGGATGGCTATTACGGCGGCTTACAGGTTCATGGAAAAGTGTGTCAAGTAACTTGATAGCTCAAGATTGGGATTTGCTCCTCCGGCGATGGAGAGATATCTCTGGGCCCTCTCGGTGTTACGGTATCCATCATCGTCTGGCCAGACACAATGTGATTTGATCACAGGGATGCCGGAACACGGTAACGAGAAAAGAGAACAATACCAGTAACGAGGTAACTAGCATAGTGGACAAGTTGTTGATCCACAGGAATGCCAACATGTCTCACCTCGGGTATTTGTAACATATCGTGAAGCAACAGGAATAGCACACGGCAACTGGAGGTTCACTCGAATATTCATTCGTGTGGGTACAGGGGTCAATATGGGTGTCCACGGCTCCGATGCTGATCATTGATCGGAAAGTGTTCCCGTCATGTCTATACTTCACCGAACCTATAGGGTCACACGCTTAAGGGTCATCTATCTGCTGAATACTAGACAAGGAGTCCGAGAGAAAGTCAACGGAAAAGTTCCGGAGAGAACACCGAAAAAGTTTCGGTAAAACCGAAAAGTTGTTTTGGATAAAACCATTGATGCAAAAAGGTTTCGGCAAGCACCAGGAATGTTTTGGAGGTTGCCAGATTGGTCTGGTAATTTCTATAATTTTTCCAGAGAAAAAACCGAAAAAAAGTTTCGGAGCTGCCGGAATTGTTTACCGGGTAAACGAAGATGGTTTTAAATTAAACCACCATACTGGAAATGTTCCAAAGCGCGTCCAGATAATTTTAGAAGGTGTCGGAAATGTTCTGGGACCTTTCGGAATTTTTCAGAAGTAATAGTCGCGGAAAACATCTTGTCCCAGCGTGAGGGGACAAGATCCCACGTAACGTGGGGGCTGTTTTGGGCTGTTTTTTGGGGGCGCCCCCTTTAGGGGACAACCCCCTTGTGGCTGGACAATGTGTTGGGGGGGCCCCCCATGGTGGGGGCAGCCCCCACAAATGGTGGAGAGTGTTGGGAGGAAGGTGGGGCCCCATGGGGGAACACCATGGACAAGGGAACATGTTTTTCCCTTGTTTGGTGCGAACATGTTCTCCTTGTTTTGTGAGAACATGTTTTCACCATGTTTAGTGGGCTGAAATTTCAGCCCCCTCCACCCCTTCCACCACTATATAAGGAGGAGGAGAGGTGCTCTCCAACTGCACTCCAACTCTCTCACACATGGCATGCATGATCAGCCTTTCTTCTCTCTTTCCCATGAAATAGTTTCGTAGTGCCGAAAGGCTGTCTGGTTTCCGGTGGGAACTAGTTCTAGATGGCGAAGCCCTGCCGGATAGATGACACCGTATGTGTGCAACCCCGTAGAGAGGTCGTGGTTTCGTCCTTTTTGCCCGAGGGGCTGTTCGGGTGTCCTCCCGAAGGGCTGTCCGAGTAACCGTCCTAGTTTCGAGGGTCCTCCCGAAGGGCTGTCCGTGACACTGTCTGAGGGACTGTCCGACTGCCTCCCGGAGGGCTGTCCGAGGGGCAGATGAGGGAGTACATCCTCGCGGTTGGGAGGTTGTAAAATCCTAGCTGCGGGGATCTGCACCGATGATCGTCATCGACTCTACTTCCGCTGCGCTACGAGTCGGTAACGAAAATGATCAAACCTTGTATGCAGTCTCCATAGTGGTCCTGGGCTGGTGCGTAGGTCGGAAATTTTTTATTTTCTGCTGCGTAACCCTACAGTGATCACGTACTTGCTATGGTCAATGATTTACACGTAATCTTTGGAAAGGGTCCCAGCGGACTATCTGTTCCGAATGACGCTGAGGGACGCGCACCCATGTGGAAGAAGAAATCTATATTTTGGGACCTACACAACTGGAAAGACCTAGAGGTCCGCTCTTCAATCGACGTGATGCACATGACAAAGAACCTTTGCGTGAACCTACTAGGCTTCTTGGGCGTGTATGGGAAGACAAAAGATACACCGGAGGCACGGGAGGACCTGCAACGTTTTCACGAAAAAGACGGCATGCCTCCAAAGCAGTATGAAGGTCCTGCCAGCTACGCTCTTACCAAAGAAGATAAGGAAATCTTCTTTGAATGCCTGCTCAGTATGAAGGTCCTGTCTGGCTTCTCGTCGAATATAAAGGGAATAATAAATATGGCAGAGAATAAGTTCCAGAACCTAAAGTCTCATGGCTGCCACGTGATTATGATGCAACTGCTTCTGGTTGCATTGAGGGGGCTTCTACCGGAAAACGTTTGATTAGCCATTGTGAAGCTATGTGCATTCCTCAATGCAATCTCTCAAAAGGTGATCGATCCACAAATCCTACCAAGGCTAAGGAGTGATGTGGCGCAATGTCTTGTCAGATTCGAGCTGGTGTTCCCACCATCCTTCTTCAATATCATGACGCACGTCCAAGTTCATCTAGTCGACGAGATTGTCATTCTGGGTCCTATATTTCTACACAATATGTTCCCCTTTGAGAGGTTCATGGGAGTCCTAAAGAAATATGTCCGTAACCGCGCTAGGCCAGAAGGAAGCATCTCCATGGGCCATCAAACAGAGGATGTCATTGGGTTTTGTGTTGACTTCATTCCTGGCCTTAAGAAGATTGGCCTCCCTCAATCGCGGTATGAGGGAAGACTGACTGGAAAAGGCACGCTAGGAGGGGACTCAATAATATGTAGGGACGGGCATTCTTGGTCTCAAGCACACTACACAGTTCTACAGAACTCTACCTTGGTGACCCCGTATGTCGATGAACACAAGAACATTCTACGCTCCAAACACCCGGAGCAGTGTGACGACTGGATTACATGTGAACACATCAGTACTTTCAGCAGTTGGTTGGAAACACGTCTCAGAGGTGACAACACTGTTTCTGATGAGCTGTACTCGTTGTCCAGGGGACCATCTTCGACTGTATTGACTTACAAAGGATACGAGATAAATGGGAATACATTTTACACGATCGCCCAAGATCAAAAGAGCACCAACCAAAACAGCGGTGTCCGCTTTGATGCAGCAACCAAGAGGGGAAAGGACACATATTATGGTTGCATAGTGGACATATGGGAACTTGACTACGGACATGATTTTAAGGTCCCTTTGTTTAAGTGCAAATGGGTCAATATGTCAGGAGGCGGGGCACAGGTAGACCCATAGTGCGGAATGACAACAGTGGATCTGAACAATCTTGGGTACACAGACGAACCATTCGTCCTAGCCAATGATGTGGCGCAGGTTTTCTATGTGAAGGACATGTCTACCAAACCGAGAAAAAGAAAAGATAAGGAAGCGAATACATCATACGATGAGTCAAAGCGCCACATAGTTTTTTCAGGAAAAAGACACATCGTGGGATTGGCGGGCAAGACAGACATGTCTGAAGATTATGAAAAGTTTCATGAAATTCCTCCCTTCAAAGTCAAGGCTGACCCAAGCACCCTGTTAAGCGATGAAGAATATCCATGGTTACGGCGCAATAAGCAAAGGACACAAGCGAAAAAAAAGTGAAGACTTTCTCTCCACAACTATTATGATGATGCCTTTGATCTAGAATATCACTGCATTTACATGTGAAGAAATGAAATCCCTTTGTAACAGACGAGTTTCCGTATGAAACCCTGATACTTCGAAAGAGAATGTCCATTTTGTACACGAAGTGCATCCAGTTTTTGCCGTAACCCTCTCAACTTTTTAGCACATGCTATGTGGGTGAAATGATGATACCATGCCAACTTTCAACCTTTTCAGAGTTCATTTGAAGTGCTTTTCAATTTCAGGGTCATTTAGCACAAAAAATCAGTAAATGCATGAAAAATAACAAATGATGTCAGAAAGGGTTGAAAATTGATGATGTGGCTTTGAATGGTGCATTTTGAACACACAAAAAGTCTGGAGTTCAAATAAGTTCAAAAAAATGAAATCCCTTTGTAACAGACGAGTTTCCGTATGAAACCATGGTACTTCGAAAGAGATTGTCCATTTTAGAGACGAAGTGCATCCAGTTTTTGCCGTAACCGTCTCAAATTTTTAGCACATGCTATGTGGGTGAAATGATGATACCATGCCAACTTTCAACCTTTTCAGAGTTTATTTGAAGTGCTTTTCAATTTCAGGGTCATATAGCTCAAAAAAATCAGTAAATGCATGAAAAATAACAAATGAAGTCAGAAAGGGTTGAAAATTGATGATGTGGCTTTGAATTGTGCATTTTGAACACACAAAAAGTCTAGAGTTCAAATAAGTTCAAAAAAATGTCTTCAGAAATTTTTTGTTTGAAACTTTAATAGCAAACTAAAATAACAAAATTTGTTTTTGATTAAAACAGACATTTCAAATAACCTAAAAATTACCAAATTGAATTTAATGATAAAACACAGTAATATTAAATAGCAGGAAAAACAATCACTCAAAAATCTATTTTTATAGTAAAGTCATTCACAAACTATTGATTCACACAAATTTCAAAAAATTCAAATTTAAAATATTCAAATTGCAAAACTAATGGCACTAACAGAAAGTTTATAATTTTTATTACCTAAAAGCAAAAAGAATCACTAAAAAACAGTAAGAATTTTGTTGTAAGTAGAAACAAAATAAAATAAATAAAGCAAAAAAGAAAACAAAAAATGGAAAAAAAATGCCACCTACTGGGCCACCACAGCCTGAATACGACTAGGAACCCAACCATGGGCCAGGATTCAGGCCCGCAGCAGGCCCAGTAGGCCCACGGGCAAGGATTGATAGAGTAGGCCCGAAAGCCTGCAGTTGAGAGGAGCTCGAGAGGGTGGGCGCAGCAGCGCCTATAAACCACTATCGAGCTCTCTGAACTAGCGAGGTGGGACTAAACATCCCACAGCACCGCGCCAGCGCAAGGCCTTTGGTCCCGGTTGGTAGCACCAACCGGGACAAAAGGGGTGCATTGGTCCCGGTTCGTGGCACAAACCGGGACCAATGCCCCCCTTTTCGCCCCGGTTCGTTCCACCAACCGGGACCAAAGGTGTCTGTTTCCCGCCCTTTGGGCTACTGAAAAGAGACCTTTGGTCCCGGTTGGTGGCACGAACCGAGACCAAAGGGGGCATTGGTCCCGGTTTGGGCCACAAACCAGGACCAATGTTTCGTGTATATAAGAAAAACTTAGCAGTTTCTCCAAAATTCACTTGTCTTCTCCGCCGTCAGGCTGCTCCACCTCGCCATCGTCGCCGACGCCGTCAGGCCCGCCCCGCCACCGACGCCGCCCGGCCCGACGCCGACGCCGCCCCGACGTCGCCCCGCCCGCCCCTGCCCGCCCCGACGCCGACGCCGCCCTGGCCCGACGCCGACGCCGCCCCGCCCGCCCCTGCCTGCCCCGACGCCAATGCCGCCCCGGCCCGACGCCGCCCCAATGCCGCCCGGCCCGCCCCTGCCGGCCCTGACGGCTCCTCTGTGAGCACCGCGCCCCTGCCCCGCCGCCGCGTTGCTTTTTTTTATATATATATGCTTTCTTTTTATATGTATGTATGTATGTATTTTTTGTATATATGTATGTATTTTTTAAACTTTTTATATGTATGGAAAAGAGGAAGAAGGAAGAAGGAAGAAGGGAAGAAAAAGAAGGAGAGGAAAAAGGGGAGAAAAAAGAGAAGAAGAGGAGAAAAAAATAAGAAGAGAAAGAAGGAGAAGAAGAAGAGAAGAAGAGGAGAAAAAAATAAGAAGAGGAAGAAGAAGAAAAAAAAAGAGGAGAAGAAGAAGGAATAGAGGAGAAGAAGAAAAAATAGATTAATACTATTTTTTCTTCTTCTCCTCTATTCCTTCTTCTTCTTTTTTTTCTTCTTCTCCTCTTTTGTTTTTTCTTCTTCTTCCTCTTCTTAATTAATTTTTATCGGGAACGAGGGTGTCGAGGATCGCCGAGTGGTCGAGGTTCGGGAACTAGGGTAGAGGGTCGAGGGTCACCGAGGGGTCGAGGGTCGCCGAAGGTTCAAGGGTCGTCGAGGGGTCGATGGTCGAGGAACGCCGAGGGGTCGAGAGGTTGCCTTGTGTCAAAGTATTGAAGAAATCCATGGATTCATCATTAGCCGGAAGTAACCGGGGCATGATAGTACGAATTTCTTCAAAGTTATTTTGGAACGGAGTCCTGGATAGGATAATTCGCCTTTTGGTACGAATTTCAGCAAAGGCCTTCCAAATAGCGATATTCGGAAGGCTCTTGCTGAACTTTGTACCAAAAAGCGAATTATCCTATCTGGGACTCCGTTCCAAAATAACTTTGGAGAGCTTCGTACCATCATGCGTCTGTTACTTTCGCCTAATGATGAAGACATTGTTTCGTTGAATCCTTTGACACTAGACAAACGTGACATGAGGGGGTCGAGGGTCAGGAACTAAAGTAGAGGGTCGTGGATCGCTGAGCTGTCGAGGGTCGTGAACTAGGGTAGAGGGTCGAGAGTCGCCGAGGGGTCGAGGGTCGAGGGTCGTCCAGGGGTCGAGGGTCCAGATTTATCAAGAATGCCCCCATTATGGACCATTTTCTGCATATCCAGAATGGCGTCATTTTGTTAAATCCCTTGTCGGTCCGGACGTCGGACATTCATGAGAGAGGCGGTCCGGCCCAAACCCTAGAAGCATTGTCGAGGCCACCCCAAACCCTAGAAGCGTTGCCTAGGCCACCCCAAACCCTAGAAGCGTTGTCGAGGCCACCCCAAACCGTAGAAGCGTCGAGCTAGCTAGGTCTACGTTTGCACTAATATATCCATCTGTCATGTTTGTATATTAATTGCCATGTTGTAATATTTGCAGAAACTATGGAGCACCGAGACATCGAAGCAGAACAGTTGTTGGGGGACATAATCCTCGGCGGAGGTGATGTCTTGTCGTATCTCAATGACACCGATGGTCTGGAAGGAGAGGGTGAAGCAGGCTCCGGTGATCGAACAATGGAGGTGGAAGGACATGATTATGATGGCTCCGGTGACGGAATGCCGGTGGAAGAAGGAGACTGTGATGACTGCTCCGGTGAGCGAACGGAGGAAGGAGCTGTTGCAAAGTCCGGCGAGGTATATATATTAATTAAGCCTGTGCTGACTAGCTAATTGATGCATTAATTGTTTTGGTATGTACACATATTAACTCTCTTCTTTCTTCTTTTCTAGCCCTCTGGATCGAGCCAAACTTCGGTAACGAGACGAGGCCCGAAGAAAATGTTGCGCCAGGATGAAAGGTTCACGATCACAGCAATCAAGGGCGATGGCCAACCGATTGAACCCAGCCGGACCAAGGAAGCATTTTCTGCTCAGTGCGGGGTTCTTGTTAGGGACATGATCCCGATCAGCATCCACCAATGGAATAAGCCTAAGAGCGAAGACCCTCAAGTGTCTTTTGTCAACGATAAACAGAAAGATGATCTTTGGACCGCGCTGAAGGCAAATTTCACCCTACCGCCAGAGGAGGATCCGGATAAGCCAGTTATAGAGCCATTGCTCAAGGCTCATGCTCTTAAGAAGATGGCATATCTATTCAGGAGGTGGAAGAATGAGTTGAAATCAACGTTTGTCGACAAAGGGAAGACTCCAGAATTCACCGGCCGATTTGAGAAGATAAGAGATCACTGCCCCGCATTTGTGGCCCACAAGACATCGGAGAAGAGTAAAAAGATGTCATGGACAAACTAGAAAAATGCTGCAAAGAAAGAGCATCACCATCGCACGGGGTCAGGTGGCTACCTCAAAGCCCGGCCGTTGTGGGACAAGGCTGAGAAGGACCTACTTGATAAAGGGGTCGAATCAGAGACATTGAACTGGCCAGACCGTTCAAGGACTTGGTTCTTCGGGGTTGGGGGAACCTTGGACCCTGAAACAGGGAAGTGCCATTGGACGGAGGAGCAACTTGAAATACCCGTCAAGAAGCTTCAGAAGTATATCGCCGCAGCGCAGCAAGGGACGTTCGTTCCCGACAGAGAGAACGACGAGCTCACACAGGCCCTCGGGAATCCTGAGCACCCAGGACGAACACGAGGCACGGCAGGCTCCGTTGCGTGGAAGGTTGGGTTTCCCAGCGCAGGCGGTTACAAAACCCGGGAGAGGAGGAGGAAAGTGGAGCAGACCGAACTGCAGAAGCTGAATGCAAGGGTACGAGCGCTAGAAGAACAAGCACTAGTTCAGTGCCAGCGACCTGCCGGAGCTACCCCAGAAGCTACCCCGCCAGCTCAGCGAAGAAGCAGCGTGGCTTCCACCGAGCTCCTTCAGCAGCCTGACTTCACGGCTCCCAGCTACCCCGTGGATGCTATCACGGAGGCTCAAGATTGCCACCTTATGACGCAATGGCAGTACCTCAAAGTCAAGGCGGCTGTCGGCTCTGTTGCACCTCCTGAACCCGGCGCAACTTTTCACTGCCTTCCGATTCGACAAGGCTATGCTGTTGTGATGGTCGATGAAATAACGGAGGGATTTGAGGAGCTCGAGCTTGACCACCCTACCAGTGAAGGGGAGACTCAGCTGGGTCTTGCTCTGAAGACTCCATGTCTATGGCGGAAGGAGCTCATCAACCTTCCGAACTGTGCGCCTCCGCCTCCGCCTCCTCCTCCTCCTCCTCCTCCGGCGAGTCAGGGCACTCCGCCTCCTCCTCCGCCTCCTCCTCCGGCGAGTGATCAGGGCACTCCGCCTCCTTCTCCGGCTACTCCGGCGCGTGGTGGCACTCCGCCTCCTTCTCCGCCTACGCCGGCGCGTCCGAGCAGCCCGCCTTCTCCTCCGCCTCCTTCTCCGGCTGCGCCGGCGCGTGGCGGCACTCCGCCTCCTTCTTCGCCTGCGCCGGCGCGTCCGAGCAGCCCGCCTCCTCCTCCGCCTCCTTCTCCGGCTGCTCCGGCGCATGGTGGCACTCCGCCTCCTTCTCCGCCTGCGCCGGCGTATCCGAGCAGCCCGCCTCATCCTCCGCCTCGTCAGCAACAACGGAAGACAGCCGCCGCCGCTCCGGCTGCTCCGGCGCGTCGTAGCACTCCGCCTCCTTCTCCGCCTCGTAAGCAATGAAGGAATACACCCGCAGCCGCTCCGGCTTCTCCGGTGTTTAGCAGTACAGCCAGAGGCGGGAGGCAATACAGATTCGGTCCATCTCTCAAGCCTCTAGAGAAGTTACCATACGAGATAACCGAGGAGGAAAACGCGCAGATCTGTCAAGCCCAAGTGAAGGACTTTTTTGCAAAGAAAAATCCACCTCCGGAGGAGAAGATAGAACCGGTGAAATTGAAGCGCACTTTGGATGCCCTGAAGCGACCACCACCGCCTCCGCCGGATGACAACCATGTCCGCGCTCTTAAAAAGGCAGTGCAAGGAGCGCGCCGGTCGGGAACAACTTCAAGTGACAAAAGGTTACAAGAACGAAGAAGTAGGAAAAAAAATCCCCAGCTCGGCGAACAGGCGAATCAATCGTGCCCCCCGCTCAAGGTGTCTAGCGATATCGTCGCAAATCTGCCGAGGATGCTGCCCGGTACCAATCCTGGTGATTACCTGCCCGACGATGCACATTTTGATATAATGGAGGTGGACGAACACAAATACCGGCACGGGAAGCCTCTCGTCAAACCTGGTCATCCTCCTCTAACAACGATGATGCGAATATTCCATGAGTGGTACATGGACACCCGTAGCGAGTCTAGGAAGGATACTTTGACGCTGAGAGTTAAAGAGGAGCACGACCTCGTTGGAATTGATCTGTTGTCTGTTCCATTTGAGGAGTTCTTCCAGTTTTTCAATCAAAAGGCCCTCGATAAAATAATCATCACTTTCTACTGTCTGTAAGTACTACTTCTGTAATTAAGTCTCTATATATAGCTCAGCTCTTTCATTGCTTGTATATATAATTATCCTCACTATATTATGCAGATTGAAGATCGTCGAATGCAGAAATGCACAAATCTATGATATTGGGTTCAATAACACAAATCTCAAAGATGAATGGACGGTTAAATATAATGCCAAAGAAACCGAGGCCAACTTGCTACAATCGTTGTTTCGAAATCAAAACAAAGATAAAATACTCTTTCCTTACAACTTCAAGTGAGTGTTACTGTCTTGTGCATATTCGGTTTCCCTTATTACTCGAGGTTATAGTAATGTAATTGATGAGTTATGCATGCGTGCGCAGCTTCCACTTTATTCTCCTAGAGATTAAGCTTGAGCAGGGACTAGTAATCGTCTTAGACTCGAGACGAAAAGATCCCAAGGAGTATGCGTCCATGACTAAAATGCTCGAGAAGTAAGTTCAATCGATCGTTATCGCACCACATCGGCAACTTTGTTCATTTCCTGGTATCAAGTAATTGTTTTCTTTGTCTGGCAGGGTTTGGAAAGAGTTCACCGCTAAAGCTCCGGGACTGCCGGGGAAGCTCCGATTTACACACCCGAAAGTAAGTACTACTAGTTAGTTCCGCGCATCTCCCATTGATTCTAACTAGTTTCATCAATACCATTTATAACACTTGATTATCAGTTTGATTGACCTCTATTTCTCGTAAAGTGGTTGTGGCAGGAAGGCGGGAATAATTTTTGTGGATACTACGTTTGCGAGTACATCTACAACGCGACGACCTCTAAGCGGGGCTACTCTGAAAAACAATATGAAGTGCGTAAGCAATAATATTCACAATTTTATTTTATTACCATCATTTGTGTTGAGTTTCATTCATATATATGTATTGACCCCCTTCTTCAAATTAGATGTGGCAGCTGCGGGATGAACTCCTACCACATGATCGCATAAAAGCAATTTAAGAGGAATTGGCGGGATTCTTTCTTGACCGCGTCATCAATCCAGCCGGCGAATACCATGTGGAACTTGACATCAGATGTTAGGGATTGTAAGAGATCTTATATTGTATATATGTAGCTAGTAGCGTCGGATAGATATACGAAAACTTTTTGTTCGACCAATCTCTCGGAGAAGGAGGAGGTCGATCACTTCTCTCTGTATATGTTCATGACTATCTTGTGTACTTAATGGTTTCCTTCATTTGCTTAGTAGCTAGCGTGTCGAGTCCACTCTATACGTATAGTACGTAGCGTCGACCAAGCACGGAGATAAGAGAGGACACTTCTCTCTATTAGCTAGCTAACACAATATATGAAACCCCTAAATTAACCCTACAAAACCCCCAACCCCCCCCCCTTCAAAAAAAAAACAACCGCAGCCCCTGAACTGCTGACGCGTGGATGCTTTTTGGTCCCGGTTGGTGCTACCAACCGGGACAAAAGGCCGTCCTGCCTGGGCAAGCCGCAGCGGCCACGTGGAGCCCCATCTGTCCCGGTTAGTAGGCGAACCGGGACTAAAGGCATTGGGCTTTAGTCCTGACCCTTTAGTCCCGGTTCCAGAACCGGAACAAATGGGCCTCTGGAACCGGGACAAATGGGCCTTTTTCTACTAGTGAAAAGCACCCACCGACTGTCCTGCGTATCGCGCTGTCGGTTGGGTCTCCTTCGACGTGAGCTGTGATGCATCACCCCCGGCGTCAAGGGTACACGTGACGTGTTCGTGTGTCAACACCAGGTAAATGGGCCAGCCTAGCGCAAGAAGAACGTCCTTGTTTGTATGTCCTGATATGGAAGATTTGTTTTTTTATTTGTATTAATCTTTTATATGTCTGAAATGTAAAAAATGTATACATATATTTTTGTTGAGGGAAAATTTCTGATCTATTCATCACGGGTAATGTTCGTGAATTGCAAACAAATTGGTTGCGCAATTTAAGAAAAATGTTCAAACAATTTTAAAAAGGTGTGTAACATTAAAAAATGTACACACTTATTAAAATATTGTTCACAACATTTTTAAAACAAATTCATACAATAAAAAAATGCTTTCACTTTTTTTATATAACTTCATCCCATTAAAAAAAATTGTCATGACATTTAAAAATGATCACACATTTACAAAATGTTCATGAAATTTAAAAATTGTTCATAACACACAAAAATTGTCTGCATGGTTAATCAATTGTTCATGAAAAAATGTTCAATGGGTATATGAAAACGTTTAGCATGTAAATAAAGAATGCTCATTGTGTATTTAAAAAAATGTTGACATCTATTAAAAATATTCATAATTTTTTAGAGTTCATAAAACATCGTACAATGTTGAAAAAATGCTCATGACATATAGGAATTGCTCACAGTTTTAATTTTGTACTACTTGCGCTCACACTCGCTGGCCATTTTCCTTTTTCTGGAAAAGGTTTCATACGCTGCGTGATTCGTCACTAACAACTTCAGTTGCCTCGGGGAAAGTGAATTCGATGAGCAATTTGGATGGCTCCTGTCCAAAAGAAAAGAAAAAGAAGGCACGGCGGTCTATAAAGCACAGCAAATGATGGCGCTCGAATCCGAATCGTATAATCTTCTCGTCCGGCTCACCGATCCTTGCCTTGCTTCTTATCGGGAGGAATATTATATCATCAGCATGGGACGGCAGGCTGCAGGCACTTCCTCCTCTCCTCTTTCCATTTTGTTTCTGAGAATAATTACAGGGCCGATTCTAGCTTGGAGATAGACGTGCACCGTCAGTCATTGTAGTTGGGGTTTTCAATCAACATGTAACTTGGACCATTTCATTTTATTGATGGATATGGGAATTTCTCTCTTTCTCTTAACAGTGACAGAGCATCTAAAGATATTTCTGTTGCACGCATTAGATTACTTCTGGTCTGTTGGAGTATATTAGCATATCTCTATATTTCATAGTATAATAAAATTTGCAATCCATCTTCTAGCTTATCTCTAGGAGAGACTTACTATCCTTTAAGCCTTAGAGAACTACAACCAGAAACACCTAATTTGATGCCCTATGCCCCCACGGACGTGTTCGCTGGCACTGCCTGGACAGTACCCAAGTTTCCCCCTCCACAACCACAAACCCCGAATACGGATACTATATTTCATACAAACCCATGCATAGTACGTAGATCATAGAGATCGAATAAAAACTGAGCAGTTACGGGCATCGGACATGCAATTTAATTTGTTCATCTAAAAGGGCCAAGCTAGTTCAAATTAAACCTAAAACAAACATAAAAACAACTAAAATCTAAACTGGCATGGTGGGCAGCCGGAGTTCATCACTTCTTGGCGGGGCCCTTGCCCTTGCGGTCGATGGCGTGGACGTCAATCTCCTCCATGTACGCATCGGCGGCGGGAGGGTTATCGACGTCCGTGGTGGTGCCGCTCTTCGATGCAGACAAAATGTACCCGAAGAGGCGGCGGAGGGGGCACTGCTCCTCCTTTGCGTGGCGGGCGGCCTTGACGGCGGCGGTCTCCTCCTGCCGGGCGAGGCGCTCGGACACCTCGAGACCTAGGCAGAGCAGCTTCGCGTTCTTGCACCGGAGGCACCGCGCGTTGGTCTCCACCGTGGTCAGCGACCGCCCCATGACCTCTAGGTCAACGGGGAAGGAGCATGCCCACTGGCGGGAAGAGCCGGGCGCCGCCAAATTCGTCGCCCGCTGCCGCTCCCGCCGGGTCGCCTTCACATTCGACTCCGGCATCCGCATCCCCGGGAACGAGCACCCACCGTCGCCAGGGTGGTGCGCGCGCCAGAGTGGAAGGGGAGATGACCGCGGCCTGGATCTGGAGTTGCGTGGAGCGGGAAGGGCGCCCACGTCCCGCATTCCTACAACGGGAGGTGTAGGAGCTAGCGGCGGCCGCAAGGGAGCTCGAGCTACCGCCGGTGTCCACACGTGAGCGCTCGATGGCGATGCGGGGCGCGAGCTCCTCGTCGTCCGGCGTGTCGAAGCTAGATCTGGCGTCCTCCTCCTTCACGAGCCTGTCCTAGTTGATGGGGTCGGGTTCGCTGCCAGACGCTCACCGGAGTAGGCCATGGCAGAGGGGAGGGTAGGGCTTGGGAGGAAGCGGAACGAGACAAGGAGAGTGGAGAAGAGGAGTGTGGACAGCGGTTTGACTAGGGTTTGTCGGATAGGATGAGGTTTTTGTGGGGGTGGCGCGGGCCCTAGTGGGCTGATCCGATGTGGCGCCCGCGTCCGGGTGCGTCCAGGCGTCCCCATATACTCCCCATATATGGGCCAGATATGGTTTTGTCGATCAGTCTGGGCATTTGGACCGGATTTGGGGGGCACAGTTGGATGCCGCTTTTGAGTCGGGTCACTGACCGGGCAACCTGTCCGGGCGTTTGGTGCAGATATGAGGGGTCCGGTTGTAGATGCTCTTATACTCTAGATAAACAACCTGAGAGAGGCTTAATACAACACACATCAAATCACGTCAATTCTAGTTTGAAGATAGATGTCAATCAACACAGGAGTAGTTAGGTTTTCTCAACTTGTATCCTTTCCTTTTGCCTTGATGGTTTTGGGAATTCTCTCTTTCTGGTGAGAGAACATCTCAGATATTTCTCTCTCAATGCTTCAGATTCTATATGGTGAACTCTTCGAACACACAATTCGTACCCAAGAAAAATCTGATAATGCTAACAAATAAGCTGCACACTGTGAGTGCCAAATGATTGTATCAACCTGAGTAACAAAAGGCCCAAGAATATGGGAGAATGAAAGTTTTTTCACCTAAAATGCATTTTTTGCAATAATCCCTATTTTAGTGCACATATAGGTAGGTCAAATAGGGCTTAACCTCCATTTTCTAAACCCAAAATTGATTGAACTTCACCGATTGTCCCTTTGTTACCATGATAGATGCACCCCCCCCCCCCCCCCCCCCCCCCCCCGGCGGAAAGCTCATCAGCTACTCAACTATTTCTTATTTTTCCCACGTCTCTATCCTGTCTCATCAACTGGGTAGAGCTTGGAGGCCGCAAATGAGCGGCAGCGGAGCTCAAGAGCCAGCAGCGTTAGGGCAGCTGACGCATGTGGTAGGGCAACACATGAAGCGGTGGAGGTGTTGGTTGGCAGAATTTCATCACGGGAGAATGGTAACGGAGCCGAGCGAGGCACGAGAAAGGTCAGACTATCCTAGCGGCATGGAAACATTGGCCGGCGGCAGGAGGCATGTCGGTGCATGGGCATGGGGCAGAAATTTCCATCATTCCTATTGTACCCAACGACATGGGTTATGGGGGGCATCCCCTGTTCTTGGGGGCTGTCGGTGGTTTCCCAGGGGCCTCCCTATTTTGGGAGCTTAGGTAGAGACCCCGCCGGAGCATATTTTTAGCCTTTGGCAAGAAAAAAATAGGTGGTGGGCTTGATAGAGGCCTTCTTGCAGATGCTTTAAGCTACCCATTTGTGGGAATTTTGTTTGCGAAAAATAAGTAAGTATGGATCAAAATTGCGCCATTATAATTCATGCAGTGTGTAGCGATAAATGCCCAGCTGGTTCAGTGACAATTTCAGCTTCCCCAACTGCCTAAAAGGAAAATTAACCAAAGTTTTCAATAGTGAGCAATGGCAATTGTCAAATACCCACAAAAGCGTTAGCATGCTAAATTGGAGCTATAGTGCGGTAAGTGGTGCTAAACGGCTTAACATGATACCCCTCCAAACGTTATAGCGCCGAGATAGAGTGCTATTTAACAGTAAATACACCATGTTTAGTTAAAATCCACTCCACTCTGCTAGGATCGCCTGACATTACACAAATCTTGATTACGCTAAGCTTAAGGGCTTTCGTTGTATGTAACATTTTTTTGGCAGAGAGTCATGTGCTAACTATTTTGTGGAAGACATGTGCCAATTTCCCCAAAAGAAATAGAAAAGAAGAATCCCACAAATAAAGAAGAACATACAATAATTATATAGCAATAAAGAATCACGTACCCATTTCCACTTGTGGTTTGGAGGATATGCACAGCATCAATGGCGTTCTCTTGTAAATGCAGAGAGAAGCCCACAAAAATTTTCCATCGACAACAATATATGCCCATTTCCACTAAAGTAAATCTTTTCTTTTCTGAGAAAGAAGAATACTTGAATATATAAATCTTAGTGCAGCGGTATCAGCATGCATAGCTTCCGTCGTTCATCGCTCACGTGCTATATAAAGGGCGGGAGCAGCGAGGGGCAGAGGCAGTGCAAGCAAGCAAGCAACGCTCACCCAGTAAGCTAACAAACCCGACCACTCCCCGGTAGCTCGGCAGCCATGAACTGCGGAAGGGGTCCCGCTCCGGCCACCATGGTGCGCTGCAGGCAGTGCAGCGCCAGCGTCGCCGCGCCGCCTGGCGCCCCTGCCGTCCAGTGCATGCAGTGCTGCTGCGTGACCCGCGTCGGCGGGGCTGGCCGACAGCTCAGTGTGGTGCGCCCCATCCCGAACTTCGGCGGTGGCCGCGGCAAGAAGCGCGCGGTGCTGGTCGGGATCAAGTACACCAACACGCGCGCCTGCGAGCTCAGGGGACCCATCAACGACGTCAAGTGCATGAGGTACATCCTCACCGAGCGCTTCGGCTTCGCCAACGACTGCGTCCTCATCCTCACCGGTACCAATCCAACTTCTTTTCTTGTTTGAGTTTTGAGGTGAGCAGATGATGATGATTTCTTTGGCTTACGCGTACGCTCGTGTTGGTGTAGATGAGGAGAGGGACCCGTGCAGGCAGCCCACCAAGGCCAACATCCGCATGGCCATGCACTGGCTGGTGCAGGGGTGTAGCTCCGGCGACTCCCTGGTGTTCCAGTTCTCCGGCGCCGGTGCGCAGGTCCCCGACTGCGACGGCGATGAGCGGGACGGCATGGACGAGGCCATCTGCCCCGTGGACTCATTCCAGCAGGGCCCCATCCTGGACGACGAGATCAACAAGGCCATCGTCCGCCCGCTCGTGCACGGCGTCAAGCTCCACGCCATCGTCGACGCCTGCCACAGTGCCACCGTCCTCGATCTCCCCTACCAGTGCACCTTCTCCAAGCAGTCAGTAACTAACACCTAAGGGCATCTCTAACAGATCCCCTAACATTTTAAATTTTAAGGAGCAAAAGTGACTTCCCTCAAAAAGAGCCAACTATAGCAGATCCCCTAAACTCAAAACTTTACTTAATTTGAGTTGTTTCACTCCCTAATAATCTGCTAAAAATGAATAAATTTAGTAAAGTACTAGGATAAAGAGCACTTTTGACACTTTTAGTATAGGGGAAAGGGGATATGCTAGAGATGTTCTAACCTCCATCTCTCCCATATATATCTATCCCCTCCATCCTATAATATAAGAGCGTTTTTTACACTACAGTAGTTAATTACACTTCCTAGATGTAGGACTACATACAAACTTAATAAACCATCCGCTAATTGTTTCATGCCTTTATCCCACTTTCAGTGAGATGTCAATGAAATTCACTGAATTTCAATAATTTTAGTGGACACCAAAATATTTACCTCTCGATCAAAATATTTTAGTCTTTCAGATGTGTACAAAAGAAATCAAACAAATTTTAAAATATTTCTCAAATTTAAAAAAATATTTGGTTAAATTTGAAATGAACATTTCGGTCCTTTGACAAAGTCGTAGTGGCTGAATCATTTTTTAAACTGAAATTCGAAATAATTCAGGTACGGGTGCTTGAGGTGGATGGATGAGCGCCCTCTGAATGGCGCCTGCAAAGGCACCAGCGGAGGCCAGGCCGTGCTCATCAGTGGCAGCAGCAACGGAAAGACCCAGATGAGCGTGGTCGGCATCCATGCCCATGCATAATCTCTTGTTGCTGCTCGTTGTTTTTACATGTATGTATGTACGTCACTGATACGTGCATGCGAACGTGCAGCTGCCTGAGCCCAATGCCACGATTGGCGCCCTGACGCACAGCTTCATCAAAGCAGTGGAGTGCGAGCCCCGTACCACCTACGGCCGCCTGCTCGCCTCCATGAGGACCACCATGCGCGACGGCGCCGGCAACTGCAACCTGCAGGGCCCTGTCGGCTGCTCCATCCGCAACGTCGCCAACTTCAGCGGCGTGGAGGTGAGTGAGCCCATCACATTTTCTCCCCTCCCCAACCAACAAAGGCAAGTGTTTACTCACATATACCATTGGTTATCTCCGCAGGAGCCCCAGATGTCTTCTGCTTGCAAGTTTGACATCAACCGTGAGCCCTTCTGCATGTAGAAGTAGAACCCGCGTGCGGGTTCGTCGTCGCTCTGCTGCAATCGACGACTACTATACCTAGCTAATCGGCTAATCGTCGACCGTATCGAGAATTTGAGATAGCCGAACACTGCTGGGTTAAATAACTATGATGCATGCTTGCTACTATAATGTGTGTGATGTATCACCTCACCTGCCGCCATTTGCCTTCAAGAATGAGCGTAGCTCATAAAATTAAAGGCACTCCAGGAACTTGTTATCTACTACGGTACTGCACGTCTACGTACATGCGTACCTCACTGTAATAAGGCGTTGTGGTGGTGTGTGTCGTCTCGTGCTCAATGTCCTCTTAATGAATCTATCAAGTTCTATGCTGCTTCGCCTCCCAAAGTGAGTGATACGTAAAAGCAGTCCAAATTGTGATAACTATGTTAGTATATCAGGGGGCGTGAAGTGTGATGGAACTCAAACCCAAGAGTCGCATGTTCTTCAAAACCCCAAGCCTTTCCCCTTTTTTCTGAAAAAAGAAACGGTGTTGTATTTCATTGATGAAGAAGAAGAACACGTTGCAAAGTTCACACTGAGCACACTAAGACACAACAGCACCACAACAACAAGTGGAATGAGGTCTTCGGCTTCCATCATCATATAACCAAAGCAACGCGGATGCCTCAAGCTTGACCGTTTGGTTTTCACCCGATAATACCCTTCAAAGAGAGAGAGAGAGGAGTGTCGCGTATGGGAACAAGGTCCTCCAAGAAGGATCACACTCGCTAACCTGGCTTCAAATGAAAAACGTCAGGCCCACCCATCACATGATCAAGAACTCAGATCTCGTTTGCCAAACACCATCAATACGGAAGATCTCCTACCACTAGTCCATCCAACCGCTAGCCACTCCTAAATCGATGCTCCAATAGGAGTGACACACTGGCGGCGTCATCGTTCGATCCCCTAGAGGATCTGAGGCTCCCCCTCCAGGAGCAAAGAAGCTATCATGCCGCCGCAACGACACCTTCAAGAAGGAAGCGAGTGCCCACGAGAATCACCGTCGTATGCGCCTACCACAATATCATCGCGCTTAGCCCATACCAACCCCAGATCTGGCCGGCCCAAGCCCGAGACTAATCCAGCACCGCCGAGCACCCTCATGCGGCCACCACCGACGCAAGACAATGCGCCAAGCCTTCCCCGCCATGAAAACCGGCACCTGGTAGGACCAGAGGGGAAGAGACACACCCTCGCACCTGCCAGCGGAACACGGTGAGTCCTCCGAGGGACAAAGGCCTTGCCGCCGCCGCCCTCAGAAGCACGATGGGCTTTCCAGCTGAAAACCTAACCATCACAGAAGGGGCGGACCTTGAACCCGTAATAAAAAAACATTTGTAGTTGAAAATACGATGATGATTCCCCTAAGTAAAAAGGATAGTTTTTTTAGGGTAAAATAAATGGATCGGAGAATGATGAGTACTCGACACCTGTGCATGTTCGGACTTGGGCTATCACGGGCTGGGCTGGGTTTCTTCTCTTTCTCGAAACTAAAGCGTACATTTTGTTTTTTAAGTACATCCATATTAAGAATGGTGTTCTAAAAAATAATCTATATTAAGAATGGTGGAATATTTGTATATCATACAGTGAAAAAAAATCAAAATCTATCTTCTCTGGAAAAAATAACGAAATCCAAACGTTTATGATGAGGAAAATAACGGAACCTAATATTTTAATAAAAAACGAAGTCTAGTTAGATAGATGATGATGATTCTGCGAAAAAAAAGAGATAGTTTTCTGAAGGGGAAGAAAAGAAAAGATAGATTTTTTTCCCACTTGATCAGGGTTGTACATGTTTTGCAACTGGCCACCCGTGCATGTTTCGAGTTGGGCTATGATGGGTTGGGCTCTGTGTTTTTTATTTTTGCTTTTTATACGACGCAGGGCTGGACCAAAAGCTCATAGCTCGCGAGCTTAACGAGCGTTCGATAGCTGGCTCGTTAAGCTCGTGGCTCGCTTTTTAATGAACAGAGCCAATCATCAATTTCAGCTCGTTAAGCTTAATGAGCTTAACAAACGAGCTAACGAGTTTCACGAGTAGCTCGTTAAGCTCGTTAGTAACAACACAATACATTTTTTTTTTGAAAAGGGGCGCTTTATTACTTAAAAGGTTTAAGTATTACACCCGGCCTCTACATAACTAAGATGCACACAGCCAACAAAGTCCTCAGAACAAGCGGAAAAAAAGGCGAAATACAAAGAAAAAAGTATATCTGTATAACGCCTAAACCGTCGGTGGGCCAATCCTAAGATCATGCTGCCACCCATGTTGGGTAAAAGTATCCCTCGCCGTAGCCTCCAATCATGTACACACCTCCGTAAACAGGTCTTGATTCTCCACTCGTTGCAGAGAGGACCATAAACGAAGCGTCACGGTATATCTGTAGATAACCTGCATAAGCGAAATACTTTTATCGTTAAAAACCTTATCATTTCTACATAGCCAAAGCGACCAAATCACGGCAAGCGCTCCCACCCTAAGAAGAATTCTGAACCTGTGATCAATCCCTTGTAACCAATTGCCAAATATATTAGCAACACTACAAGTAGGATACAAGGCAGAAGCTATTTGGATGACTGACCATATAGAACGAGCCAATTTACAATGGAAGAACAAATGTTTTATTGTCTCATCATGCGGACAAAATACATATTGCGTACTTCCATGCCAATTCCTCTTAATAAGGTTATCTTTAGTAAGAATGATAAAGTTTTCGCAGCACCTCAACCCATCTATTCAATCTAATCAGTCTAGGAGGCAACAAACTAGTCAATTTCCTTCTGTAGTCACCATCTTTATTCTTAAAAACCACATCTACACACTTATCATGTAGACCGTAACACATCAGAATCTGTTAACGAGCGCTCGCGAGCGCTCACGAGCGTAACGAGGTTCAAACGAACCGAGCTGAGCAAGGTTTTCTGCTCGTTAATCAAGATTAACGAGCCAAGCCTTAACGAGCACGAGCTTAACGAGCATGAGCTTAACGAGCCGAGCAGCTCGTTAATCCACCCCGTGTTGGAGGGGAGTTCACGATTGGAGTTCCCATAGATGGAATCGCGATCGGGGTTCGGGCGCTGGCCGCCGCCGCCGCATGGAGCTAGGTCCCGGCATGGTCCAGAGGAAGGAGTGGATCTCATCGGCGCTCTCCCCGATGAGATGCTTCTCCTGGTCCTCGTGCGTCTGCGTTGCGTCCGCGCCGCCGCGCAAACCAGCCTCCTCTCTCGCCAGTGGCATGGCCTCTGGACCGGTCTCACAAATCTCACCCTGCGCGACCTCATGCCCTCCACAATCCAAGCTGCACTTGCCCGCTTAACTGCCTTATCGCTGGTGTCCACCCTCTTCATCCGGCTTTCAGCAAGACACGCCGCCCACGCGAGCTCATTGCTTCGTGCCGCTGTGCGCCTCTGGCCCGAGGAGCTAGTCTTCACCCTCCAGGGCTATTATAGTGGGGTCAGCAAAATTATTGAGCTGCCTTACTTCCAGCGCACCAAATCAATCGAGCTGCACATGCATTCCCACCGCATCAAGACGCCACCGGCCTTCTACGCCGGCAGGTTCCCCGCGCTTGAGAAACTGTCCCTCTCAGCTAACATCGTCGACCTTGGCGCCTTGCTCAACCGCTGCCCACGCCTGCGCACGATAAGGGTGACCGCATCTACACCCAACATCGTGGTCTACTCGGCAACGCTGCAGGAGCTTCATATCTGCGATATCGTGACACGATGCCACAACATCGACATCTTAACACCCATGCTTAAGCAACTGCAGATAGAGTTCTATGCCTGCGGGGACACCGATGTGTCCATCTCGTCGCCAATGTTGGAGAAGGTCACGTGGAAGTGTTCATACACGAGGTTGGCTCTTGTGTTTGGTTTTTGGTCGCTCGCGAGTCTACGCATGGAGACTCTAGAGAGTTACGTACACAGCGGGGAAGACACATGTTCGAAGCTCTCGCGCTTTCATGTGCTACACCTGCGCATGTCTGCTACTGTATGTCTCTTGTCTGTCCTGCTCAATCTACCCGATTTATGAACAAAATTAGTTCATTCTATGCATGATATATTGACAATTAAATTGTATTATTGCTTCCAGAATGATTCCGGTGCAGAGCTAAACTTTGCACAAGAGATGCAGAAACTTCCAGCTACCAACTTCACTATGTTGGATCTATCTTTTGGGTCATCTTGCCATGTTTATGGAGCCGTTGTGATGCGTCTCCTTCAAATAAGTCAGATCTGTTCCTCTACAAAAGTGCTCAAGGTCATCCAGTTTCCTTGGCCCAAGGTAATTCTTCACCATGTTTATGTACCTCACGTACCTTGTTAGTAACACAATTTATGTGGGTAATCTCCTGTTGTGGAGCTAGCATAATTAAACAACGCATTGTAATAATCATGATTCGCTTTAGGTGAAACAAACGTGCCCAGGAAAGTCTCCTTGTGACAAGCCGAAGAATTGGAGAAGCCAGAGTATCTCCTTGACACCTCTTGAAGAGTTGGAAATCAGGAACTTTAATGCAGAGGATCACGAGCATGATTTCTTAATGCTGATACTTAGAAGCTCGCCAATGCTTAAAAGAGTGACTTTGACACTGGCATATAACTTTAGAGGTTGCATGATGGACATCTACAACATTTTCTCGGCGTATCGTTCCGTGAATTGTTGTGTTTATTTCAGCACCGGTGGGCTAGTTCCGCGAGCATCTGGTTAGAGCATGCTCCTTGATGCAACAAGGATGTTTTTCCTGTAAGGGCGATGTAACTATGTATCGTTAGCCGTACATGATATTGTAAGGAAAACACTTTTTTTAAGCCGGATGATAACAACGTAACGCAAGCTGCGTCACCAGATGGACACGTCCCCCTGTGGACCCATCACCGCTTCCGGTCCAGCCATATATTTTTGCATGACAACTCTCCATTCATCTCTTTCTCCTCGCCACTCTGTTCGTCACGCTAGGACAGGCAGAGCTCCCATGGCGACGCGACCACCCCACCCACCATTGGGAGAACAACGACGACCACCGTATGATGCATCTCCGCCGCAAGGTTTCTTTTTTGTTACCGCATACTCCTGCGATGCATTGCTACGACGCAGTTGCCGGAGGGGGCCGCGTGCTCATCACCGGTCATGCAACACAGCGCAAAGAAGGAGGCCAGAGGCGGGCGCCACTCCCTGTCGGTGCTGCAAGGTACCACAAAGACAGAGTTGCAGAGAGCGGCAACCGGTGCTGCGACGGGACACCGGTGCTACGATGGAGCACCGCCGCACGTAGGTTGGCGCTGCAACGAAGCATCGTTGGCTTCCGTCGGTGTTGTGATGGAGCTGTGATGGAACACCGCCGCACCGGGGTTGGCGCTGCAACGAAGCATTGCCGGCTTCCGTCGGTGCTGTCATGGAGCACCAACGCGCCGGTGTTGGTGCTGCAATGGAGGATCAGTGCACTCTCGTTGCTACAAGCCGGATGGTGCGTGCCGGTGCTGCGATCTAGCACTCGTCGGCCGCGAACCGACTGATGCAAGTGGACAAGTGGGTGTGGCGGGTGCTCCGATTGACCAGCTCCGCCGACGAGCGGGGGGGGGGGGGGGAGGGGGGGGGGGTGGGGGGGTGGGGGGGTCGGGGTACGGCTGCTACTGCGAGCTGGGCGGCCATGTGTTTCTCATGGCAACGTGGGTCGTTGGTTCGCTGGTGCTAGAGGAGATGAGATGAGAACGACGCGCCATGCGTTGACAGGTCCAACGGGTGCGAGGGGACAGATCCGACGGCTCGGGACCCGACTGATTTGCCAAGGCAACCCGTCGTTTGATTCATAGGAGCCGCCATATTGTAAACTCTAAACCGGTGCATTATGCAATGGCTTATACAATGAGAAAGATAGTGCACTATAACGTACTGAGCAATTTCTCGCTAAGTGAAATCAAAGTAGAATCACTCGCTATAGTGTGATATAGTGTCGCTATAGTGCGATATAGCTTCACTTTGGTGGATTTTAAGGGGTGCGCTATTTTGTACTAACATGCTATTTTGTTTTTCATTGGTCTTATATAGTTCAAGTAAAAGGATTCATGAGAAATACCACTTGAAGTATTCACCATCAACTAAGGTTAACTATATACTGTATTTTGTAACAGCTAGGAACAAAATCTGCATTTTAATGTGCACAATATTATAAAATTAGAAAGCTATTATGTGTACATTTTCCAAATAATTTTAATAATTTCTGAGGAAACATATTTCAAATCAGATATCTTCATAAAATAAAATAGTATTATATTAAATACTTTATTAAAACTCTTTCTAATAATATTTAAAAGAAAAATGGTACTTTTTAAAGAAAAACTGAAAAGCAGTAAGTATAGAAAATGAATAATGTTCCAAAATATAAGGGTGAATATCCAACCAGAGGTTGGGGGATGAGAGATTTTAATTAATTCTTTGGATAAAATGAACTAACCAGAGAAAATTTTAGTTTCCTAACAGACGTATTAGCAGCACAGAGGACAAACTAACCAGAAATAGTCTCAAATGAATAGAGAACTAATATGACCGAGATAGAGACAACAAGAAGCTAGACAGAAGGATAACAAGGTAGCAATGCAGGTAGCAAAGTCTAAAAAAGAAACAAACTACCTTAAGCATTATAGCAGCAGGGACAAAGCAAAACATGGATCCTGCAGGGAATATAAAGGCATATAGTAAAGTCTTCGCAGATATACAGAGGACATAGAGAGGGAATGTTCTTTGCCATACATCTATTCTATATCTATACCTAATATTAAAGGAAGGACCGTTTCTCCACTTTTTTCGTCCTCCTGTTTCTTTCGTACGTCTTTTCGTCCATCCACCTATCTGCCCATAAAATTAAACTAAATTACCCACCATGCCACTCATAAGTGAAAAAAACTCTTCGTTAATTGTTTCTCTGATTTTTTCGCATGTCATTGAAACTGCCCCTAAAATTGAAGTAAATTACCCACCCCGCCACCCGTAAGTGAAAAAACTCTTTGCTAATTGTTTCTTTAGATTTTTCGCCTGTCATCGAACTGCCCCTGAAATTGAAGTAAATTACACAACCCGCCATCAGTAAAAGTGAAAAAAAAAACGAGCGTTCCTCTGAATTATTCGTACGTCGTAGGGCCCTCCAGTTTTTCGTCCATCGTGAGACTGAGCTTTTCTTTTCCTTCTCATGCACGCATCAAGGATATACTAAAAAAATACACACTTCAAGGATCAGGTCCAACGTCAATACATTATGAGCATGTTAGAATGCACGTGTCTTACGTTCGCATGTGTGCCGGTTTATGCACAAATATTAAGATACGTGTATATACATAGAGTGCAAATATTTAAAACTTGATTTGAACACCAGAATTTTATGATCCCGTTGCAACGCACAGCCACTTTTGCTAGTAGTACAAATAGAACGTAAATGAAGTTGCGAGGGACTAGAACACGTAGACTTGGTGAAGTCAACAATTTGTACAACCAGTTTGAGTTACTAGCACAACTCTACGTTTGGTTGGAATGGCTGCGATTTAACTTAGAAGACAAAGTCTTCACCCTATTCTCCTTCTACAGCCAACTCTTACTGCACCCAATTACTCGTGGCAGATTTTTAAGGCAGATCTCCAAGGCCTTCACAGACTTGTTCTTTAGGCAGTCCACAATTACCAACCGTCTAGTGGATGCACAATCCACAAGAGTAATAGGTTAAGTTAAGTTTAAAACAAGTTGTGATGCTCAATCACTTAGCAGTTTTAGGCTCTAGGTTTTTCCTCACTAGGATTCTCTCAGATCTTTGGTAAGAAAATGGGGTTGCTGAAACAATCATTGTCTAAATTCACTTAGTGCGGCCAACCATTTAAGGTTGAGGATAGGGGGCTATTTATAATCCGTGGAGCAAGTCCGAATGCTGATATGAGTGTTGGAGGCGCACTCACAATGTCAATGGGACACATGGCTAACTGTCGAATTTCAAAGTTGCTCTCTGTCACGTGGTTTGCCTCGCCGTGCAAGACAACCAACAGTACTGTGAGGCAATTGCGCTGAGGAGTCTAGAAGAATAAAATCTCTTAATCTGAAGCCAAATGCACTCGTGTTTCAATTATCACAGTCTGCACTCCTAGATTTGGACTGAGCACACACTAGAAGACTTTAATCTAACTTTCATTTGACCCCCTTGATAGTACGGTTTGACCTATCTTATATCTTATATCTTGTGTTTACTAATTGGAGGCACCTTTCAAGCCTTCACCTCCACGTTAATACACATTGACGTCCTGAAAGTGTACATGGTTTAATTGTAACCTTTTCAAAGTAAGAGTATCGATCACACAGGGAGCACAAGAATCACTCTTTTGTCTCTCGATAGATTTAGATAGCTATGCCTGCAAGTTGTTAGAAATCTAAAGCAGTGATGGTAAAATGTAAAAGGTGTAGCGAACATAAAGTTAAAATTCCGAAATAGAATTTAGTAACGAGGTATGTAAACTGGTGTGTCGTAATCAATAGGATTAAGGTGTTTCTAGGGATTCCGGATTCCCCTCTAGTGTGCATTTATAGCGGACCCTAAACACATTGCTACGTCGGTTTCCTAAGTCACTTTGCATATATTTACTTGTGGGCAGAGCCGATACAGATACGTGCATACATGCGGCAGCCCCGTATCACATACGCCACCACAGTTCTTCCCCACTCTAGTTAACAAACGGTGATTATGGGGAAAAAGGTCCCCGTGGACGCAGCCTATAAGTGGTCTCTGTTTGCTCCCCTGCTGCAATGATCCGGGATGAAGGAAGATAAGCCCTATCACGTACCTACCTCCGCGACCAGCCGGTTCGCCAACAGTAATAACTTTCCATCCAAAATTGACATATGTTGGATGGTGGACTTCACCCAACATCAAGAAGACTATTAACATAAACATGCAAAGAGGATAGTAAATCCTAATATCAAACGATCTATTACACACTAGGGTTCCTCCATAACCCCGAGAACTATGGAACTATTCACATCAAAAGCATGTAGGGATGAAAGTAATCATGATGAACGGTATGATCCCACACAAGTAACACAAGATTGAATCCACTCCGGCGAGTCTCCCGAGCGGGGACCGACACGGAGGTTGCTCTAAAGCAAGTCCACATAAGAATGATGGAATATTTTTATACCACACGGTGAAAAAACAAAAATCTAACTCTGTTGGAAACTAGATATCTAACTTTTTACGAGGCAAAAATACAAAAGCTAGTTTTTTGAAAACAAAAACGATGTCTACTTAAATATATGATGATAATTCCCCGAAGAAAAAGAGATACTCTTTTTTAGGCAGAAAAAAAGAAGATAGATGACGATGATCACATTTTTTTGAACTGTGATGATGATCACTTTATTGGGGGGCTTGATGTTCTATTAGCGTCCAACTCAGTCTAGCCCACACTCTACTTACGTTCTGGATGTTTATGCGCACACGGGCCATCATTCAGCGGAGAGCCCATTTGAAAGATCGTGGATGTCGCCTAGAGGGGGGGGGGGTGAATAGTCGCTTTAAAATAATTACGGTTTAGGCTTGAACAAATGCGGAATAAAACTAGCGTTTAATTTGTCAAGCACAAAACCTAAAACAACTAGGCTCACCTATGTGCATCAACAACTTATGCTAAACAAGATAAACAACTAAGTGATAGCAAGATATATGACAAGAAACAGTATGGCTATCACAAAGTAAAGTGCATAAGTAAAGGGCTCGGGTAAGAGATAACCGAGGCACGCGGAGACGATGATGTATCCGGAAGTTCACACCCTTGCGGGTGCTAATCTCCGTTTGTAGCGGTGTGGAGGCACAATGCTCCCCAAGATGCCACTAAGGCCACCGTAATCTCCTCACGCCCTCGCACAATGCAAGATGCCGTGATTCCACTAAGGGACCCTTGAGGGCCGTCACCGAATCCGTACAAATGGCAACCCTTGGGGGCGGTCACTGAACCCGTACACTTTGGCAACCCTTGGAGGCGGTCACCGGTACCCGTCAAATTGCTCGGGGTGATCTTCACAACCTAATTGGAGACCCCGACGCTTGCCCGGAGCTTTACACCACAATGATTGAGCTCCGCGACACCACCAACCGTCTAGGGCGCCAAGGCACACTAGAGGAACAAGCTCTAGGGTGCCCAAACACCCAAGAGTAATAAGCTTCTCAAACTTCACTTCCACGTATCATCGTGGAGAACTCAAACCAATGCACCAAATGCAATGGCAAGGGCACACGGAGTGCCCAAGTCCTTCTCTCCCAAATCCCACCGAAGCAACTAATGCTAGGGAGGAAAATGAGAGGAAGAACGAAGAAGAGAACACGAAGAACTCCAAGAGCTAGATCCAAGGGGTTCCCCTCACATAGAGGAGAAAGTGATTGGTGGAAATGTGGATCTAGATCTCCTCTCTCTTTTCCACCGAAAACTAGCAAGAATCCATGGAGGGATTGAGAGATAGCAAGCTCGAAGAAGGTAAACAATGGGGGAAGAACACGAGCTAGAAGGATAAGATGCAATGGGGAAGAAGACCCCCTTTTAAAGGTGGGGGAAAATCCAACCGTTATGCACACAGTCTGCACACCAGCGGTACTACCGCTCCTGGAGCGGTACTACTGCCTGCCCAACGGTACCACCGCTGGGGCAAGAGGCCCAGAGCGAGGGCAGCAGCAGTAGCCACACCACAGCGGTACTACCGCCGACAGCCGGTACTACCGCTGCCCCACTACCGCTGGGAAACAGGGGACAACAAAGCAACGTGCGGTAGTGGTAGCTATGGTAGGGGCGGTACTACCGCCCACAAGCGGTACTACCGTTCTACTACCGCTCCCACTTTCGCTCGTCCTGCGTGGTCTATCATAGAACCCGACACGAAAAGTCGAGACCACAGCAGGGAGCGGTAGTGCCAGCGGTACTACCGCTGCGCCCGCGGTACTACCGCTTGCCGCATACCAGACACCAGAACTGCCACAACTTCTGCAAATGAGCTCCAAATTGAGCAAACTCAAGCTTGTTGGATAGAGGATGACAAGAGCTATCCAACAGCGAAATGCCTAAGATATAGAGATGTGAAACCTCTATCAGTGATGATCCGGCATAAACCCCAACATCGAGAACATACACTACACCATGACAAAAATTTAAGGGCAATTAACTGCCGGGAATGATCAAGAATTTGGGTCAATTAACTGTCCCGAGCAACACTATGTAGGTCAGCATAACTGCCGGGACTGGTGGAGTCACATGGGCAGACACCCTGCCGGCATCTTTAGGGTCGGCCTAATTGCCCCAAATTCCATTTAAGGGCGAAAACACAGCCGGTAAGCAAGTTGGCGCGGCGCACGCGCGAAGGAATTGGGGCCCAAAAAAGCGCGCGAGGCACAGTCGAGGGAGAATGAAAAATTAGAAGGCTCTCGAAGCCCATAGTATCCAGGCGGCCTTAATTTTTCCCCTTGTCCACACTGCATCTGGCCACTATCCTTCTCCCGCAACAGCCGCCGCACTGCATCTCGCCATTGACTCCACCAACCCTAGCGCCGTCGCCGACTTACCCCCTCCTTGCCGCCTGCCCACCCAGCGCCACCGCCCCCATCCCCTCCATCACCCAGCCGGCCCCCTGTCCCCACTTCGACCCAGCACCGCCGCTCCTGAATCCCATACTCACGCTGCCACCAAATCCCCATCGACAACTCCCCACACCCGCACCTCCGATGCACGCCGTCGCCCATCCGCATCCACGTCGCACCCGCATCCCCTCCCAGAGCCGCCGCCGCATCTGGTCCAAAGCGAGCAGCAGGGCAGCCGGTGGCCAGATCCACCACGATGCTCCAGATCCACCATGCCCAAGCCATGGAGCTCATCCACAAGGTCGCTCCCCTCTTCTCGTCCCCATGCCTCTCTCTCTCTCTCTCTAATGCGATTCAATTCGAGTTCGCAGACATGGTTCCTGTTTTCGTCAAGTTCGTGCTACTGCTGCAGAAGAACTAAACAGACCCATCATGGTTTCATACCCTTCAAGTTCGACCAAATCCACGGTGCCCAGAGGGACCTGGCGGAGGAGGAGGAGACGGACCACCGGAAGGTCTTCATGGCTCAGCTCCTTGCCCACAACCGTCGCTGCTCCGACCCTAGTATACGGGACATTTCCTTCGATTGGATTGTCTGACGGATGAGTTTGTCACAGGACCCCTAACCTGTTCGCCAAGCTCAAGGAGGAGGAGGAGGAGCCCTGCCCTCCACTACCAAGCCAGCCCTCAAGCAAAGGTACAATTTCATACCCACCAAATCTCAACCTGTACTGTGTGTTTTGATTCTTCATCATGCAGCTGTGGGACTTGCAATTGTACTGATATATATATATATATGGTTAGACTAAAACTGAAGAATCCTTCCCTTTTGGATCTTCATTTCTGCTATGAATGAATATGCAGCGGCAACCCCATCTAAGAAAAAACAACACATATCCATGCGAATCACTAGCAACAAGTCAAGTGCACATTCCAGTAAAATCTTATCAGTTAATGTTCTTGACTGGAACAGCCTCTGGATCTGAGGGCTATTCCGTGGCCTGGAGGTGCTTGGGGGCCGACGGGCTGTCGACGGGGCGACGCCGTCGCCGGCGTAGTAGCAGAAGGTAGCAGGGATTAGAGATAGAGAACAGAGATAGGGAAACTAGACTTTATAGATTATTGCTTGCCTCTAAGCTTACACGGGTGTGTCCTTAATATAGGGCATGGACTATTTTTACTTTGAAATACTTTGGACCCTAATTGGAATCTGACTGAAACACTACCTTAACTGAATCTGGAGACTACCAAAACATCAAACTGCCCTTTCGTAGTCACAGCCTAACCTGCCCCTGCTGCCTTGCGCCTTCCATAATGAATTCCCCACGTAACATTGACAGAACTTCATAGTCCTGAAAATGGTGGGATACAATATTTTGTTGAGAAAAAAAGTTGTATCTTATTTTTCTATAGAGGGATTTCACTCTTTGATATGTGACAGGTTGACATATATGCTTGCAATCTCCAATGTTGAGGTGGAAACTGCAGAATCATATTTGCACACTATGGAAAATGCTGGGATTGTGATTGACATGCAGGTTAGATAATAAGATATAAGGCTCTTATACACTTGTATAAGGTTGCCATGAATGTCCTTTTAGGGGCTTTCATAGCAAAAGTTATAATTTTCTCATACACTGTTGTATAAGGCTCCATACACTACAGAATCTTTTGATTTTAGTTTGAATACCTTGTATTGTTTCTATCGTTGCATGTCATTGTTTGACTCTATTGCGAATACCCCAAAGATTACTTTGGATAGTACTTATGTTTTCAAGGCCTTATTTAGTTTTGTAAAAAAATATTGATTTGTGTTGGCTTGTGATATACATGGTTGGTAGTTCTAATCCTATGTATGCAGATCGATGTTGTTTGTAAAGTTATGCAGAAGCAACCATGATTGCCTGTAGCTGTCCTCACATCTAGAAGGTATTGCATCTTCTTAGAGTTCTTGAATATTACACTAATGAAAATATATTAACGTTTCCATTATTATATAGACAAAGCGTATAATGAACTAGCTCTTGCAAAAATTAGACCTTACCATGGATCCCTTTATACCCATTTGAAATTACAAATTTAGTTGTGATCACAAGGTCGTTCTATTGAAAAGCAATCATAGCTTGCCATCTTGTCTGAAAAGCAATCATAGCTTGCCATTCTATAGAAATGCTCTAGGGCTGAAGTAGCAAGCACCGACACTCTTGGAGCTAGCAAGATATGTTTCTCCTCTCACATGCTAATTATTTTTCTGAGTCAAGCATGTGTTTGAAAGTAGGAACCTACAAGTTTCTTATTTTCCACTGAGCAACTAGTACTTTTTTTGGTTTTCCCAGTTGATTAAAAGTGTGCCTACTTTCAAACACATGCTTAAGTCCTTTTATTCTAAATCAACCAGCAACTCTGTTTCTTAAACAATTCTGCACTACTGAAACTTTGCGCACAATTTGGACAAACATCATGGATTAATAAGAGGGACCACACAACTATATGTTCAGCAAACCAACATTCTTTTATTTTGAGCAACCTATATTCATTTCAGCAAATGATTTATGTGCCTGCAAACTCTTCTTTTTGTTGAATCAACATTTTTACCTAAAACCATGCAGCAGATTTGATTAGAGGGCTGTTCAGTTGGTATACATTCTCACAATTATTGATTCTCACTGTCTAGCACTAGTACACACTACACAGAGAACAAACATATACAAAAAAACAGAATGGAGGACACCCTGCATTGCCACTAGATTGCTAGTAATTAATGCTTACCTGCAGTTTTTGAATGTTCTATTAACTTCACAGCAATCCAAAGAAACTAATACACCAAAAGAAGATGACTATTGGTAAATATTTATAGTGATAGGTCTTTCTGATGATCCATACGTAGTGCATAATCTGTTCTTATGAGTACATACACATTCCGTTTGTGCCTTTCATCTGGAATGCAAAAGTACAGGGTGACACACATGTGTCTTTTTCATTTGGATGATTTTATTTTCTTTTTCAGCCATGCAACTTCTATGTTTGGAACATGTATTCTTCTGAGCTGATCTATTTGGCCATTTCCTTTTTTTTACATGTCACCAGTATAATGCCTTTGCATCCACAAGTTTCTAGAGGTGTGTTTGGTGAGCTAAAAGGATCTTCTGCTGGGATATGTTTCTACCTAAAACCAGATCTTATATTTTGCGCTTTTGTATTTTATGTAATACTTTGACTTATGAACCTACAAATGCATGTGTGCATGTCGACCTGATGGATGGTTGTGCTTTTGGCTGTCCTGTTACTGGACTTTGTATGCCTATGTGTGCATGTAGGCACGCATGCTGAATCTTTGCGCTTTTGGCTGTCCTGTACTTGTGAACCTATGTATGGATGATAGATTGCTTATATATATACACGCATACATTATCTATTAAGTGATGCAATCTTAATTACTGGATGCATGTGTGTTGTTATATATATATAGATGACACAAAATGGAGTGAAGATAAATGCTAGCTGTTGAAATACATGTATACAATATAGGAGATCTGTTTGTTCGTAGTGGACACAAATACAGGCAGTTTGACTGCTGGGGAACTCTTCTACCTGCCCTGAATTGTCAGTCTACCGGGAAAAAGCTATATGCCGGAAATACATCTAACTGCCGATAAAGGTACAAATATTGAGGGCAGAGTATCTGCCGGGGTTTATACTAACTGCCGGGAATTGTTTTCCCCGACGGGACTTTCAAGGGCAGTTCATAATTGCCGGCAAAAAACATTCCCGGCAGTTAGTCTGCCTCCAATGGCTACTTTTCCTGGCAGATGTGGTGACCCCTAAATTTTTGTCATGGTGCAGTGATACTAGAAGAAGCAAATGAAATCCGTTCTCGATGAACTTGAGCTTGTCATGAAGGTGACCAAAAGCTCAAGGACCCTCAAAGCAATAAGGCCAAACAAGAACTAAGAAAGATGATGCAAGAATGCAAGAATGCAATGGTTTGAGCTCTCAACGAAGGATACGATCAAGCTACTCATTCGAGAGCCCCCCTTGATGGTACGGCTATCGATCCTACAACCCGGTCTCCCAACCACCACCATGAGACCGGTAAAATAGAAAACCTATCAAGGGCAAACCTTTGTCTTGCGCATAGTCCACTTGAGCTAGATGATGTCTTCACATGTCCATTGTCACCACAACGAACGGCAAGCTTCAAGCATGTGATCTCTTCGTGATGGTTCACTTGAACTTGCACACCGCAAACTTGATGACATCCTCCATTGGTTGTATGATACCTTCCTTTTGATGCACGCCCAAGGAGCCAAGCCTAACCCCACAAAGAACTCTCACACAGAACACGGGTTAGTACACAAAGCGCAATGGACAATGCTTACCATACCATGAGATCACTTGATCCCGCTTGGTACACCTTGTATGCTTTGTGTGTTGATCAACTTGATTCACTTGTTGACTTAGTCTTGATCAATCTTGCATCATGTCTTCTACATGACCAAACTTTGGACACTTCCTTGAATAGCACTTTGGTCATCACATGAACTCCTTGAAACCAACACATGGACTTCAAGAAATTCCTATGGACAAATCCTTCAAATATAACTCAAGACAACCATTAGTCCATAGAGATTCTCATCAATTACCAAAACCAAACATGGGGGCACCGCATGTTCTTTCACCATTCCATCCCAAAATCTCGGACTAAAAGGAGGAAGGAATCTCTCCCTTATAAGCTGCTGACCTCAGTAAGCAAGGTGGCCTCCTCCCATAAGTAAGGTGGGACTAAGCTCGAGCCAGCCTCACCGGCCTACAGCAGCCCTAACATGTTCATTCACACCTGGACACCTGTGCATGTTCTGAGTTGGGCTAACTATAATGGGCTGGACTACGTGACGCTACGGACGGCTGAGCTGCTGACCTGTTTTGTTGTTCCTTTTTTGTGACGGAGTTGCTTGCAGGGCTTGATGTTTGTTCCTATGAAATAGCTATCGGGGTGTGGGCGCTCGCCGCCGCCGCCGCATGGAGCTCGGTCCCGGCGTGGACCAGATGGAGGAGAAGATCTCATCAGCCCTCTCCCCGATGAGATGCTACTCCTGGTCCTTGTGCGTCTACGTTGCATCTGTACCACCGCACAAACCAGCCTCCTCTCTCGCCGGTGGCGTGGCCTCTGGACCGGTCTCGCGGATCTCACCTTACGCAACCTCAAGCCCTCCGTAATCGAAGCTGCACTCGCCCGCATCAATATTGCACTCGCCCGTTTCACTGCTTCACCGTCGGTGTCCACGGTCGACATCTGCCTTTCGGAAAGACATGCCACCCACGGGAGCTCGTTGCTTCGTGCCACACGCGGCTCTCACCGGAGGAGCTAGTCTTCACCTTCCAGAGGTGTCATATGGCAGAACGTGCAATCATTGTGCTGCATTACTTCCGCCGCGCCACATCCATCGAGCTGAGCATGCATTCCCACTGCATCAAGCCACCGCCGGAATGCTACGCCAGTGGGTTCTCTACACTCGAGAAGTTGTCCCTCTCAGGCAACATCATTCACCTTGGCTTCATGCTCAGCTGCTGCCCACGCCTACGTGTGACAAATGTGACCGGATCAACACCCGACGACATCATGGTCCACTCGGTGACACTAGAGGAGCTTGATATCTCTACCGACACGGGATGCCACAACATTGACATCGTAGCACCAGTGCTTAAGAAGATACAACTAAAGGTCCATGTCGGTTGGAACAACATCCGTGTGTCCATCTCGACGCCAATGGTGGAGAAGGTATCATGCAAGTGTTCATATCCAATGTTTGTCTTTTCGTTTGGTTTCTTTTCACTCGAGAGCCTAGCCATAGAGACGAAAGAGAGATACATACAGACCGGAAATAAAACATGCTCACACGTTCAGCAGCTCTCACGCTTTTACGCCCTACACTTGCATATATCGGCTATTGTAAGTCTCTTGTCTGTCTGGCTCAATCCACTGGATTTACGAGCAAACATTCTTTGCACGTTATACTGACAATCAAATTGTACCGTTCAAAGAGCTATTCGAGAGGGCCGCTGAACATTGTACAAGAGAGATAGAAACTTCCGGTTACCAACTTGCCCGTGTTGGAGCTATCTTTTATACCATCTTGCCACGTTTACGGAGCACTTGTGATGCATCTCCTTGAAATAAGTTGGATTGGTTCCTCTACAAAAATGCTTAATGCTTTGTTTGGATGTTGATATTCAGGGCCATGGCATTGAATTGGCCCCAATATCAAATCTTCTTGACTTTGATATTGACATTGAACATGAATTCTGTTGTTTGGATGTGCACATAATTGCCACTTGGAATTCGGCTGAGAGGCTCAATTCAGAAGCTTGTTTGGATGGTCATTCTCTACATTGGAATTGCCTATTTGTCATATGGTGAAATTTGAACTTTGATGTAATGTTTGAAACTACATTGTATTCAATATGTACATATACAGCAGGACTACAATGTACATATTTTTTGAATGATTATATGTGAAGAATACAATGGCAGCAATTGTAAATTAGATGTAATTATCCAAAAACAACAATTTTACAACAACATAACTTATACAGCACCACTTATTCTATAGCAGCAGCACATATACAGCAGCACTTATACATCGGCAGCACTTGCACAGCAGCACTTATACAGCAGCAGCACATCTACAGCAGCACTTATACATCAGCACTTGTACAACAACAGCAGCACTTTACATCAGCAACACTTATAAACAGCAGCACTTATAAATCAGCACTTAGCCAACAACAACACATAACATAGAAAATTCAAGTATGATCAAATGAAGCACACAATACATGTGTTTTCCATCATTACATAACATAGGAAATTCAAGTACAGCAAGTTCATAGCTATTACATGAAACAAAGAAACGACATAAGCACTTGAAACTAATCAAACATTGTTCTTCTCGTTGAGCATCAACAGCCACTCCTTCCTAAACTCCATGGGTAACTCCATAAGCTCTTGGAATAAATGTTCACTAAGGATGAGTTTACCATATGCTCGTAACATGTCTGAACGAACCAAATCTGGGATCTTTTCAAGGGCAGCAAGGATTTCAAGAGGAGGAGTAACCTTGGGCAGTTCTAGTGGCTCAAGTGATTTCATAGCATCTTGAAAAGAACCCTTCATTTCTCCAAGCATGCACAAGATAGCATCACCTGTTCGCTGCCTTTTTGGTGGCAATTCTGGAGAGGCTTCGACGACTACTTCGTCTAGTTCTATTGGTTGTGCTGCACTTTCAGCACCTGTCATTGCACCATCACCGGTTGCATGATCTTTGGAGTATATTGTTAATATTGCCTCCCAATTCTTCACTTCTTTGTTCTTGTAACAAGCTGCCTTCGGATTAGCCTGCACACACATACAAAGTAAATCACTTGCATGCATATATGATAGAATAAATTAATTAAACATCATTTTTTTACCTGGACATATTTGTTCCACACATCATCACTATCCATGAGTAGCTTGTTATTGATCCAATCCCAACCAAACCCGCTCTGAGAAAGAATCTTGCTAATTGTAGCACAATGCTTGTCAAAAGTTTTCATCCTTGAACATATTTTCTCCTTTGTGACGTGTAGTCCGCACTTATCATGTATTGCCTTTATAGCAGCATTGTATACATGTGGCTTCCATCCATTTTACCCCTGATCACCTCTGTTGTGATGTTCAACAAAGACATCCAACAATACCTTATCCATCTCATCTGTCCATGTCAAGTAATCTATACTAAACTTCTTCTTTGTTTCTTCAACCATGGTGCTAAAAGTAAAAACTTGAATAACAATTGACAAACAAAAGAAAACATATATTAATTGCTTTCTCATGGTGATGATGTACAAAATATCCAAACGTCACCATCCGATAGCTATGCACAAAAGAGAACATCCAGCTAATCCATCATCTAGCTAGCCCAAAAGCAAAATACATCATCTTGCTAATCCAACATCTAGCTACCACAAAAGCAAAAGACATCATCTTGCTAAATCACATGTCATACTACTGCTGTAAATTTGCATGCGCCACAACATATTCAGCCAACATGTCATTAGATAATTGGTTCCTGAAGTTGGTCCATGCATTAGTGACTTGAACACTTCTTATTGAGTTAGCATCATCAGCCTCAATTGGCTGGGAAGCTATTTGATTATCCACTTCATGCAGCAATAAGTCGTCCATCATATGTTGCCTATCCCTTGCAAAGTTGTGTAACACACAACAAGCATTAATGATTCGAATCTGCAACAATGTTCTCTTTACGTAAGAATTTTTCACTATGTTATGCATCTTATTGAAAACCCAATGGACACATGTTACCTGGTCCTTTATGTCAAAGAAACTTTGACTGCGAAGAATACCCCACTTCTTCTTCCACAACCCAAAAGTTCTCTCTACTACATTTCTAGCACGAGAGTGGCGCAAGTTATATAGCTCTTTGGCATTTTGGGGTTGTTGCTGACTTGATGCCCACTCTTTCAAGTGATACCGAGTGGATCTGAATGGAGCTAGAAATCCAGGTCCATTCGTGTAACCAGCATCAGCCAAGTAATATCTTCCTATTGTTAAACAAGTGAGTTAGCTTGGTTGTAGCATACGAAATTAAAGAGAACAAAAAGCCAAGGGAAAAAGCCATACCATGAGGTAGAACAAATGCATCTTGGCGATCAGTTCTCATGGAGTCGCGTAGGACTCTAGAGTCCGAAGCGGAACCCTCCCAGCCAGGTAAGACATACAGAAATTTCATGTTCCAGTCCACCACACCGAGCATGTTAGTACTGACGTCTTGCTTTCTATTCCTGTACCTCCCTTGGGCAGCCACAGGAACAGAAACATCTACATGACAGCCATCTAATGTTCCTAGTGCATCACCAAACCACTTCCATTTGTAGTCATCGGGAGGTTGAATATTAGCATCTGGAAGCTTAATGAAATCCCCATGCATAGATAGAATGGCTCTTAACACTGCGGAAAAGTGAGTACTTATTGTAGGGTAACGCAGCAAAAAATAAAAAATTTCCGACCTACGCACCAGCCCAGGACCACTATGGAGACTGCATACAAGGTTTGATCTTTTCGTTACCGACTCGTAGCGCAGCGGAAGTAGAGTCGATGACGATCGGCGGTGCAGATCCCCGCAGCTAGGATTTACAACCTCCCAACCGCGAGGATGTATACCCTCATCTTCCCTTCAGACAGCCCTCCAGGAGGTGGTCGAACAGTCCCCCGGACGGTGTCGCGGACAGCCCTTCGGGAGGACCTTCGAAACTCGAACGGTCACTCGGACAGCCCTTCGGGAGGACTCACAGAACTTGGACCGTCACTTGGACAGCCCTTCAGGAGGCACTCACGAATAGCCCCTCGGGCACTAAGATCGAAACTACGACCTGTCTACAGAGTTGCACACATACGGTGTCATCTATCCGGCAGGGCTTTGCCGTCCAGAACTAGTTCCCACCGGAACCCAGACAGCCTTTCGGCTCTACGAAACTCTTTTCGTGGGAGGGAGAGAGAAGCCAGATCATTGCATGGCACTTGTATGTGAGAAGGGATGAAGTTTGTGGGCAGCCCACTCCCCTCTATTTATAGGAAAGCCAAGGGGTAAAGTTGGCATTCGCAAATACCAAAAGTACCCCCCACTTTATGTCATTTACATAGAGAATAAAGCAAAAAGGAGTGCCATGTGGAGCTCCATGGAGCTCCACCCTCCATGGCCGGCCACCCCTTGTGGGCCCCCCCCCCCCCAAGGGGGCTTCCTTAGTGCCCAAGGCTTCTAGAAGCCTTTTGGGAAATTTCCCAAAAGGTGCTTTCCATAAAAAATCCCAAAAAGCACTTTCACTATTCACAACGACATTTTTCAGCGTTCGTTCGAACTGAAAATATTTATGTGGGCTTAGAACATTTCCAGTACCCACTAAAATAATTTTCAACGCGTTCTGGAACAATTCCAGTTTAGTGATTTCATCTGCGAAAAGCATCTGAAGCGGTTTCGGCAGCTCCGGAACATTTCCGGTTTTCATCTCCGAAAATTCCAGAAAGTTTCCAGAATGATTCTGGCACCCTCCAAGAATTATCAGGCATGTCCCGAAACCAATTTGACTTTATGGTATCCTGTAAAACAACTTTTCGGTATCACCGGAACTCATCCGGTGACCTCTCTCATCGGAACTTTTCCGCTGTCTCCGGAAAACTTTTTCCGAAAACTTTCTCTCAGACTCCCTGTCTAGTATTCAGCAGATGGATGACCCTTAAGCATGTGACCCTATACGTTCGGTGAAGTATAGACATGACCCGGAACCCCTTCCGATCAATGATCAACATCGGAGCCGTGGACACCCATATTGACCCCTATACCCACACGAATGAATATTCGAGTGAACCTCCAGTTGCCGTGTGCTATTCCTGTTGCTTCGCGATATGTTACAAATACCCGAGGTGAGACATGATGGCATCCCCGTGGGTCAACAACTTGTCCACTATGCCAGTTACCTCGTTACCGGTATTTGTTCTCTTTTCTCGTTCTCGTGTTCCGGCATCCCCGTGATCAAATCACAAAGTGTCTGGCCAGACGATGATGGATACCGTAACACCGAGAGGGCCCAGAGATATCTCTCCATCGTCGGAGGACCAAATCCCAATCTCGAGCTATCAAGTTACTTGACACACTTTTCCATGAACCCTTAAGCCGCCGTAATAGCCCCCATTTACGGATGACGTTTAACAAACCCCAAAGTTCATGAATCAAGCATGAAGAAACTCGATACTCTCATGGTCTGAGGAATCATGCAAACTTTAACCATCTCTGTGTTATTAACCATTAACTTGTGACGAAAGTATCCCATAGCATAACATCAATTCGGGTCGATTCAACACAAATATTCTTCTAACATTGTGCCCTCAAAGTTGCCGGCATAGTCATGCCCATGATCAGGAAAACAGAACCATCATGCAACACTTGAGCTAGTCTCAGAGGCCAGACTAGGAATACATTTTACCGTTTATTATTCCACACGTGCATATGAGTCTTCCTCCGAGCCTCGTGGTTAATGTAGACTCGAGAACCATAGCAGTTATAGCATGGAACATAAACCTAATTATGAACAGGGAGATAATCAATAACATTTATTATTGCCTCTAGGGCATATCTCCTACAGACTCCCACTTGCACTAGAGTCAATAATCTAGTTAATGCTAATGCACTTTACACCTGTGGCACACAGGTGTAAATATGCTTCGCTTGTGGTATAGCCTGATGTCCAACGGATCTGATGACTTCAGCTCCGTGTGTATCTTTGCGTATCCTCGTGTTTTCACGCTTTCACAAAATTCATATTTTGTGTGGACTTGGCTTCGTATGTATGTGAATCACAGGTCGAACCTGGATTCCTCAGACTGAGTTATGGAGCAACTACCTGCAGTAGTGTCCCATAGACCAAAGCCTTCTTGGAACCATACTAAGTTCATGAAAGAACTATATGATTCAACATCTTGTTTGTCGCTTTTAAAAGCGGCAACATACTTCGCCTCTGTTATAGAATTCGCCACAGTAACTTGTTTGGAACAATTTCCAACTACCGTGCCACCATATTGTGTGTTACACAAAACCCTCAATTTAAATCGAAAATCGCTTGGAGCATGGATGAAGACTGTATCGATGTAACCTTTTACAACGAACTCTTCATGATCTCCGCTTGCGAGAAAACATGTCATCGGTGCTACTATAGTACTCAATGACCCTTTTTCACTGTTGTCCCATGATCAGAAATTTTGATCACTTTGGGATCTATACTCGCAACAACTTTGGGAGTATTGGACATATCTGGTTGTTTTTACATACCATGGAATACATGATTAATCCAAACACAAGAGTGTGTGGAATCTCCATCATGTATTTTGCTCATTAGTGTTTTGGGACACCGAGTCTTGCAAAAACTCTTTCCATGTGACTTCGGCAAGAATCACTCCTCGATGTTTTTAATGCTAAAAGGTTTTAGCATCTTGTCAATATGTATCTTTGCTCAGCCCCATTAGGTAAATCTATCTTCATAGATCATCATGCCTAATATAAAGGCTATTTAGCCCAAGCACTTCATCGAAAAACTATTTTCAAATGAAGTCCTAATTCATGTCAAGAAATTTATTTCCAATTAACAGTGTGTCAAGCACACAACGTTTTTTAGAAATTTTATTATGCTCCCACTTACTTTCTTGAATCATAAGCATCTTCGTTACCCATTGATGAAGTCAAACCCCTTTGACTATTTCATCAAAACACGAAGATTCCAACTCCATTTTGCTCTCTTCTGTCCATTGCTGGAACTCTGAAGTTTGCATACTTACTAGCATCCTCTGGACTGACAAAATACCTTGGACTGTAACACATGCAAGTCCTTGGTTTCATTTCCATCAGATGGAAATCCTATTGTCATCCATGTTTCATATCTCATGATTGAAATATGTATCAATTGCTAGTTCAACCCGAACCGACTTTAAGCATCGCTACGATGAAACAACCTCATCGTAGTCAACTCCTTGAACTTGTTATTGCAACAAGTCGAGCTTCATGGATAAAACATTTTTTATCCGTATCAGTTTTAAGTTCCATAAATATTCGGTAGACTCTACGTCTTCCGAAAGGTGTATCAAGGTTTTAATCTTGAATCACTTATATGGAAACTAACTCGAGTTGTATTGGCATTTAGCCAATTCCGGAGTCAGGGCCCATCAACGCTTCCTTGTGTATCGTAGGTATACTCTTGTCTAACAACAATATCTCGTTTGCGCACCTGAGAGGTTTGCACGAGCCTTGCCTACGTGGTTCAGCTGCAAGTTCGACCGAAGTGCATACATTTTATTGTAGAGACTTCCGTATCAGTCGTAGTAGGAAAACCTGGAATTACTTCCAAGGTCTCTTTCCTTTGATCTGATGACGAAGATACTGTTTATCTCGTCGAGTTGCACTATTCTCCCACTCACCTTTTTGAAAGAACCATTTTCTTCAAAAAGCATACCGTTCTTTGTGGCAAACCTATTTGCCTCGGTATAGTGAGGGAGGAATACCCAATTACTTGGGATAACCTACAAAGTAGCACTTGTCTAATTTGGAATAGGTTTGTAACCTTTTACACAAGCCCCATATTCCAAATGTCAAGAAAAGATATAACATGGTTGGGCGTACCATACCATGGTGTCATTTCAACAGACCTGATGGAGCTCTTTTCAGTGTAAAAGCCACAGTCTCTAAAGCATCACTCTTTAAAAGGGATAATGGCAAATTTATTTATGTCATCTTTGATCTTACCATGTCATAAATGGTTCGATTACATCTTCACAGACTTTCCACTTGCAGTGGTGTTCCGGGAGGTGCAAGTTATGAAACCCCTTTCACAACTCATCAGACATTCGCTAAACTTGTAACTCAAATATTCCTTTCTGCAATCGAATTGTAGAAACATAATTTTCTTGTTACAATAACTTCTACTTCATTCTTAAAAACCTTTTGAATGAATTCAAAAGATCTAGACTTACGTCTCATCAAGTAAATATCCATATATCTACTCGAGTCATTTCTGAAGATAGATAAATCCACTACTAACAACATTTATCGGACTACACACATCAAATGTATGACCACCAATAAGTTTGTTGTCCATTCCTTATGGCCTGTGAATGGTATTTTAGTCACTTCACTTTTCGGAGAAAAGTTGCAAGTGTCAGATGATTCAAAATCAAACGACTTCAAAATCCATCATAATGGAATTTTCCATGCGGGTTTCTCCAATGTGACCAAATGCAGCGCCACACTTGTGTGGTATTCTTTTAGTCTTGCGACATTTAGCGTCAGTGTTATGGATGTATCATATTACTCTCAATATTCATAACATACATCCCATCTGGATGGAAGCATGGCTCTAAATGTTATTCATAACACTGAACAACAATTATTCTTTTATGAACAACCCTTTTGCAACAACATTGTGCAAGGGGCTAGAGTGTAAAACTCTAAAATGAATTATGAAAGTAAATCCAGAGGTAATATAATAATATCATTATTCATAACATACATCTCATTCTCAATGAAAGTATGGCCCTTATGTTATTCATAACTTCGAACATAAAAAGTTCTCTTATGAACAACCTTCTTGCAAGATACCTTATGCAATGGGCTAGAGTTTAAAACTCTAAATGAATTATGAAAATAAATATAGACAGTAATACACCGATGGAAGGTATAGTAACATTTACTATGTTCCCTGTGTATACCTAAACCTCATCCCTGGCTAGTCTTTCAGGCCATAGTAGTTCTTACATCGAGTTGCAACAGAATGCAATCGAGCGGGTATCTTTGTGATTGTCTCACAATACCCAAGAATTAGTGATTAACTTGTTTAACCATAATTCCCAAGAACTATATCTTTGACCAGCCTTCTATACATCAAAAACTTGTATGACATTCATACATGAGCTGGATATTCCACTCTTCTTTCTTATTGCCTTTATACTTCTAACAGTTTAACTTTTAGTATTTCTCCTACTTCCAGAAGAAGCACCCAACTTAAGAGTGGCGTTAGCCCCAGACTTCCTAGGCATGAAAGTTTCACTAACACCCTTCGGACACTTCCTTTCTCTTTAAGTTGTTGTTTTATTCACCTTTCATCATATGACAGGCGTTCTTCTGGATCCCTCTCTTATCAGTCTAATGCATAGTAAACACCTTTACTAATAGTTTGCAAACAAACATTTCTTTGGATATCTCATATCTTTTAGCCTTTGTCTGTCTCTGAAAATGATTTTCAGATTCCATGAATATCACATAACTATCCAAACTTTCGAAGTTTGGGTCTCATGGAAGCAAACATATAGTACTTGACTGAAACGGAATTCTAGCTTTTGGATCGAAGGATGAGAGTCACATGATCCATAGCATAAGCGAGAGAATACCGAAAGTATGCGATAGGACAAAGTCCTTCTTGGCACTCTTGAGGAAAATCCTCACATTACGTTACCAACCGTAAAGTTTTAACCAGATATTTAACAGCTATTCAATTTTAACAGGGAAGGTGGAAACGCGAGCCATTATTCTACAACTATTTTGCAAACCACACTTAGACAGTGTTCATAATTAATTGCACTGAGAATTAAAACAAGTTAATTCAACAGTGCGCTCCCACTCAAATCAATATCTCTCATAATTGATTGTGAGTGATTCAAGATCCGCATATCAATTCAACGCCATTGACGGGTTCATCACTGATGACGTGAATTTCAATCGGTAGGCCAACTTGCCAATCACATCTCTATGTGACTCTTGTCCATCTTTCGATGCGTGTGTTCCGAGCTCAGGACTGTCCTGCTTGAACGTCAAGACAACCAAGTGATCACGCAGTGAGGTCTGACCTTCACCAGCCTTACACCTCTCTAATCGTTCATGCTCATGTGTACATGGCGCACCCCGAAAAGATACGTGTTGTAGACGGTGCTACACTTGGGAGAACACTAACTACTTGATATTTTTGTGAGAGATCACCCTAATAAAAGTGACTACCGCGCAATCAAGAAGGGTGCAACATAAGGGATAAACATCTGAGGCAATTCATAATAGCATGATATGGTATAGCCCTTTCTGACGGAGAAGTCTTGTATTCCTTCGTCTTCGGCATTCACGTCGGTGATCTCCTTCGCGAAGATTGCCACCACCTTGTCGATGCAGCAGATAATATTGCTATCTCTATAGCTAATAAAATAATGCATTACACAAGGTTGACACACAGGTCATTTAAAGTGCAATCATATGGCTCCAGCCATCATGCCGAATCATGACACGCAGGTCATGTTAATCAATTTACATTATATAGTCATCTTATACATAATCAAATTATTATGAGCACCGCTATACCACATCACATGCACATGTAAACCCTCCTGCAAAACCAAGTTAGACGCCTCTAATTGGTTCATGCAAAAAACTAGTTTTTCGTGGCTTCTAAGGTTTCGAAACAAACCGAAGCTACCAACGTCCATCATCAAGTATGATAATTCAAGTCGCTAGATTAACATTCCAGGGTGTATGAAAACCGAGATAATAAAATCTCGATCCCCATACTAAACTTTGTCATACGCATGACCCCCGTGCAGATCATATCTGCATTGCCCTTTTGTCTGCGAAATTTCATCTTTCTTTTTAACTACGATGGAATTCAATGAACTGTTAGCACTTCGTTGATCAATCAGGATCGCGGATTGCCAGAACATTGAAACTCCACCAAGCTATTATCAAGATCAGAAATATGCAAATTCCAGGGAAGCAACAAGAATATCGGGTAACAGATTTCATCTGCTACCCGCACAAATAATTTTCAGTAATAGAACTCATCTACTACCTAATTATATTGTGCAACACCCATACATCACTATGTATTCTAGATCGCAACCTGCATCTATGCATAGCACGGCTCTTGATGCCACTGTAGGGTAACGCAGCTGAAAACAAAAAATTTCCGACCTACGCACCAGCCCAGGACCACTATGGAGACTGCATACAAGGTTTGATCTTTTTGTTACCGACTCGTAGCGCAGCGGAAGTAGAGTCGATGACGATCGGCGGTGCAGATCCCCGCAGCTAGGATTTACAACCTCCCAACCGCGAGGATGTATACCCTCGTCTTCCCTTCAGACAGCCCTCCGGGAGGCGGTCGAACAGTCCCCCGGACGGTGTCGCGGACAGCCCTTCGGGAGGACCTTCGAAACTCGAATGGTCACTCGGACAGCCCTTCGGGAGGACTCACAGAACTTGGACCGTCACTTGGACAGCCCTTCGGGAGGCACTCACGAACAGCCCCTCGGGCACTAAGATCGAAACTACGACCTCTCTACAGAGTTCACACATACGGTGTCATCTATCCGGCAGGGCTTCGCCGTCCAGAACTAGTTCCCACCGGAACCCAGACAGCCTTTCGGCTCTACGAAACTCTTTTCGTGGGAGGGAGAGAGAAGCCAGATCATTGCATGGCACTTGTATGTGAGAAGGGATGAAGTTTGTGGGCAGCCCACTCTCCTCTATTTATAGGAAAGCCAAGGGGTAAAGTTGGCATTCACAAATACCAAAAGTACCCCCACTTTATGTCATTTACATAAAGAATAAAGCAAAAAGGAGTGCCATGTGGAGCTCCATGGAGCGCCACCCTCCATGGCCGGCCACCCCTTGGGGGGGCCCCCCCAAGGGGGCTTCCTTAGTGCCCAAGGCTTCTAGAAGCCTTTTGGGAAATTTCCCAAAAGGTGCTTTCCATAAAAAAAATCCCAAAAAGCACTTTCACTATTCACAATGACATTTTTCAGCGTCCGTTCGAACTGAAAATATTTATGTGGGCTTAGAACATTTCCAGTACCCACTAAAATAATTTTCAACGCGTTCTGGAACAATTCCAGTTTAGTGATTTCATCTGCGAAAAGCATCTGAAGCGGTTTCGGCAGCTCCGGAACATTTCCGGTTTTCATCTCCGAAAATTCCAGAAAGTTTCCAGAATGATTCTGGCACCCTCCAAGAATTATCAGGCATGTCCCGAAACCAATTTGACTTTATGGTATCCTCTGAAACAACTTTTCAGTATCACCGGAACTCATCCGGTGACCTCTCTCGTCGGAACTTTTCCACCGTCTCCGGAAAACTTTTTCCGAAAACTTTCTCTCAGACTCCCTGTCTAGTATTCAGCAGATCGATGACCCTTAAGCGTGTGACCCTATAGGTTCGGTGAAGTATAGACATGACCCGGAACCCCTTCCGATCAATGATCAACATCGGAGCCGTGGACACCCATATTGACCCCTATACCCACACGAATGAATATTCGAGTGAACCTCCAGTTGCCGTGTGCTATTCCTGTTGCTTCGCGATATGTTACAAATACCCGAGGTGAGACATGATGGCATCCCCGTGGGTCAACAACTTGTCCACTATGCCAGTTACCTCGTTACCGGTATTTGTTCTCTTTTCTCGTTCCCGTGTTCCGGCATCCCCGTGATCAAATCACAAAGTGTTTGGCCAGACGATGATGGATACCGTAACACCGAGAGGGCCCAGAGATATCTCTCCATCGTCGGAGGAGCAAATCCCAATCTCGAGCTATCAAGTTACTTGACACACTTTTCCATGAACCCTTAAGCCGCCGTAATAGCCACCCATTTACGGATGACGTTTAACAAACCCCAAAGTTCATGAATCAAGCATGAAGAAACTCGATACTCTCATGGTCTGAGGAATCATGCAAACGTTAACCATCTCTGTGTTATTAACCATTAACTTGTGACGAAAGTATCCCATAGCATAACATCAATTCGGGTCGATTCAACACAAATGTTCTTCTAACATTGTGCCCTCAAAGTTGCCGGCATAGTCATGCCCATGATCAGGAAAACAGAACCATCATGCAACACTTGAGCTAGTCTCAGAGGCCAGACTAGGAATACATTTTACCGTTTATTATTCCACACGTGCATATGAGTCTTCCTCCGAGCCTCGTGGTTATTGTAGACTCGAGAACCATAGCAGTTATAGCATGAAACATAAACCTAATTATGAACAGGGAGATAATCAATAACATTTATTATTGCCTCTAGGGCATATCTCCTACACTTATAGTTCCCAAAGACCGCTTGTATGTGCCTCGAAGCAACCTCATTTTCAGACCGTGACCCACTACTAGCAAGAACATGGCAACCTTTTCTTCCACAGCCACATACACACTATCACGCAGACCACACCTCTCACGCAACATGGTGCATAAATCATGAAAATTTCTTTTCGTTAAACGTAGCTGATCATAGCATGCCACTTCTGAGCCATCATACATATATCCTTCAACAAGTACTTCCTAAGTGTGTGTTTGTGCTCATCATCACTAAAACTACCTAATCCACGAGGTGCTCTTTGTGAAATAAGGTACGCCATTCCGAGAAGAACAGATTCAAAGTAAAGTTCTGTGAATATTATCCTTTTCCTCCTTCTCCTTTTGTTCTCTTCAGTTATGTATGAAATCATGTCTACTTGATCTGGCATTATGGAACTACACAATAATTATATAATTAGACAACAATCATTTCTACAGATTATGAATCAACAAATTGCATATTCAAGCAAGCATCAAAAGGACAAAAGGGAAACTTTTACAACTATCAAACCATCACATGTTAAACAGAGCAATGATGTGTACTTAAATTACCTTGGATCTGCCTGCTACTGCTGCTCGGGATCCATCCTCGAATCCACTGATCTTCAGACCAATCAATTGACCTGCTGTTTGAAAGGGAAAATACATCAGCAAACAAACACATACTGTTGGGGATTAGAAGGGGGTTGGGTTTCTGTCTAGGGTTAGGGTTGAGGATGGAGGAAGAACGGGCCATGGGGATGAAGAAAGAACTGGCCATGGGGGTGGGGGAGGCTGCCGCGACAACCACCATGAGAGGGAGTGGCGTGCGCCGTGCTGCTCGGGTAGACGGCGGCCAGGGGCGGCGAGCGCAAAGGAGGTGGGTGCGGTCTGGAAGGGAAGGAGAGGGATGTGCCCACACGCGGGGGAGGAAGGGATCCGCCGGAGAGAGAGGAGACGAAGGAGACGGCGGACGACGTCTGACCTGCGCCGCCGGGAGCTCCGCGTCGGGGCTGTGCGCGCCGCTTCTCCCACTCGAGCGCCTCTTCTCCCGCTCGAGCCCGCCTCTTCTGTTTCTGGAGAGGTCGAAGCGGTATGTTGAGGGCTGGTTCCCGAATATCAGCGAAAATCGAGCTCTCCCCCTCCGAATTCGGGAACGGATACGCAGGCTTTCAGAGCGGGGCAACGAATATTTTAGGCCAATTCGGTGGGCTGATTCCTTGTACATCTAAACAGCGGAATTCGGGCTATCCAATGCCAATATCAATATCTGGGCCTGAATATCAACATCCAAACGAAGTGTAAAGGTCATTCATTTCGATGCACAGGTGTGGCCCAAGGTAACTCTTCACCACGCTTATGTATATTCCTTACATAAATAGTAGTACATAGCACAATTTCTGTAGGTAGTCTTCAGCTGTGGAGCTAGCATATAAATAAATAATGCACTGTAATCAACTCATGAATCGCTTTAGGTGAGAGAAACATGCCAAGGAAATTGTCCTTTTGACGAGCCGAAGAACTGGAGAAGCCAGAGTATCTCCTTGACATGTCTCGAAGAGTTGGAAATCACGGGATTCAATGCAAAGGATCACGAGCATGATTTCTTAACGCTGATACTCAGATGCTCACAAATGCTTAAGAGAGTGACTTTGACACTGGTACATGAGTTTAGAGGTTGCCCCATGAAAATCTACGACATTTTCTTGGCATGCCGTTCTGTGGATTGCTATGTTTATTACAACACCGGTGAACTAGTTCCGCGAGCATCTGGTTAGAGCATGCTCCTTGATGGAATATGAATGTTTCCTATATGGGAGATGTGACTATGTATCGTTATCCTTACATGGTAGTACTGTCAAATCTAAACTGATGTAGTGTTGCAATGACTTATATAGTTTTATTATTATAAAAAAGGCATTTCTGTTCTTTATATATAAAGCAACGACCAGAGATACAAGGACCCGGATACAACACGCCACCACCACACACAATACACACACTTGAGGCAAGATACAAGGGTGCCGATGCACCGCAACACTACCCAATCGACCACCAAGCACACTATAGATGAGCCAAAATGAACCGCTTTGAGCCAAAATGAACCACTAGCCCCCACGAATAAGTGAAGCTAGACAACGACGGAAAATGGACTCCAAGGCAGTGCCTTGAAGAAGGGCACGACACCGGAGTGCCGCCACTGCCTGATCCCGAAGATCAAATTTTCACTCGGAGCAACACGAAGGGGTGGAAGCAACCGCGGCGGAGCCATCATGAAGGAAACGACACCCGTAGCGGCCGCCGCCGTCGGCCTTGAAAAACCGAGCAAGTTGTGCACCCCAGTGCTCACGCCCCTTCGCCAAACCAGTGTACCACCAATGGCCAGAGCCCTGCACCACCCTCACGCTACGCCGAACACCAACAACCATGCACCCGCATGTCCTTGGGTGCCCATCCGCACCCGAGACATGCGCTCTGCCCCATGAACACCATGTCTCCTGCGCGCCAGGGCCGCTGCCTTGCATCCAGGCACCCCCGTGAGCAACCAAAGGCCTTGGCTTTGGCATGACCGGCAACCTTCGACCGCCGGAGCTGCTAGCAACTACCCAGCCTCGAATATCGCCAGAACATAACCAGCAAGCACACGACCGAGGGAAGGGGGAGGAGGAGGATCGGACGCATCCAGAACCGGTACGCCCCTGCACCGGCAATGGGTGGCCCGACCACGACAGAGTCTCCCATCCTCCTGCTATCCTCCCCACCGGACACACCCAGTGTCGCCTCAACGCTGCAGACAAGGAAGCTTCATGCAAGGCCACCAGCGACCACCCGCTCATCAAGGAGAACCAAATCAACCTCCACCTGTAGCCAAGTGAGCTCATCGAAGAGGCCACCCCGCGCTGCCACCTGTCCAGGGAGGTCCCGGCTAGATCTCGTCCAGAACGCACCGCTAGATCTCGATCCCGCGCAGCCGTGCCACCAAGCGAAATATGACAGGCGACCCTGTGTTACCAAGCTGACGGTTGGTCTTCCTATGCCAAGTTTCAAAACTTGGCAAAGGCCAGACTCTTTGCCTACTGAATGGTGAACGAGTGCTGGCCCGCGCCACACACAAAAGCCCTTGGCCCCTTGCCCGCCTCGGCCGTCTTCCTCTCCTTCAAGGATGGATTAGCCTTCGTCCTCGATGATTTCGACGTCTACCTGATGGTTGAATGATCCGGCGAATACATGCGTCCATGAGATATGTCGTTAGAGCATCTTCAACAGGCGCGCAACACGCGGCGCGCTAAATAATTTTTACAGCGCCGAAATAACTTTTTTTGTGCGCGGCAGAGCGCTCGCTGCAAAATATGGCGCGCGCGAGCAGCTTCAACAGGCGCGGCAAAAAACGATGCGCGCGAGCAACCGGTACTACGATGCAACACATACGAACAATATGAAACAACATATAGATAAAATTCAAACATCATAGTTCAAGCCCAACACCACAAACTAGTCCATACGATACAAATAAAAATAGATAAAAACGATACTATGATGCAAATATAATAGGAACTACTCCTCGTTGTCGTCTTCCTCCTCGGTGGTGTAGTCCGACGACAAAATGGCGTCATCCCACCGAGGATCATTGTCATCAAAGGTTGACCCAGATCCCAGTTCACACTGCGCCATCGCCAGTGCCTTCCGCGAACGCCTGTCCGCCCGCTCCGCGGCTCGCAGCGCCCTCCTCTGCGCCCAGAAGTCGTTCTCGGCGGCGACATCCTCTGGGAAGCGCTGGTGCCACTCCGCCATGGCGTACTCGTCCGCCTCGGCGATGAGGAGGCGGCGCTCCCGCCTACGCTGGATGCGGCGGTCCTCGTCGGTGATTAGCCGCGGCGGAGGCGCGAGGTCCTGCGCCTGCTGGCGCGTCCAGGCGTTCGAGAAATTCATCAGCGAACGTGGCCGGTTGAGGCGCCACGCTGCCGCGTCGTACGTGCGGGCGGCCTCGTGGGCGGTCTCGAACGTCCTGAGACCGAGGCGTATATTACCGGAGCGGATCTCCGCGTAATACACGCCGGAGGGGCGGGCGCGGACGCCGCAGTAGCCGGAGGTGCTCCGTACGCGCGGCGGCATATGTCGGCAGCGGGGGAGAAGGTGCGCCGGCGTGGGGAGAAGGGCGCGGCGTCGGCGGCAAGGCGCTGGAGGCGAGGAAGAACGGCGCAGCGGGGAAGAAGGAGGCGATGGAGTGGCGGTTGGCGTTCTCGCGCGGGGGGTTTTATAGAGCGTGCCCGACGCCACGCGCCGGGCCGCTTTTTCGTGTGCGCGCACACTTCTATTTCCCCCGTCGTATTCTCCCGCGCCTGCTGGAGCGCGCCAAACCGACCCGCGCGCGCTAAAAGTAGCTTTTTCCCCGCGCGCGTGATATCTAGCGCGGCTGTTGAAGATGCTCTTAGCCGAATGACAAACACCATTTACTTGACTTGGACGATGTTACCGATGACAAAGAACGGCATTACTCCCAGACGCACCTGGCTGGTGTTGGAAAGCCAACATCCTCCCAAAACTCCTACACCAACTCCTCCCAAAGAACCGGAACTAAAGCCCCTCTGAAACCGGGACTGATGCCCTATTTTTCTACTAGTGACACACACCAGGTAGGGCATCTAGGGTTACATAGTTGGTATCTAGGGATGTGCATGGGGGCGGCAGGAGATATCTTGGGGTGCACTCCAAGTCTTCGGTAGATGCGGTCTTTGATCACGTCGTGGCTTCCGGATTCCATCCGAATGAGGGCCTTCAGGCCCAGCCCGAGGATTATGGGCCGACTAGGTTGGCACCCCCTAGTCTAGGACACCGTCAAACTGCCTTACCTTGAACATCGCCAGAACTTTGCCAACGAGCACACCGAGGGAAGGAGGGGGAGGCACCGCCCGCCCATCTACAAGGGGAACCAAATCACCAACGAGCACACCGAAGGATGACCGTGCGTGAGGGTGAGGGAGAGGGGGCGGCGACCTTGCCGCCTCCGCCGGAACCACCGCCGTCGCCGGCAGATCAGGCGCCGTCACCCCACGACTCTCGAGGATACGATTCCGAGACGGATCAGGATCGAACCTTGGGGCATCTGGATCCGGTGAGATGGCACATTCGCTTCGAGGACGGCCGGATGGCCGGGAAATGGAGGGATGGATTTCTGTACGAGCACTCTCCGTCGAGATGGACGACGGTGCGAGATCAAGATCACGATATCCTAGCCGGACGGTACTTGGACGAAGACGAGCGGATTCACGCAGGTACACATTTGAATATTGATGATTTCGAGATCCTGGTTTTGGATTGCGTGCAGGTTTCACTGGACGGGGCGGATCAGATAGAAGTCGTCGATCTAACATCGGAACCGGGAGGCCCAATACCGAAGCCGAAGATCGGAGGAAGGTTTTGGGTCCTGGCCGACGACGAAGATGAAGACGTCGACGCTGAAGATCAAAGATCACCTGAAGCCAAGGGGCCGACGTCGCCCGAGGAGCTGTCGAAGTTCACGGCCCCTATCGTCGACTCCTTCATGCAGATCGCGCCTGGCGAGGGGCGCAAAGACAGGAGGATCGCAGAACCACGACCGGTGGCTCTCTGCAAACCCTCGGCGATGAAGATCAAGCCTTGGAAGGGCCCCCTTCCCAAGGTAAGTTTGCCACAAGTCACCCTATCGGATTTTTTTCCATCGGATGGTTGGACGAAGATCACTAGAAAGAAGAAGAAGAAAGTTTCTCCGGCAGTGATTCATCCGCCGCCAGCGGCCGTCGGTCCAGGCGAGATCCGAGCGGCGCGTCGTGCTCGTTTGAACCTACTGCTAGGCATTAGTGGGCCGGAGGCAGATCAGTCCGTCCTGGGCCCGAGGCGCACTGGGTATGAGGCCCAGAGCGTGGCCCAGAGTCTGGACGTGATTGTTGAGGGTCGGGGCCTTTTGCATGAGGGCTCGTTGGATTGTGTGCCAGCGCATGCACGTCCGGAGATTAGGCAAAGACGGATCGCTAGGCCGGGGTTCCCTAGTCTACCTCGTGGCCGCGCAGCGAGGGTTTTGCCCTACGTTCCGTCGGCGTCGGAGATCATGGCCGGCCGCGGGAGGGGCTTGCCGCCGCCGCATAAGGCCGCTCCGTCGCCTCCAAAGGCCGCGCCTCCGCCAGCCAGTACCGCGCCGCCTCCGCCCAAACTGGCGCCGCCGCAAAACAGAGGCGGGCCGATGCAGTCCGGGCCGCAGCAGCACAGGCCTGCCCCGCCGCCGCATCAGGCGGTGCAGCCGCCGCGAACGGCTGTGCAGTCGCAGCCAACTGGCGGGCAGTCGGCCCGGGATGGCCGATCTTCGGAGGTCGCTCACACTGCTGCAGGTCAAGGGGCCGCGCCGGGCAGGGAGTTTGCCGCGGGTGCGTATGGGGGCCGAGGCACTCCCCGAGGTCGTTGGGGCGACGATGGGGTCAATGTGTACGGAGATGGACAACATCGTGGCTCGTCATCTATTGGCTGCGGACGCGGATACGCCTGGCAAAGTGACGGTTCGGCTGAACGTCCGTTTCATGCACCTTCGGGCAATTTTGTGGAGGGGGCATCTGGCCCAGATTACAGGCATCGTGGAGGTTTTCGCGGCTTCCGTGGAGGCAGGGGAGGTGCCAGGCGGCCTTCCCAATATCGCCAACGCCTTCCGCCGCCGCCGCCTGTCACTTCTGAGACTAAGGTCCCCACGGGCATGGGGCAGTCGTCGGAGACTGCGGAGGTGGCTCAGACCGCAATTTTGTCGGGCGAGGCTATTGCGGTGGTGACCGTTGTTGCAGCTACAAAGATGCCGGCAACCGTGCCAGCTGGGGCAAAAGGTCATGAGCAGGATACTCCTAAACTTTCGGACAAGTCTGATGGTGAAAGAGCCGCAAAGTGGGCTCGCAAGAAAGAGAAAATGTTGTGTTATCGGTGCGGTGAACAGGGGCATTTTATTGCTGAATGCACCATGGAGCTATGTGATACTTGTCTCAAACCTATACACGACTCGGGTGAGTGTCCGTTGTTACTGCACCCGATGCCGACGGTCACCATATATGGGGTTTGCTGTGCCGAGCTGATGTTTTTCGAGTCACCTGCTCCTTCCGCTATCCCGGACGCACCGCCGAACTTGGCTACAGGCGTGGTCAAAGTTACGAAGGGGTACTTGTCCGAGGCGCAGATCATACAGAGGCTGAATGAGCTTGCTCCAGGGAATTCTCATTGGGAGCTTATAAGGCTTGAGGATAATATGTATAAGGTTGATTTTCCTTCGGCGGAAGAGCTGAAAAAACTCCTTAAGCTTGGCATTGCGCGTGTGCCGGGTACAGAGTGTATACTGGAGTTTGATGTTTGGAAGGAGATAGTACCAAAGGGCATGCCTTTATCTCAGGTCTGGGTTCGCTTTTCAGGGGCACCTTCCAAGCCTCTCAATGATGCTAGGGTGGTCTGCAGTCTTGGGACACTGATAGGCAATACTGAGCGCGTTGATATGCCTTTTACCTGTGCCAACGGGGTGGCCAGGCTGCTTGTGAGTGTTGTGGATATTGAGCATATACCGGATGTGGTCAAATGGACACATGCTGGTATGGTGTATAAATTGGACATTGAGTTAGAGGATGCTGAGATGTTTCAGGGGGCACTCCAGGGAGGTGGAGATGTGGACATGACTGACAAGGATGATGGTACGGGGAATCAGGATAAGAGAGATGATAGCGGTCCACGGGATGGTTCTCATTCGAGGGATGGAAAGTCCACACCACAGGCGCCGGAGAAGGGTGCGGCGCCGCCATCTACTACACCCGTGCACACTTTGAGATTTGGGTCTTTCGGGTCATCGTCATCCGCGCCTCCTCGCCTCTGGGGTGATCGGGTGGAGAGTGATGATGCAGATGAGCAGGTGTTGCCGCCTATCCCGATGGCCTCTCTTGCCGTCGAGGTGTCCCCGACAGTGGAGTTGGGGGGTGTCTCTGGTCAGAGGGGTTCGGCGCGCAGCCCAAGGCCGAGGATGGACAAGGAGGGGCGGCTGGACGTGGCTAGGCAGGAGGACCAGGTGAGTCCCGCGCCTCCGCTGGTGCACGCGCTTCAGACCCCGGCGAGGCGTCTGGAGGGTTCCCCGGCGAGGGTGAGTTATGGGCAGGAGGCCCCCGATTCACCCGCGCGTTCTTCTCCGGCACCTTCTTCACCGACACTGACGTTCGCAGGAGCGAGTCTGCCGGCGGTGGGGGATTTGGGAGAAGGCTCTGGAGGCGCCAGACTCCCCTCTTCTCCTTCACCTGTACCAGCCAGTCCGGACGGCCCCGTGGAGACGGGCCAGTCACCGCGGGTCTGGACTATGGAGGAGGTGATTGCGTTTGGTGGACATCAGGACCCGGTGCTGTCTGGCAGGCGTGTCAGCAGCCGGGTTCAGGACAAGCCAGACGCCGACGACTTTCAGCTTGGGCGTGCTATGAGGGCCGCCAAGCTTCGGGACGTCGAGACTCAGGCAGGTATGTCAGTTAATAAGCAATGCTCTATTATGCATTTTTCTGAGCATGAGATCATTAGTAAGGCACATGATATAGGAGTCTCACTTGGATCTAATGGGAAAGAAATTGCTAAATCAGTTACTCCCTCCATCCATATATATAGGGCCTAATATGTTTTTTGAGATTGCATTTGACTATTGATAAAATTAATAGTATATGAGTCGTATAATGTGAAAATTATATCATTGGAAGCTCCTTCCACGTATGAATTTAACAGTATGCTTTATGTAACTTGCATGTCATAAATTATTGCTCTAACATATGGTCAAAGTTAGTCTCAAAAAATGCATTGGGCCCTATATAGATGGATAGGGGAGTAATGATATTTTAGACTTAGAGGCTGAGAGAGCTTCCGAGTTGATTCATGCGTATGCGGCGATTAAACCTATGTCAGATGCTGATATTAATAACTTGGGCGTCTCTACGCTAGAGAATTTTTGTGACGAAATGATGCCTTCTTCGGATGCCGAAGGAGAGGCAGGAGATGCGGAGTCTAAGCGACCAGTGGACCCCCCGTCTCTGGTGGCGGGGGTACAACAGGCTATAAATCGTGTAGATGAGGAGTCGGCATTGGTTAAACCTAAACGATCCTGGAAGAGGAAGATTTATCCAGCGTCGACGGTCCGTAGAAGTGCTAGAGTGAAACTTAAGAAAGAATTCCATGATGAAGTATGAAAGGGATCTTTTGGAATAGCAGAGGTCTAGCAGACTTGGCTAAGAAAAGGTTCCTGGCTGATACAGCCATAGAAGATAAACTAGATTTCATTGCACTTCTTGAAACTGGTAGAGATAACTTCACTGCACAATTCCTCGGTTCCCTTACTGGTGGAATTGACTTCGATTGGCACTACCTACCGCCTAGAGGACGATCTGGAGGGATTCTCTTGGGGGTGAAGTGCGAAACGCTTGAGGTACTGAATGTGGTAAGAGGAGATTATGCTGTTAAGTTCTGGGTTAGGTCGAAATTGGATGGTTTCCGATGGGCCTTAGTGGCGGTTTATTGCGCAGCCCAACCCGAATTTAAACATGATTTCTTGGCGGATCTGGTTAGGATTTGTGGGGACGAGAGATTGCCAATCTTAGTGGGGGGTGATTTTAACATCATTAGGAGGAAAGAAGAAAAGAACAATGATCATTTTGACGGACGGTGGTCCTTTATGTTCAATATGATCATTGAGATTCTTAATCTTAGGGAGATAGAACTCACAGGTAGACAGTTTACCTGGGCAAACACTCTTCCTACTCCTACTTACGAGAAACTAGACAGGGTGCTTGCGAGTGTGGAATGGGAACAGAAATACCCACTGGTATCGGTGCACGCGATGCAGAGGGCGATTTCCGACCACACGCCCTTGTTAGTAGACTCGCGTGAAGCAACACATATTGGCAATAAAAATATTTTCTCATTCGAACTAAGTTGGTTCGAAAAAGTAAATTTTATAGAGATGGTGGCGAGGGAATGGGCTAGACCTGTTGCAGGTACATCCAGCATGGAGCGCTGGCAGAATGAATAAGATTAGACACCTGTCTGGAAGAGATGACGTCATGGGCCCTTCAAGGACGGATTAGCCTTCGTCCTCGATGACTTCCATGTCTCCATGACGGTTGAACGGTCTGAAAAACACAAGTGTCCATATCTAGTTAGCCGAAAGACTAACACCATTTACTTGACTTGACGATGCTATCAACGATGAATAACGGCATTGCTCCCAGACGCACCACGCTGGCGTTGGAAAGCCAACATCCTCCCAAAACTCCTACACCAACTCCTCCTTCGTCTTCCTCCTCCTTGACTTGATGGTAGAGCATGGTCCGCGACGTCATCTCTTCCATCCCGGGATAGGACAACATCAGCCACCTGGGTCGCCACATGACGTGCATCGAGCATCTCCACGGCCGGCCTCCTCCCCCTCAGCGGGCAAGACCCCGAAACGTGATCTGGACAACGGAGAAAGATCCCAGGGCTCCAACGACAGCCGCCACTGGTTCGTGCAGAGGTGGACGCCGATCGGGGCGACACAGTCTGTGACCACCATCTCCGCACCATCGACAATTCATCCATACCAGGTCTAGCCGATGATCAATGTAAATTCAAATTTGAAAATGTCCCCACGAAAGAAGGTAAATTCAAAATGTGCATTAGTTTAATAAACGTGGATATCGGGAGTGCCAGGAAATTAATTAATTCCAGTTGGTGTGTACGAGACGTCTCTGCTTTGACCGTAGAGTCACACGAGTTAATTACCGCCGTCACCCATTTTCGATGTCCGTTCCCTCCCTCCCTCCTCTTCTTTCAACCAAATCCAGCCAGCCGCCGTTCCCCATTCCTCGCAGCAGCAGCAGCAGCACTATATATTCACCGGATCGAAGTGTTCATCGCCTTGGGTGTTGGCTGGATCGAACTTTTCTTCACTTAGGTAAGGGAGATCTGATTTCTATTTTGCCCTAGGTACTTACGAGAATCCAAGTGTTCCTCACTCCAGAATTTGACCAAAGCCTTTTCCCTCTATAGTAGGGTTCCTCGCGTACAGATCATCCATGGAAGATACCAAGCCGCCGGATCGTGAAAGCACGGTGGAGGTGGCCGATCATTCTCGCGTGATGGAGCTGAGATCTGGGCGTTGAGTCCGGCGCTCGCCGCCGCCACGTCGGGCTTGCTCCCGGCGTGGTCCATGCGGAGGCGCTGATGACCGCCTCAGCGCCCTCCCCGACGACATGCTCCTCCTGGTCCTCGCGCGCCTGCGCTGCGCCCGCAGCGCCGCGCGCACCGGCATCCTCTCGCGCCGCTAGCTAGGCCTCTGGTCCCGCCTCCCCGATCTCACGTTCCACGACGTCGCGCCTGTCAAGATCCAGGCTGTGCTCGCCCGGTTGTCTTCTTCACCTATGGTGCCCGCCACGCTCGACATCATCATCCCTCCAACCCACTGTGCGGACGATTCTCGCTTGGCCTGCCTCCTCGACGCCGTGGCGAGGTTTTCGCCGCGGGAGCTCCGCTTCAGTTACCAATTTGACAGGTTCATGAAAGGGGCGGACCTGCACCCGCCCTGCTTCCCGCGCGCTACGTCAATCGATATCTCCTGGCACAGCAATATCTACTTCACACAGCCGCGGTCCGGCGAGTTCTCAGCGCTCGAGAGGCTGTCCCTCAGTGGCGCCAGGGTCATCGGCGTTGACACCCTTATCACCCGCTGCCCGTGCCTGCGCGTGCTCAGAGTCATCTTACCTACATCTGACATCAAGGTCCACTCGGTGTCGCTGCAGACGCTTGATGTCTTCAGCGATCACGTATGCATCAGTAGCATCGACATCGTGACGCCCAAGCTTAAGCAGTTGAAATTGATATTCGGCGCCGACACGAACCTCAGCGTGTCCATCTCGGCGCCAATGCTGGAGAAGGTCGTGTGGGCCCGCTGGTTTACAGAGACCACTCATCTGTTTGGTTTTTGGCATCTCAGGAGAATGATCTTAAGGCCAGCAAACCGCTTTGGTAACGGTGACTACTGCCTCCCTTCTGTTAATGTCCTCTCTTTGGAGATATGCTCCATTGTACGTCCCTTTTCTGTCTTACCCAATGTACTGAATTTATACCCCTTCAAGTTTTGTTTCGTTTTATGCATCATATCCTGGCAAATTGTTTTGTTTTGCAGGATCCATTGGAGTTTGAGCTGGACATGGCACACATGGTGGAGTTTGCACAGGAGATGGAGAAGCTTCCAGTAATCAACTTCTCTGTGTTGAAGCTATTTATTGTAACACCTGGGCATGTTTTCGGAGCACTTGTGTGGCGTCTCCTTGGATTGCATCAAAGTTTTGCCGCTACGAAAAGGCTAAGAGTCCACATAGCATCTTGGCACTCGGTAACTCTCCTCCCCAGCTTCTACATCTTGCAAACATGGTGTACACATGTTGTTTCCTTGTGGGAGACATACAAATTATATGATACTCCAATCTACGACAAGTAATTTGGGATGGAGGTTGTACATGTTTTATTTTTTTCACTCTCACAGGAGGCACACACATTATACAGTACATGTTCTTTCTTTTCTTGCGGGAGGTGTACACATTATGCAGTATACTTGTTTTTCTTTTTCTTTGGGAGGTGTACACATTACACCGTAGATGATTTTCTTTTTGTTTTCTCAGAGACGTACACATTACAAATTACATGTTCTTTCTTTTTCTTGGGAGAGGCCTACACATTATGTTGCACCTTCTTTTTCCTTCTTGATAGAGGCATACACTATATAATTTATTGTTAGATACATTCATATTTAGACAAATCTAAGACAAGTAATTTGGGATGGAGGTTGTGTAGTATGTTAAATACAAAGTAGCCTTGATATAATGTCTCAACTCTGGCGCATAAAAAAAATGCATGTTAATACTCTTCATTTTCTTCAGGAGAGACGAACATGCCCAGAAAATTGTCCTTGTGACGAGCCAAAGAATTGGAGATGCCAAAGTATCTTGTTGACCCGTCTTGAAGAAGTGCATATCGGCGGCTTCACTAGAGAAGATCATGAACATGATTTCTTAAAACTGATATTCAGATCATCACCAATGCTTAACAGAGTGACTCTGCAACTAGCATCTAAGTTTGGAGGTTGCACCAAGAAAATCTACAACACTTTCTTGGCGTATCCTTATGTGAAGGGCTGTGTTTATTTCAGCTCCGCTTAACTGGTTCCAATGCCATCTGATTAGCTAGCATGCTCCATGATGCAACAAGATTGTTCTATATTTTGTTATCCTTATGTCGTATTTTGTTTTTCAGTGACAAAGATGCAACTATGTAATCTTTATTCTTACTTGGGCACTGTCAGAACTGATGCAATGACTTGAAGGATGTTACTTTTAAAAGGCGAGACCTTTTATAGTTCTTGTCAGCATATTTCATTATTAGTTTTAGAACAGAGTATTGTTTTCCATTTTTGTGATTGTTGGCATGCTTTTGAGTGACCTTTTGTATACATCACAAAGAATGCATCGAAAACCAGCCGTGTACAGGATATCGCAAGAAACATATATTATTCAGCGTCGTGATCGTGTCAGAGTGTGTAACAGCATGTCTTGGTAGCCACATATAACTAGCACTAGTGTTTGGGGCGGCGCCGCATGAGAGAAAGTTATGCACATATTTTCATTTAAAAAAATACATAGGGTTCTCGCCTTCATCTAAAGAAACATCTCACAAAAAAAATTCTTACCTCCATCTAAAAAGGAAGTAAAAAAGAAAAAAGAAAAAAATTACCACTATAGCCTACCTGCAAGCGGCACTTCGGATATCCCTTAATTTTAAAAAATACGTGGGGTCGTCACCTCATCTAAAAAAAAAATTCAAAAAAGTCCCCACCACATGGGGTCCTCACCTCCATCTAAAAAAACATCTTAGCAAAAAATTCTCACCTCCATCTAAAAAAGGAAGTAAAAAAGAAAAAAAAACCACCGTAGCCTACCAGCGAGCACCACTTTGCATAGCCCTCCATTTTAAAAAAATACATGAGGTCGTCACCTCCATCTAATTAAAAAGAACATTTCAAAAAAAAATCATCACCTCTATCTAAAAAATATATATTCTAAAACATTTCTCACCGCGGCCAACCAGCTTGCGCCATGTGGCATAGCTGGTTCGCCGCCCTTCTACCGACGCTTAATGGGTTTAATGTTCAGATTCTTGCATAGCTCATGGACATACTCTCGTCACTGAAACCACGCCCTTGACAGCCATTGCTCATTTGAACATTACCCAACAGCAAAAAAAGAACATTAGAGCATCTACAAACATGATCGGCTAATATCGATCCCCAAACGCCCGCGGTCATGTCCGGTCAGTGTCCGGGCATGTCCCTTTCAAGCCTCTAATTGTGCATGCCTGCAACCATGTCCCCCACATCCTCCTCAAATTGTCCGGTCAAATGCATGTGATTGGTGGAGATGGGGAGAGAAAGAGAAAAGAAAGAATAAAGAAATAGGAAAAGTGGTCCGGGGTGGGCCGCATCCTACATCGAGGGCTGCCCAGACACGCCCGGACATCCCCGTATCTTCCCCATATTTGGTATGAATATTGGTATTTGCGGACAGTCCGATAATATGGGGACAAAGTGAGGAGTCCGGATGGGTACCTTTTTTTCTTCTCTCTCCTGTCCGAACAGTGACAGTGCAGTGTCTGGGCAGTCTGATGGGACGTTTGGGGGGTCCGGTTGTGGATGCGCTTACCCAATAACAATGGTTCTCTCCATTTTCCATTATTTAAGATTTTCATCGACACATGTGTAAAGGTGAAGCTATTACAACAATTTGAGATTAAGATCCAGGGAGCATGGCGCTAGATTGCTTTTTTGCTGCCTGGATTTATAATATATGAACTAAGACTGGAAATACATATTATATATATTGTATTCTATTATTGTATAGTTAAAAACTATTTACTGAATATAACTAACATAATATAATGGAAAACATTTTTCATGTTGTGGTGTTTCTTTGATGAGGTGGAATGTGTGCATGTTGAGATAATTAGAATAATGAGGGTCACCTAATAATGGAAAGCCTTTTCAATGCATGTTGTGGTGGGTGTTTGATCAGGTGAAATGTGTGCAGTGCAACCCGAGATAGAAGTAACAAAGATAAACTACTTGGGTATATATGATCAATCATTTTCCTAATTAAATTAATTTTAATGCTGGGGCTGGGACACGTGGCAATCTTCTAAAAGAAGGAATAAAATGAAGGACAATGGAGAAATGTAAAAAAAAAGGAAATTTTTATATTTATGATGGAAATCTTTGGTAAATTTGCCAAATTCAATGGTCATTAAAATACTCATGATTCATTTCCAAGATTCCTAGAATCTTTCATATTTTTTCCTAACATGTTTTTTTATCTGATTTAAAAAAATTCATCTCCTTTTTTAAATTTTTTTGGCTAAGTGGCATACCGTTTTTCCCGGTGTGGAGCAAGGAACCAAAATCTAAACGGTTTTGACACATGTGGGGCTTACAAAGTTCTATATTAAAATTGAGGACCAAACTTTGTCTATTGTATAAATGAGAGGTAAGGATTGTACTTTTCCAAATTGCGTGACTGTATGTTATATTTCTTGCATTACTTTGTTTTGCTTTGACCATGTAGCATACACGTTGTTTTTTTTTTTCATTACTGTGTCTTGCTTTGACCTTGTAGCATACACGTTGGGTTTCCTTTTTTTATTTCTTTTTGCGTGGGCATGTTGGGTTTTTTTTTGCGTTACTTTGTTTTGCTTTGACCTTGTAGCATACACATTGGATTTCTTTTTTTTTTCTTTCTTTTTGCGTGGACATGTTGGTTTTTTTTTTTCTTTGCATTACTTTTTTTTGCTTTGACCTTGTAGCATACATGTTGGGTTTCTTTTTTCTTTCTTTGTTTTTGCGTGGACACGTTGGGTTTCTTCAACCCAGAAAGTCCAAGGCGAGTGTTTCCTCTTTCTCGAAACTAAGTGTAAATTTAGTATTTTTTTAAGGCAATCTGTGTTAAGAAGGGTATATCACACGGTGAAAGAGCAAAATCTATATCACCCGTAAAAAAAAAGAGAGAGCAAAATCTATATCTTGTGGGAGAAAAAACGAAATCCAATTTTTTATGAAGAAAATAACGGAACCTATAAGCCTAGTTAAGTAGTTAGATGGATGAGGATGATTCCGCAAAAGAAAGAGATACGTTTTCTCTGTCTAGGGAAGAAAAGAAAAGATGGATGTTTGGAGTTGGGCTATAATGGGCTGGATGCGTGACGCTACGGACGGCTGAGCTGGTGCGTTTTTGCTACGGAGTTGCAGGGGATTCACGTTTGCGTTACGATGGAACTGCGATCGGGGTTCGAACGCTCGCCGCCGCCGCCGCATGGAGCTCGGTCCCGGCGTGCACGTGGCCCAGGGGTAGATCTCATCAGCGCCCTCCCCGATGAGATGCTTCTCCTGGTCCTCGTGCGCCTACGTTGCGTCCGTGCCGCCGCGCAAACCAGCCTCCTCTCTCGTCGGTGGCGTGGCCTCTGGACTGGCCTCACGGATCTTACCTTACGCGACATCGTGCCCTCCGCAATCGAAGCCGCACTCGCCCGGTTCACTGCCTCACCGCGGGTGTCCACCCTCTACGTCCGCTTATCGGAAAGACACGCCGCCCACGCGAGCTCGTTGTTTCGTGCCGCCGTGCGACTCTCACCAGAGGAGCTAGTCTTCACCTTTCATGGGTGTCATTTGATACAACGCGCAATCATTGTGCTGCCTTACTTCCGCCGCGCCACGTCCATCAAGCTGAGCATGCACTCCCACTGCATCAAGCCACCGCCAGAATGCTACGCCGGCGGGTTCTCCGCGCTCGAGAAGCTGTCCCTCTCAGGCAACATTATTCACCTTGGATTCTTGTTCAGCCGCTGCCCACACCTACGCGTGATAAAGGTGACCGGATCAACACCCGACGACATCATGGTCCACTCGGCAACACTAGATGCCACAACATTGACATCGTAGCACCCATGCTTAAGAAACTACAGCTGAAGTTCCATGCCGGTTGGGACAACATCCATGTGTCAATCTCGACGCCAATGGTGGAGAAGGTATCATGGAAGTGTTCATATCCAATGTTTGTCTTTTCGTTTGGTTTCTTGTCGCTCGAGAGCCTAGCCATAGAGACGAAAGAGAGATACATACACACCGGAAATGACACATGTTCACAGGTTCAGCAGCTCTCACGCTTTTATGCCCTACATTTGCAGATATCGGCTACTGTAAGCCTCTTGTCTGTCTGGCTCAATCTACAGTATTTACGCGAAAAAATTCTTTGCACGTTATACTGACAATCAAATTGTACTGTTCACAGAGCTATTCGAGTGGGCCGCTGAACTTTGTACAAGAGATACAGAAGCTTCCGGTTATCAACGTCCCCGTGCTGGAGCTATCTTTTATATCATCTTGCCACGTTTACGGAGCAGTTGTGATGCGTCTCCTTCAAGTAAGTTCGATTGGTTCCTCTAAAAAAATGGTAAAGGTCATCCATTTCGATGCACAGGTGTTGCCCAAGGTAATTGTTCATCACGCTTTATTCCTTACATACATAGTACATGGCACAATTTCTGTAGTTAGTCTTCAGCTTTGGAGCTAGCATATAAATAAATAATGCACTGTAATACTCATGATCGCTTTAGGTGTGAGAAACATGCCAAGGAAATTGTCCTTGTGACGAGCTGAAGAACTGGAGAAGCCAGAGTATCTCCTTGACATGTCTCGAAGAGTTGGAAATCATCGGCTTTAATGCAGAGGATCACGAGTATGATTCTTAAGGCTGATACTCAGATGCTCACCAACACTTAAGAGTGTGACTTTGACATTTTCTTGGCATGAAAATCTACGACATTTTCTTGGCATGCCGTTCCGTGGATTGCTATGTTTATTACAACACCGGTGAACTAGTTCCGCGAGCATCTGGTTAGAGCATGCTCCTTGATGGAATATGAATGTTTCCTATATGGGAGATGTGACTATGTATCGTTATCCTTACGTGGTACTGTCAAATATAAACTGATGCAGTATTGCAGTGACTTATATAGTTTTTTTAAGGAAAAAGACATTAATATATAAAGCAACGACCAAAGATATAAGGACCCGGATACAACACCACTACCACACACAATACACACACCTAAGACAAGATAAAAGGGTGCCGATGCACCGCAACACTACCGAAACGACCACCAAACACACTATAGATGAGCCAAGATGAACCGCTTCGAGCCAAAATGAACCACTAGCCACCACGAAGAAATGAAGCTAGACAACGACGCGACATGGACTACAAAGGCGGTGCCTTCAAGAAGGACACGACACCAGAGTGCCGCCCGATCCTGAAGATCAAATTTTCACCCGGAGCAGCACGATGGTGAGGAAGCAACTGCGACGGAGCCTTCATGAAGGAAACGACACCCGCGGCCGCAGCCGCCGTCGGCCTAGAAAAACCAAGCAAGTTATGCACTTGAGTGCTCACACCCCTGCGCCAAACCAGGTACCACCAGATGGCAGAGCACCAGCTGAATCAACGTCACGCTACGCCGAACACCAACAACCATGCCATCCCCATGTCCCTGGCTGCCCATCTGCATCGAAGACATGCGCTCTGCCCACGAACACCGTGTCTCAAACATGCCAGGGCCGCCACCTTGCATCCAAGCAACCCTGTGACCAACCAAAGGCCTTGGATTTGGCTTGACCCGCGGCCTCCGACCGCTGGAGCTGCTAGCAACTACCCAGCCTTGAACATTGCCAGAACTTCACCATCAACATCGAGGGAAGGGGGAGGAGGAGGAGCGGACGCATCCAAGACCGGCGCACCCCTGCACCGGCGAAGGGTGGCATGAACACATCGGAGTCTCCCATCCTCCCCACCGGACACACCCTAGTGTCGCCTCACCGCTGCAGGCACGGAAGCTCCATGCAAGGTCACCAGCGGCCGCCTGCTCATCGACAAGGGGAACCAAATCAATGCACCTACAGCCAACAGAGCTCACAGGAGAGGCCACCCCCGCGCCGCTGCTGTCGTCCAGGCACCGGAACATGGAGGTTCGGGCTAGATCTCGTCCATCATGCACCGCTAGATTTCGATCCCATGCAGCCGCCGCCCCCAAGAGAAGTCCAAGTCACCACCGTGCCACCAAGCAAATCTGACAGGTGGCCCTATGTGTTGACTAGCTGACGGTTGGTCTTCCTATGCCAACTACCAAAGCTCAGCAAAGGCCAGACCCTTCATCTACTAAATGGGGAACCCTCTCACTCGGGGGCTTAGTGCGTCCTGTACTCGCCTAAGTTTAAGAAAATCCTACCGAGTGATGAGCAACCCTCTCACTCGGGGCTTAGCTGCAGTCCTGTACTCGCCTAAGTTTAAAAAAATCCTACCGAGTGATGAGCAACCCTCTCACTCTGAGGCTTAGCTGCAGTCCTGTACTCGCCTAAGTTTGTAAAATCCTACCGAGTGTTGAGCAACCCTCTCACTCGGAGGCTTAGCTGCAGTCCTGTACTCGCCTAAGTTTGTAAAATCCTACCGAGTGATGAGCAACCCTATCACTCGGGGGCTTAGCTGAAGTCATGTACTCGCCTAAGTTTAAAAAAAAATCCTACCGAGTGATGAGCAACCCTCTCACTCGGGGGCTTAGCTGCAGTCCTGTGCTCGCCTAAGTTTAAAAAATCCTACCGAGTGATGAGCAACCCTCTCACTCGGAGGCTTAGCTGTAGTCCTGTACTCGCCTAAGTTTAAAGAAAATCCTACCGAGTGATGAGCAACCCTCTCACTCGGGGGCTTAGCTGCAGTCCTGTACTCGCCGAAGTTTAAAAAAAATCCTACCGAGTGATGAGCAACCCTCTCACTCGGGGGCTTAGCTGCAGTCCTGTACTCGCCTAAGTTTAAAAAATCATACCGAGTGATGAGCAACCCTCTCACTCGGAGGCTTAGCTGCAGTCCTGTAGTCGCCTAAGTTTAAAGAAAATCCTACCGAGTGATGAGTAATCCTCTCACTCGGAGGCTTAGCTGCAGTTCTGTACTCGCCTAAGTTTAAGAAAATCCTACAGAGTGATGAGCAACCCTCTCACTAGGGGGCTTAGCTGCAGTCCTGTACTGCCTATGTTTAAAGAAATCCTACCGAGTGATGAGCAACCCTCTCACTCGGGGCGTTAGCTGCAGTCCTGTACTCGCCTAAGTTTAAAAAAAAACCTACCGAGTGATGAGCAAACCTCTCCACTCGGAGGCTTAGTGCAGTCCTATACTCGCCTAAGTATAAAAACATGCTCCATCCTGATCTGCAAGGACGACGAGGTGCAGGTCTCGTCGACCCTATCCTCAGAAACTGCGTCTATTCTGAGTGAAGATACAAGTTCCACTCGGAAATAAAAACAAGCATATTTAAGGGCAAACAATGTCCGGACGAAGGAGCTTAAAAGAACTCGGGCATCAGGCCCGAGGAAGTTTTACGGTTACAAAATCACTCGGCATACCGAGGCAAATTGAACCGGATCATAAAAGTTCGGACGAAGGAGCTCAAAGTACTCGGGCATCAGGCCCGAAGTGAGTTTTACGGTTACAGAATCACTCGGGATACCGAGGGCAAATTGAATCAGATCATAAATGTTTCATTCACTCCAGAGGGCTGGCAGAGCTCGACAAACTGTCCAGGTCAATTCCGTCTGCGATTCGAGTAGCCAGCAGCAATGAAGGTCTCCATGAAAGACTGGAAGTCGAGTTTCTTGGTGTTGGCGACCTTGATTGCCGCTAGCTTCTCTTCTCTGGCTTCCCTGCAGTGGACGTGAACCAGGGATAAAGCTACGTCAGCACCGCATCGAGCGGCGGACTTCTTCCACTCCTGCACCGACCAGGAATTTCGTTAAGTCGAGTCATCAGAGACTCGAGGTCGTTTCGGAGCGTGTCCCCTGGCCAGAGCGCCGTGTCGATCCGCGAAACTACGACCTTGAGTCGAGCAAGATATTCCAAGGCACTGGCGAGGCGAGACTCCAGTCGGAGCACATTCATGGCTGCTTCATCTTTGACAGGGGAGTTGATAGGGTCCAAGTTCGTCTCGACTCGCCCAGTTTTTTCCTCGAAGTCTTGACAGAATTCTGCACTCACAGAAAAATAATGAGTCGACAGCTGTATGATGAGTCGACGAAAGCAAACCAATCGCACAGAGAAAAATACCTTCAAGCATCAGGAATAATTTTTTGGCGAGTCCTCCCAGGTAGTTCTCCAGCTCGTCCCTCCTGCGGTTGATGTCTTCTACTTTGTCTGTCAGGGTTCGCTTGTCCTTCTTCAGACGAGTCACTTCTTTATTGGCTTCGTCAAGAGCAGCCTTTAGCTTGGCATTCTCTCCCTCCAGCTGTCCGACTGAAGCCATCTTTTGGTCAGCAAGCGCCAGTTTGTCTTCGGCAATTTTCTTCTCAACCGCAAGGTCAAGGTCCTTCTTCTCCAAAGCTTGTCTCATTGTTTCTAGAAAGAACAACATTCGAATCAGAAAAAGGAGGAGAAAAGGTGGCAAGAGAACCGGTCGACAAACTTTCCTTACCAGCAGCGTCATCCTTAGCCTTCTGCAAGTTGTTTCGAGCCAACTCCAGGTCAAGATTGAGCTGAGTTTGCTTCTTCTCCAAGTCAGCAAACCGGGCTCCAAGATCACAAGATTTCTGCGTTCAGAAGATATAGTCGGCAGACACAAAGACTATTGCCGAATCAAACATTCGCCTAATAGTCTCGGGGACTACACCCAGTGGGTGCACTCAGCGTGCCCCACTGGTCCGACTCTTTCATTCGACTTGGTCCGTCCAGTCAAAAAAAAAAACTAGACCATAGCCGACTGCCCGTAGTCGACTACGGTCTCGGGGACTACACCTAGTGGGTGCACTCAGCGTGCCCCCTCTGGTAAAGGTTCCACTCGGCATGATCTGCCCAGCCCGAGTGGAAAAGATCTCTTAAAAGACCCCGCCGAATCAAACATTCGACGGCGGTCTCGGGGACTACACCCAGTGGGTGCACTCAGCGTGCCCCCACTGGTTCAGAGATTCGATCAGCACAACCTAGTCGACTCAAGTGGGAAAACTACTCAACAGAAATTAAAACACCCAGTGGATGTACAGACTGACAATGGGTGTGCAATTAAAGGTTCCAAAACGATCATCCACGGACGTCTTGCAGATAAAGCAGCAGTTCCTAAATATCATATCCCAACAGAACAAGCGTCAAGATGGAGTTCAGTCGGAAGTAAGCTAACCTGGACATTGGCTTGAAGTGCTGAGCTGGCATCATAGGCAGCTTGACTGGCCTCGCGCACCACCTTCATTTGCTCCATCATAACGCCAGCCTGGCGTATAGCCTCCTGGGCAGCACTCACTTGGTCTTCTAGGACTTGATGGGCGGTGGGAGGTGCAGTCGGTGTATCAGTTGCAGTAGCATGAGAGCTTGAGGCATGAAGTTGGACAGACGGAGGAAGGGCCCGCACAGTCGACAACGAAGGACGAGCACTCGACAAGGGAATCGCAAAAGTAATGGAGGTACGGTTGAAGTCCCCGGATTGCTGGATAGCTGGTTCCGTCGCCGGCGTCGACTGGGACGTCTTGCTAGCTGGCACCTTCTTGACTGAGGCCCTGCTCCTTCTACCCACGTGTTCTTGTGGCTCATTTTCATCATCGTCTTGAAGTTCAATAACATCTCGCAGAGCTACAAAAGAATCGACCACAAGAGTTCAGTCGACTGTAGAATTGGCTAGCAAAGAAAAGATGAAGATAACAGGGGTCATACTCGCTTTGGAGGTGACCGCGTCCTCCATCTCCTCGTCACCATCATCTTGGTAAGCAGAAGTCCCGAAGGTAGCAGCACTTCGAATCTCAAGGTTCACTCGGTCAAGCAACTGGATGGGTCGGCAACTGATATAAGATTCTTCAAACAAAGGGTGAAAACGAAACCATTACGCAGAGGCGACGGGAACATCAACCTTGATCTTGGGCAAAGCCTTCCGTGGCTTGGACGGCGCGGTCTTGAGCTGCTTCGGAGCCTTCTCAGTCGGCACCGGAGAAGATGTCCGAGTGCGCTTCGAAGTTTGTCCAGTCGGTGCTACCATCTTGCCCCGGATACTTGCTGGGTCGTGCTTGTGCTTGGAACGCTTTTCCGTGCGAGGTGGAGAATCGACCTCCTCCTCACTGCTCGAGTTTTCCTGCTCTTCATCACTCTCCCCATCGGAGTTCCAGTCGCCGCTGTCGCCTCCGCTCTCTTCTCCTTCCTGGATCTGCTCCCCGTTGGGCATCGAGTACATCTCAGTATATATCTGTGAAGCAAAGAATCGAACAAGCATCAGTCGGTTCCAAAGACAGTTTACAAATTAGAGTAAAAGTCACTCAACATCGAAGGTCTGACCTTGTCTGGTTCGTTATCAGCGCCGAGTGGCAGAATTCTCCTAGACCCCCTGGGGTTGTCTCTTTTTCCGGTAATGCTCTGCAGCCACCGTCTCCTCGGCAACTTCCTCCGGGTGGATCCGAGCAGAATCATCGGCGCCCGAATACATCCACATAGGATGATCGCGGGCCTGGAGCGGCTGGATGCGGCGAGTGAGGAACACCTCTAGCAAATCCATGCCGGTCACGCCATCACGGACAAGTTGGATTACGCGGTCGACCAACATGTTCACCTCCACCTTTTCTTCTGGAGTCACTTTCAAGGAAGAGGGCTTTTCAATTTGCCCCATGGTAAAGGGAGGAAGGCCAGTTGACTGACCAGGAGTTGGTTTGTCCTTACAATAAAACCAGGTCGACTGCCACCCTCTGACCGAATCGGGAAGAGTCATAGGTGGAAATGTGCTTTTGCCTCTCATCTAGATCCCTAGACCTCCGCACATCTAAATCAGGTGTGTCCTCTCATCACTCGGATTGGCCTTTTTCATAGACTGTGAGCGGCAGGTGAAGATGTGTTTGAAGAGACCCCAATGCGGTCGACAACCCAAGAAATTCTCACACATGGAGACAAACGCAGCTAGGTATGTGATGGTGTTCGGAGAAAAGTGATGAAGTTGGGCTCCGAAAAAGTTCAGAAAACCTCGGAAAAAAGGATGAGGGGGCAGAGAAAAACCACGGTCGACGTGAGTCACGAGGAGGACGCACTCACCCTCCTGCGGTTGCGGCTCGGTCTCGTCACCTGGCAGCCTCCAAGACCCATGGTCAATCAAGCCTCCCTCGACCAGATCCTCCATGTCTTCTTGCTGAATCGTGGAGCGAATCCAATTGCCCTGGATCCAGCCGGGCGGCAGGCCGGATCTCGACGACGAGCCTCCCCGACTCGTCTTCTTGCCCTTCGCTGCCACCATCGCTTTCTTCGCACGCTCCAAGGCCGCCGTCTTCTCCTTCCCCATCGCGGTAGGCTGCGCTCGGGCGGGGCGGCGGCGTTGAAGGTGGCGGTGAATGCGGTGGTGAAACAGGAGAGAAGGAAGGAGATGGGGAGCACAGTACCGGGCTCATCTACCACGACGCCTTATATGGGTCTACTCCCGAGTGGCTGACTAGTGGGCCCAGGCAATCCAGTCAAATCCCGCAACAGTCGCGCGCTGGATACGTGGCGAAAAGGTGGCATGATAATCAAGGCGTCCCTGCATAATCCGCTCCGTCTACTGCGGTCCTCTCCGTCCCGCGCGCTTCTCCAAATTTCGAATCCCGTGAGATCCGGAAAGCGGCAACGTGACCAATCGCGCCAAGGATCTTATACCATATCAACATTCAGAGCTCATCAGAAAAAAATCACTCGACGACCTCTGAATGGACCCAGGCGACTGAAAATGAAGTTGAAGTTTTTACAAAGATCACCGGCCCGGTTAGAATGCCTCTGAAGCATATAAATCGGGTCGGAACCATCTTCAACCCCTTCTCCACTTGAACCCAGATCCATTCGGGGGCTGATGACGAAGACATGTACCTAGGGTAGGGTAATAGGCCCGACCTAGACACCCTTACCGAGGACACTGCCCTAAAGCAAATGACATTCAAAGGATGGCACCATCTACCGACTGAAATCGCCACAGGGTGCAACCCACTTGACCAACAGTTCACTCGGACAACCCAATTCCATTCGACCGGGGTGTACTCACTCGACCCTACCGGAAACCACTCGGAAGACAGAAGATCTAAGGTCACTCAGGATGGCAAGGGTCAGGCGTTCACTCCGTAGTCTTAATGATCATTTATTTGCCTTTATTGCTGGCGTTATCAGTAACGTCCTGTCTTTACAGACATTGAAACCCTTGTAACGTGGGACAGTTGGGGTTCTGGCGCACTCTATATAAGCCACCCCCCTCCTCAGGCACAAGGGTTCGCACCCCCTGTAACTTCACGCATAAGTCAATCGACCGAGCCTCCGGGCACCGAGACGTAGGGCTGTTACTTCCTCCGAGAAGGGCCTAAACTCGTAAATCTTGCGTGCACAACCTCACCGTAGCTAGGATCTTGCCTCCTCATACCTACCCCCCATTCTACTGTCAGACTTAGAACCACGACAGTTGGCGCCCACTGTGGGGCAGGTGCTTAGCAACTGTCCGGTGAGGTTGCGATTTTTTCCGATTCCCATCATCATGGTTTCGGGTGGAGGTTTGGCTGAGGGCCACGAGATCCGTCTCGGTGCGCTCGTCTTCATCGCCGACGACTCCGCCTGGCTCCAGGAGGCCCCCCTCGACGTCGAGACGTTCCCCGTCCGCGGGGCAACACACTTTCGCGCATGTGTCCCCGACGTCCTTCTGCGGCAGCCGTCGACCCAATATCGGTCGTTTCCTACGGCGTCTTCGTCCCCCGCTGTTCGCCGTCGCAAGCGATCTGGTCGATCGCGGCTTCAGCGGTGGGTGAAGCATGCAGTGGCACGTCAATCGGCCACTCCTCAAGTCGCGGCAATCGAGCCCGATGAATCTCTCTATGGCCTGTTCGATCTGTCGAGACTCTGTCCGAGTGCGACAGCAGCGATCCTGTGGCGGAGGTCCTGATGGTCGACACACCGCGTAGCCCGCCTGGCATGAGTCGCAATGGAGGCGGCGACGGTGGTGGCGATCCGTCGCATGTTCACGAGGAATACCACCCCGAAACCCTCTCTTCACAGCGGAGGGAGGAACTTCACCGCCGCAACGAGGGAGCACTCCACACGCCCATCGTCGGAGAGACCTCTGAAGGTCGGGCCTTGGAGGCCGTGCGCTTGGCCACTTTGGTTGAACGCACTCGACTGGAAAATCTTCAGCATGCACTCGACGAACGTGCTCGGCAGCGGATTCCTGAGTCCAGTCGACGGAGGCAATTATTCCCTCCTGAACCTCCGGTATACCGCACTCCGATTCAGAACCTTGCAGCCGCAGCTCGTATAGCAGAATCCATCCAGCCATCCCAGTCAGAAGCTGGGCGAGGTTTGATGCAGATCCGGGCTCTGCTCCGGGCGGCAGGAGACCAAAACACTGCAGTATCATAGTCGCGTGACAGAATCCATAGCAGATCTGTGGTGGCTGACACAGTTCAGTCGGCTCACAGCCCAAGATCGCCTCCGCGGCGTGAAGGGCGGGTGCATCGCTAGGATCAGCATTTGGGTCGGATCCACGAGCAGTACGATCATCGACTCGGCCGCGATGACCGCCGTCGAGCGCCTACACCCCCTCCGAGAAGCGGATCATCTGTGCCCCGGCACTATGATGACAGGCGCCCGTACAGCAGAGGGCGGCGGACGCCGGTCGACCCAAGGGAGCCAGGGTTTGATGCGAGGTCAATTTTGGTGCAAGGTTTGGTCGACAGGAACCGAGCACACAGAGAGGGGAAAGGCAGAGATCGCCCGAGTGGAAGCAGGATTCATGTTTCGGGTCCCGAGTGTTTTAGCAGATCTATCAGAGCCGCTGAGATCCCCCCCAACTTCAGGTTGGCGACTGGGGTCAGTAAGTTCACCGGTGAGTCGAAGCCTGATACTTGGCTGGAAGATTACCGAGTGGTTGTCCAGATCGGTGGTGGAAATGATGAAGTAGCTATGAAACACCTTCCTCTCATGCTGGAAGGGTCGGCCAGAGCATGGTTGAATCAGTTGGCTCCAGGCAGTATATTCAGCTGGGAGGAGTTAGCCCGAGTGTTTTTCAGGACATTTGAGGGCACATGCAAATGACCTGCGGGGTTGACAGAATTGCAGCACTGTGTTCAGAAGCCGAATGAAACTCTGAGGGATTACATCCAAAGATGGACCACACTAAACCACACGATAGAGAATGTATCCCAACACCAAGCAGTTTGTGCCTTCAAGGAAGGCGTTCGGTATCGGGAGCTTAACTTGAAATTCGGTCGGACAGGAGATATGTCTCTGACCCGAATGATGGAAATAGCCACCCGGTATGCTAATGGTGAAGAAGAGGACCGACTCCGCAGTGGGAAGGGCAAGCCAGTCGCCCAAGACACTAGAGTGGGTCGGAAGCAGAAATGCAAAGCCGAGCCAGCAGGTCCAGGTGAAGCTGCAGTTGTAACTCAAGAAAAATTCAAAGGAAAGCCCAAGGGACCCTGGATCCCCAAGAAGGTGAAAGATCAGGCTGGGAACGATGTGTTGGACTTGCCATGTCACATTCACACCAAGAAGGATGAAGAGGGAAATCTGATTTATCCCAAACACACCACTCGACAGTGTCGGCTCCTGATCCAGCAGTTCCGAGAGAAACAGCCCAATGAAAAGGAAAAACAGTCTGACAAAGATGGTGATCAGGAAGAAGATGATGACGGTTTCCCTAACGTCAATTCCACTTTGATGATTTTTGCTGACATTGAGAGTAAAAGTCGACTGAAAGTCATCAACAGAGAGGTAAACATGGTTGCTCCGGCAACGACGACATACTTGAAATGGTCAAAGACTCCCATCACATTCGACCAATCTGACCACCCACCGCACGTCGCCACCCCCGGGAGGCAAGCGTTGGTGGTCGACCCGGTCGTTGGGGGCACCTGACTGACCAAAGTCTTGATGGATGGTGGCAGCGGCTTGAACATTTTGTATGCAGAGACTCTTCGTGGGATGGGCATTCCGATGTCCAGGCTCAGTGAGAGCAACATGCGGTTCCATGGTGTCATTCCAGGGAAGAAAGCTGATTCACTCGGACAGATCACTCTTGACGTGGTTTTCGGCGACTCAAAGAATTACCGCAAGGAGAAGCTGACATTTGAAGTTGTGGATTTTCACAGTGCCTATCATGCTATTCTGGGCAGAACTGCATATGCCCGTTTCATGGCTCGACCGTGTTACGTGTACCTCAAGCTGAAGATGCCTGGCCCCAAGGGCGTGATCACGATCACTGGCAATAGGCAACGAGCAGAAGAGTGCCTCCAGAAGGGCTCTAAGATTGCCGATGAACAGATGGCAGCGATTGAAATGGAAGAGTATAAGAAGACTGCAGATCCGAGTGATTTGTTGCGCACTAAGAAGCCTGCTTCCGAGTCTACATTTCAGTCGTCCAGTGCTGCACCGACTCGTATCTCAACAACACTCGACAGCAAATAGGAAGAAGCGCTCATCCAGTTCCTCCGTGAGAACTAGGACATCTTCGCATGGAAGCCATCTGACATGCCGGGTGTACCCAGGGGGCTGGCTGAGCACCGTTTGCGAGTCGATCCAAAGGCAAAACCCGAGAAAGAGCACCTCCGTCGGTCCGCTGCGGAGAAGAGAAAGGCAATCGGCGAGGAGGTGGCTCGGCTTTTGGCAGCTGAGTTCATCCGCGAGATTTACCACTCCGAGTGGCTCGCCAATGTTGTCATGGTTCCCAAGAAGGATGATTCACTCCGTATGTGCATTGATTTCAAGCATATCAATTGGGCCTACCTGAAAGATCATTTTCCTCTCCCCCGCATCGATCAGATAGTCGACTCGACTGCGGGATGTGAGCGATTGTCCTTCCTGGATGCATATTCCGGGTACCATCAGATCCGACTGTATGGACCTGATGAAATTAAAACAGCTTTTATCACCCCATTCGGGTGCTTTTGCTATGTCACCATGCCCTTTGGTCTCAAGAATGCTGGTGCCACATTCATGCGCATGATACAGAAGTGCCTGCTAACTCAAATCAGTCGAAATGTGGAAGCATACATGGATGACATCGTGGTTAAGTCGCGCAAAGGTTCTGACCTGCTGACTGACCTTGCTGAAACCTTTGCCAATTTGAGAAGATATGATATCAAGCTTAATCCGTCGAAGTGTACAATTGGAGTTCCAGGTGGAAAGTTACTCGGTTTCCTCGTTTCTGAACGTGGGATCGATGCAAACCCAGAAAAAGTTGGTGCAATCCTCCGAATGAAACGCCCTGTGCGTGTACACGACGTTCAGAAGCTTACTGGTTGTTTGGCAGCTTTGAGTCGATTCATCTCTCGCCTCGGTGAAAAGGCATTGCCTCTTTACCGACTGATGAAGAAATCTGATAAGTTCGAGTGGACTCCTGAAGCTGACGCAGCGTTTGCAGAGCTCAAAGCCCTGCTTTCCACCCAGCCGGTGCTTGCTGCTCCAATCAGTAAAGATCCTTTACTGCTTTATATAGCAGCCACTGGACAGGTTGTCAGTATAGTACTCACGGTCGAGCGGGAAGAAGAAGGCAAAACTTACAAGGTTCAACGCCCAGTATACTATATTTCTGAAGTCTTAACTCCATCCAAGCAGAGATATCCACATTATCAGAAGCTTGTCTATGGAATCTACTTGACCACGAAGAAGGTTGCACATTACTTCTCAGATCATTCGATTACAGTCATCAGTGACGCTCCGTTGTCAGAAATTCTAAACAACAGAGATGCAACTGGCCGAGTGGCAAAGTGGGCGATTGAACTCCTTCCGCTGGATATCAAGTTTGAGGCAAAGAAAGCGATCAAGTCTCAAGCGATAGCAGATTTCCTCGTCGAGTGGATTGAACAGCAGTTACCGACCCAGATACAGTCGGAACATTGGACTATGTTCTTCGACGGGTCCAAGATGTTGAATGGTTCAGGCGCTGGAGTGGTCCTGGTATCTCCACGGGGCGACAACCTCAGATATGTTCTCCAGATTCACTTTGATTCCTCCAACAATGAAGCGGAATATGAGGCACTCTTGTATGGATTGCGTATGGCCATTTCACTCGGCGTCCGCCGCCTAATGGTTTACGGTGACTCAGATTTAGTGGTTAATCAAGTGATGAAGGAGTGGGACGTCAGGAGCCAAGCTATGACTGGTTATTGGAATGCGGTGAGGAAGTTAGAAAAGAAGTTTGAAGGGCTAGAGCTCCACCATATACACCGACTGAAGAATCAAGCAGCTGATGACTTGGCAAAGATAGGATCCAAGCGGGAGCCTATTCCCAGCAATGTGTTTTTGGAGCATATTCACGCACCATCAGTTCAAGAAGATCCCTTCACAGAAGAGCCCCCACAGCCTAAAAGTTCCACTGATCCGACTGAAGTTGAAATCCCAGCTGTGGTCGACTTGATCATGGAAGTTTTGATTGTTATTCCAGATTGGACAGTGCCGTACATTGCATATATTCTCAGGAAAGAGCTTCCAGAGGATGAAGAAGAGGCTCGCCAGATTGTCCGTCGATCCAAAGCCTTCACAGTAATGGGGGAGCAACTCTATAGAGAAAGTGTCACGGGGGTCGTTCAGAAATGCATCACTCCGGAAGAAGGCCGAATGATCCTCGATGATATTCACTCGGGAACCTGTGGTCACCATGCGTCTTCTCGGGCCATCATGGCCAAAGCGTATCGAGCAGGGTTTTATTGGCCGCGGGAAAATGAGATGGCAAAGGAGATAATTGACAAATGTGAGGGCTGCCAGTTCTACTCCAACATGTCCCACAAACCCGCTTCAGCCCTGAAGACCATTCCACTTGTCTGGCCTTTCGCTATTTGGGGTTTGGATATGGTGGGACCTCTGAAGACTGGCAGGAGTGGCTTCACCCATGTGCTTGTAGCAGTCGACAAGTTCACCAAGTGGATCGAAGCTAAACCTGTCAAAAACCTGGATGCAAGTACTGTGGTCAGCTTCATCAGAGGGTTAACATTTAGATATGGAGTCCCACACAGCATCATCACGGATAATGGGTCGAACTTTGATTCTGATGAGTTCCAAGCTTTCTGTGCGTCCCAAGGTACTCGGGTCGACTATGCTTCAGTCGCCCACCCTCAGTCGAATGGACAGGCAGAAAGAGCAAATGGTTTGATTCTCAAAGGGCTGAAACCTCGATTGATGCGCGACCTCAAGCATGTGGCCGGCGCTTGGGTAGATGAGCTACCGTCAGTCCTTTGGGGATTAAGAACAACACCAAATCGGTCGACTGGTCGAACCCCCTTCTTCATGGTCTATGGGGCTGAAGCTGTGCTGCCGAGTGACTTGCTTCACAATGCACCCCGAGTAGAACTCTTCTCAGAAGCCGAAGCAGAACGAGCTCGAGAAGATGCTGTTGATCTTCTGGAAGAAGAAAGAGAGATGGCCTTGATCCGATCGACCATTTATCAGCAAGACCTTCGTCGATTATATGCCAGAAATGTGAAGGGTCGAGCATTTCAGGAAGGGGACCTTGTGCTTCGAGTGGACCAGCAACGGCCTCACAAACTTGCCCCCGCTTGGGAAGGTCCCTTCATCGTCACCAAGGTGCTCCACAACGGAGCGTATCACCTCTACAATGTGGAGCATAATAAAGACGAGCCACGCGCTTGGAATGCGGAGCTACTCCGCCGTTTTTATACTGTTATCTCCGAGAAGGGCCTAACTGTAAATCTGCGTGCACAACCTCACCGTAGCTAGGATCTTGCCTCCTCATACCTACCCCCCATTCTACTGTCAGACTTAGAACCACGACAGTTGGCGCCCATGTGGGGCAGGTGCTTAGCAACTGTCCGGTGAGGTTGCGATTTTTTCCGATTCCCATATCATGGTTTCGGGTGGAGGTTTGGCTGAGGGCCACGAGATCCGTCTCGGTGCGCTCGTCTTCATCGCCGACGACTCGCCTGGCTCCAGGAGGCCCCCCTCGACGTCGAGACGTTCCCCGTCCGCGGGGCAAACACACTTTCGCGCATGTGTCCCCGACGTCCTTCTGCGGCAGCCGTGACCCAATATCGGTCGTTTCCTACGGCGTCTTCGTCCCCGCTGTTCGCCGTCGCAAGCGATCTGGTCGATCGCGGGCTTCAGCGGTGGGTGAAGCATGCAGTGCACGTCAATCGGCCACTCCTCAAGTCGCGGCAATCGAGCCGATGAATCTCTCTATGGCCTGTTCGATCTGTCGAGACTCTGTCCGAGTGCGACAGCAGCGATCCTGTGGCGGAGGTCCTGATGGTCGACACACCGCGTAGCCCGCTGGCATGAGTCGCAATGGAGGCGGCGACGGTGGTGGCGATCCGTCGCATGTTCAGAGGAATACCACCCCGAAACCCTCTCTTCACAAGCGAGGGAGGAACTTCACCGCCGCAGAGGGAGGCACTCCACACGCCCATCGTCGGAGAGACCTCTGAAGGTCGGGCCTTGGAGGCCGCGCGCTTGGCACTTTGGGTTGAACGCACTCGACTGGAAAATCTTCAGCATGCACTCGACGAACGTGCTCGGCAGCGGATTCCTGAGTCCAGTCGACGGAGGCAATATTCCTCCTGAACCTCAGGTATACCGCAATCCGATTAGAACCTTGCAGCCGCAGCTCGTATAGCAGAATCCATCCAGCCATCCCAGTCAGAAGCTGGGCGAGGTTTGATGCAGATCCGGGCTCTGCTCCCGGCGGCAGGAGACCAAAACACTGCAGTATCATGTCGCGTGACAGAATCCATAGCAGACTGTGGTGGCTGACACAGTCAGTCGGCTCACAGCCCAAGATCGCCTCCGCGGGTGAAGGGCGGGTGCATCGTAGGATCAGCTTGGGTCGGATCCACGAGCAGTACGATCATCGACTCGGCCGCGATGACCGCCGTCGAGCGCCTACACCCCTCCGGAAGCGGATCATCTGTGCCCCGGCACTATGATGACAGGCGCCCGTACAGCGGAGGGCGGCGGACGCCGGTCGACCCAAGGGAGCCAGGGTTTGATGCGAGGTCAATTTTGGGGCAAGGTTTGGTCGACAGGAACCGAGCACACAGAGAGGGGAAAGGCAGAGATCGCCCGAGTGGAAGCAGGATTCATGTTTGGGTCCCGAGTGTTTTAGCAGATCTATCAGAGCCGCTGAGATCCCCCCCAACTTCAGGTTGGCGACTGGGGGTCAGTAAGTTCACCGGTGAGTCGAAGCCTGATACTTGGCTGGAAGATTACCGAGTGGTTGTCCAGATCGGTGGTGGAAATGATGAAGTAGCTATGAAACACCTTCCTCTCATGCTGGAAGGGTCGGCCAGAGCATGGTTGAATCAGTTGGCTCAGGCAGTATATTCAGCTGGGAGGAGTTAGCCCGAGTGTTTTTCAGGACATTTGAGGGCACATGCAAATGACCTGCGGGGTTGACAGAATTGCAGCACTGTGTTCAGAAGCCGAATGAAAACTCTGAGGGATTACATCCAAAGATGGACCACACTAAACCACACGGTAGAGAATGTATCCCAACACCAGCAGTTTGTGCCTTCAAGGAAGGCGTTCGGTATCGGGAGCTTAACTTGAAATTCGGTCGGACAGGGAGTATGTCTCTGACCCCGAATGATGGAAATAGCCACCCGGTATGCTAATGGTGAAGAAGAGGACCGACTCGCGCTGGGAAGGGCAAGCCAGTCGCCCAAGACACTAGAGTGGGTCGGAAGCAGAAATGCAAAGCCGAGCCAGCAGGTCCAGGTGAAGCTGCAGTTGTAACTCAAGAGAAAAATTCAAAGGAAAGCCCAAGGGACCCTGGATCCCCAAGAAGGTGAAAGATCAGGCTGGGAAAGACGGTGTTGACTTGCCATGTCACATTCACACAAGAAGGAGAAGAGGGAAATCTGATTTATCCCAAACACACCCACTCGCAGTGTCGGCTCCTGATCCAGCAGTTCCAGAGAGAAACAGCCCAATGAAAAGGAAAAACAGTCTGACAAAGATGGTGATCAGGAAGAAGAGATGATGACGGTTTTTCCTAAAGTCAATTCCACTTTGATGATTTTTGCTGACATTGAGAGTAAAAGTCGACTGAAAGTCATCAACAGAGAGGTAAACATGGTTGCTCCGGCAACGACGACATACTTGAAATGGTCAAAGACTCCCATCACATTCGACCAATCTGACCACCCACCGCACGTCGCCACCCCCGGAGGCAAGCGTTGGTGGTCGACCCGGTCGTTGGGGGCACCCGACGACCAAAGTCTTGATGGATGGTGGCAGCGGCTTGAACATTTTGTATGCAGAGAGACTCTCGTGGGATGGGCATTCGATGTCCAGGCTCAGTGAGAGCAACATGCGGTTCCATGGTGTCATTCCAGGGAAGAAAAGCTGATTCACTCGGACAGATCACTCTTGACGTGGTTTTCGGCGACTCAAAGAATTACCGCAAGGAGAAGCTGACATTTGAAGTTGTGGATTTTCACAGTGCCTATCATGTATTCTGGGCAGAACTGCATATGCCCGTTTCATGGCTCGACCGTGGTACGTGTACCTCAAGCTGAAGATGCCTGGCCCCAAGGGCGTGATCACGGTCACTGGCTATAGGCAACGAGCAGAAGAGTGCCTCCAGAAGGGCTCTAAGATTGCGGATGAACAGATGGCAGCGATTGAAATGGAAGAGTATAAGAAGACTGCAGATCCGAGTGATTTGTTGCGCACTAAGAAGCCTACTTCCGAGTCTGCATTTCAGTCGTCCAGTGAAACAAAGCTGTTCACATTCAACCGACCGATCCCAGTGTGCACCGACTCGTATCTCAACAACACTCGACAGCAAATAGGAAGAAGGCTCATCCAGTTCCTCCGTGAGAACTGGGACATCTTCGCATGGAAGCCATCTGACATGCCTGGTGTACCCAGGGGGCTGGCTGAGCAACCGTTTGCGAGTCGATCCAAAGGCAAAACCGTGAAAAGAGCACCTCCGTCGGTCCGCTGCGGAGAAGAGAAAGGCAATCGGCGAGGAGGTGGCTCGGCTTTTGGCAGTGAGTTCATCCGCGAGATTTACCACTCCGAGTGGCTCGCCAATGTTGTCATGGTTCCCAAGAAGGACGATTCACTCCGTATGGCATTGATTTCAAGCATATCAATCGGCCTGCCCGAAAGATCATTTTTCCCCCGCATCGATCAGATAGTCGACTCGACTGGCGGGATGTGAGCGATTGTCCTTCCTGGATGCATATTCGGGTACCATCAGATCCGACTGTAGGACCTGATGAAATTAAAACAGCTTTTATCACCCCATTCGGGTTGTTTGCTAGTCACCATGCCCTTTGGTCTCAAGGAATGCTGGTGCCACATTTATGCGCATGATACAGAAGTGCCTTGCTAACTCCAATCAGTCGGAATGTGGAAGTATACATGGATGACATCGTGGTTAAGTCGTGCAAAGGTTCCGACCTGCTGACTGACCTTGCTGAAACCTTTGCCAATTTGAGAAGATATGATATCAAGCTTAATCGTCGAAGGTTCATTTGGAGTTCTAGGTTGGAAAGTTACTCGGATTCTTCAAACAAAGGGTGAAAACGAAACGCTTACGCAGAGGCGACGGGAACATCAACCTTGATCTTGGGCAAAGCCTTCCGTGGCTTGGACGGCGCGGTCTTGAGCTGCTTCGGAGCCTTCTCAGTCGGCACCGGAGAAGATGTCCGAGTGCGCTTCGAAGTTTGTCCAGTCGCTGCTACCATCTTGCCTCGGATACTTGCTGGGTCGTGCTTGTGCTTGGAACGCTTTTCCGTGCGAGGTGGAGAATCGACCTCCTCCTCACTGCTCGAGTTTTCCTGCTCTTCATCACTCTCCCCATCGGAGTTCGAGTCGCCGCTGTCGCCTCCGCTCTCTTCTCCTTCCTGGATCTGCTCCCCGTTGGGCATCGAGTACATCTCAGTATATATCTGCGAAGGAAAAGAATCGAACAAGCATCAGTCGGTTCCAAAGACAGTTTACAAATTAGAGTAAAAGTCACTCGACATCGAAGGTCTGACCTTGTCTGGTTCGTTATTAGCACCGAGTGGCAGAATTCTCCTAGACCCCCTGGGGTTGTCTCTGTTTCCGGTAATGCTCTGCAGCCACCGCGCTACCGTCTCCTCGGCAACTTCCTCCGGGTGGATCCGAGCAGAATCATTGGCGCCCGAATACATCCACATAGGATGATCGCAGGCCTGGAGCGGCTGGATGCGGCGAGTGAGGAACACCTCTAGCAAATCCATGCCGGTCACGCCATCGCGGACAAGTTGGATTACGCCATCGACCAACATGTTCACCTCCACCTTTTCTTCTGGAGTCACTTTCAAGGAAGAGGGCTTTTCAATTCGCCCCATGGTAAAGGGAGGAAGGCCAGTCGACTGACCAGGAGTTGGTTTGTCCTTACAATAAAACCAGGTCGACTACCACCCTCTGACCGAATCGGGAAGAGTCATAGGTGGAAATGTGCTTTTGCCTCTCATCTGGATCCCTAGACCTCCGCACATCTGAATCACGTGTGTCCTCTCATCACTCGGATTGGCCTTTTTCACAGACTGTGAGCGGCAGGTGAAGATGTGTTTGAAGAGACCCCAATGCGGTCGATAACCCAAGAAATTCTCACACATGGAGACAAACGCAGCTAGGTATGTGATGGTGTTCGGAGAAAAGTGATGAAGTTGGGCTCCGAAAAAGTTCAAAAAACCACGGAAAAAAGGATGAGGGGGCAGAGAAAAACCACGGTCGACGTGAGTCACGAGGAGGACGCACTCACCCTCCTGCGGTTGCGGCTCGGTCTCGTCACTTGGCAGCCTCCAAGACCCATGGTCGATCAAGCCTCCCTCGACCAGATCCTCCATGTCTTCTTGCTGAATCGTGGAGCGAATCCAATCGCCCTGGATCCAGCCGGGCGGCAGGCCGGATCTCGACGACGAGCCTCCCCGACTCGTCTTCTTGCCCTTCGCTGCCACCGTCGCTTTCTTCGCACGCTCCAAGGCCGCCGTCTTCTCCTTCCCCATCGCGGTAGGCTGCGCTCGGGCGGGGTGGCCGCGTCGAAGGTGGCGGCGAATGCGGTGGTGAAACAGGAGTGGAGGAAGGAGATGGGGAGCACAGTACCGGGCTCATCGACCCCGACGCCTTATATGGGTCCGCTCCCGAGTGGCTGACTAGTGGGCCCAGGCAATCCAGTCGAATCTCGCAACAGTCGCGCGCTGGATACGTGGCGAAAAAGGTGGCACGAGAATCGAGGCATCCCTGCCTAATCCGCTCCGTCTACTGCGGTCCACTCCGTCCCGCGCGCTTCTCCAAATTTCGAATCCCTTGAGATCCAGAAAGCGGCAGCGTGACCAATCGCGCCAAGGATCTTATACCATATCAACATTCGGAGCTCATCAGAAAAAAATCACTCGACGACCTCTGAATGGACCCAGGCGACTGAAAATGAAGTTGAAGTTTTTACAAAGATCACCGGCCCGGTTAGAATGCCTCTGAAGCATATAAATCGGGTCGGAACCATCTTCAACCCCTTCTCCACTCGAACCCAGATCCATTCGGGGGCTAATGATGAAGACATGTACCTAGGGTAGGGTAATAGGCCCGACCTAGAAACCCTTACCGAGGACACTGCCCTAAAGCAAATGACATTCAAAGGATGGCACCATCTACCGACTGAAATCGCCACAGGGTGCAACCCACTCGACCAACAGTTCACTCGGACAACCCAATTCCATTCGACCGGGGTGTACTCACTCGACCCTACCGGAAACCACTCGGAAGACAGAAGATCTAAGGTCACTCAGGATGGCAAGGGTCAGGCGTTCACTCCATAGTCTTAATGATCATTTATTTGCCTTTATTGCTGGCGTTATCAGTAACGTCCTGTCTTTACAGACATTGAAACCCTTGTAACGTGGGACGGTTGGGGTTCTGGCGCACTCTATATAAGCCACCCCCCTCCTCAGGCACAAGGGTTCGCACCCCCTGTAACTTCACGCATAAGTCAATCGACCGAGCCTCCGGGCACCGAGACGTAGGGCTATTACTTCCTCCGAGAAGGGCCTGAACTCGTAAATCTTGCGTGCACAACCTCACCGTAGCTAGGATCTTGCCTCCTCATACCTACCCCCCATTCTACTGTCAGACTTAGAACCACGACAGGTGTCCACCCTCTACGTCCGCTTATCGGAAAGACACGCCGCCCACGTGAGCTCGTTGTTTCGTGCCGCTGTGCGACTCTCACCAGAGGAGCTAGTCTTCACCTTCCATGGGTGTCATTTGACAGAACGCGCAATCATTGTGCTGCCTTACTTCCGCCGCGCCACGTCCATCGAGCTGAGCATGCATTCCCACTGCATCAAGCCACCGCCGAAATGCTACGCCGGCGGGTTCTCCGCGCTCGAGAAGCTGTCCCTCTCAGGCAATATTATTCACCTTGGATTCTTGTTCAGCCGCTGCCAACACCTACGCGTGATAAAGGTGACCGGATCAACACCCGACGACATCATGGTCCACTCGGCGACACTAGATGCCACAACATTGACATCGTAGCACCCATGCTTAAGAAACTATAGCTGAAGTTCCATGCCGGTTGGGACAACATCCATGTGTCAATCTCGACGCCAATGGTGGAGAAAATATCATGGAAGTGTTCATATCCAATGTTTGTCTTTCCGTTTGGTTTCTTATCGCTCGAGAGCCTAGCCATAGAGACGAAAGAGAGATACATACACACCGGAAATGACACATGTTCACAGGTTCAGCAGCTCTCACGCTTTTATGCCCTACATTTGCAGATATCGGCTACTGTAAGCCTCTTGTCTGTCTGGCTCAATCTACAGTATTTACACGAAAAAATTCTTTGCACGCTATACTGACAATCAAATTGTACTGTTCACAGAGCTATTCGAGTGGGCCGCTGAACTTTGTACAAGAGATACAGAAGCTTCCGGTTATCAACGTCCCCGTGCTGGAGCTATCTTTTATATCATCTTGCCACGTTTACGGAGCAGTTGTGATGCGTCTCCTTCAAGTAAGTTCGATTGGTTCCTCTACAAAAATGGTAAAGGTCATCCATTTCGATGCACACGTGTTGCCCAAGGTAATTGTTCATCACGCTTTATTCCTTACATACATAGTACATGGCACAATTTCTGTAGTTAGTCTTCAGCTTTGGAGCTAGCATATAAATAAATAATGCACTGTAATACTCATGATCGCTTTAGGTGTGAGAAACATGCCAAGGAAATTGTCCTTGTGACGAGCTGAAGAACTGGAGAAGCCAGAGTATCTCCTTGACATGTCTCGAAGAGTTGGAAATCATCGGCTTTAATGCAGAGGATCACGAGTATGATTCTTAAGGCTGATACTCAGATGCTCACCAACACTTAAGAGTGTGACTTTGACATTTTCTTGGCATGAAAATCTACGACATTTTCTTGGCATGCCGTTCCGTGGATTGCTATGTTTATTACAACACCGGTGAACTAGTTCCGCGAGCATCTGGTTAGAGCATGCTCCTTGATGGAATATGAATGTTTCCTATATGGGAGATGTGACTATGTATCGTTATCCTTACGTGGTACTGTCAAATATAAACTGATGCAGTGTTGCAGTGACTTATATAGTTTTTTTAAGGAAAAAGGCATTAATATATAAAGCAACGACCAAAGATATAAGGACCCGGATACAACACCACTACCACACACAATACACACACCTAAGACAAGATAAAAGGGTGCCGATGCACCGCAACACTACCGAAACGACCACCAAACACACTATAGATGAGCCAAGATGAACCGCTTCGAGCCAAAATGAACCACTAGCCACCACGAAGAAATGAAGCTAGACAACGACGCGACATGGACTACAAAGGCGGTGCCTTCAAGAAGGACACGACACCAGAGTGCCGCCCGATCCTGAAGATCAAATTTTCACCCGGAGCAGCACGAAGGTGAGGAAGCAACTGCGACGGAGCCTTCATGAAGGAAACGACACCCGCGACCGCAGCCGCCGTCGGCCTAGAAAAACCAGGCAAGTTATGCACTTGAGGGCTCACACCCCTGCGCCAAACCAGGTACCACCAGATGGCAGAGCACCAGCTGAATCAACGTCACGCTACGCCGAACACCAACAACCATGCCATCCCCATGTCCCTGGCTGCCCATCTGCATCGAAGACATGCGCTCTGCCCACGAACACCGTGTCTCCTGCGCGCCAGGGCCGCCACCTTGCATCCAAGCAACCCTGTGACCAACCAAAGGCCTTGGATTTGGCTTGACCCGCGGCCTCCGACCGCTGGAGCTGCTAGCAACTGCCCAGCCTTGAACATTGCCAGAACTTCACCATCAACATTGAGGGAAGGGGGAGGAGGGGGAGCGGACGCATCCAAGACCGGCGCACCCCTGCACCGGCGAAGGGTGGCATGAACACATCGGAGTCTCCCATCCTCCCCACCGGACACACCCTAGTGTCGCCTCACCGCTGCAGGCACGGAAGCTCCATGCGAGGTCACCAGCGGCCGCCTGCTCATCGACAAGGGGAACCAAATCAATGCACCTACAGCCAACAGAGCTCACAGGAGAGGCCACCCCCGCGCCGCTGCTGTCGTCCAGGCACCGGAACATGGAGGTTCGGGCTAGATCTCGTCCATCACGCACCGCTAGATTTCGATCCCATGGAGCCGCCGCCCCCAAGAGAACTCCAAGTCACCACCGTGCCACCAAGCAAATCTGACAGGTGGCCCTAATTGTTGACTAGCTGACGGTTGGTCTTCCTATGCCAACTACCAAAGCTCAGCAAAGGCCAGACCCTTCATCTACTAAATGGGGAACCGGTGCGGGGCCGCGCCACACGCAAACGCCCTTGCCTGACCAGGCCGTCTCCCTCTCCTTGGATATACACCGCCGCCGTGCCGCTTCCTCTCCTTCTCTGTTGAAGGCAATGCAACTCTCGATGTATTACTCAGATGCACAGCGCACGTATATAAGTACAAGGACAGCCCTCAGTCTCATCTATACAAGAAAACTAGAGGCGGGGCCGGTAGAAGATTATCCTAACAGATACATGCACATAATATGTTCAACATTCTCCCTGCCGCACCGCCCCCTCTCCATCTCGTCGTCGTCGACGCATGGATCCGGCCATAGCAGCCGCTGCACGGACAAATATCGTTGTCGTCGCCGTGACCCATTTTCGAAGTCCGTTCCCTTCTTCTTTCAACCAAATCCAGCCAGCCGCCGTTCCCCATTCCTCGCAGCAGCAGCAGCACTCTATATTCACCGGACCCAAGTGTTCATCGCATTGGGAGTTGGCTGGATCGAACTTTTCTTCACTTATTAGGTAAGGGAATCACACTCCGGTTTTGCCCTATATATGTACTTACGAGAATCCAAGTGTTGGTCACTCCAGAATTTGACCAAACCCTTTTCCCTCTATACTAGGGTTCCTCGCGTACAGATCATCCATGCAAGATACCAAGCCGCCGGATCGTGAAGGCATGGCGGAGGTGGGCGATGGTTTTCGCGTGATGCAGCTGCGATCGGGGCGTCGTGTCCGGCGCTCGCCGCCGCCACGGCGAGTTCGCTCCCAGCGTGGTCCATGCGGTGGAGCTGATGACCCCCTCAGTTCCCTCCCAGACGACATGCTTCTCGTGGTCCTCGCGCGCCTGCGCTGCGCCCGCAGCGCCGCGCGCACCGGCATCCTCTCGCACCGCTGGCGAGGCCACTGGACCCGCCTCCCCGATCTCACCTTCTGCGACGTTGCTGTTGGGACAAACCTCGAACCAGCTCTCTCTCTCTCTCACTCGCACAAACGAAGGTGGAAGATGGAGCACAAGATTTTCCCGGCGCACAAACGCCTCCGCCGCACGAACGGCCTCACTTTACTGGGCACGTACCCGGGCTCGGCAACAAACCGCAGCCTACCCAGAGAAGCTCTCTCTCCTGCCGACCAGACGCACACCACGGTCCCGATGGAGACTACGCTCATCTCTGGTTCTCCTAGACTCAGCTCAATCCGACACCGTGGCTCGGCAACACACCGGCACTTCCATCAGTACATGGGGAGGGGTATTTATACCCAGGCTAGCACACACACCAGCACACGCACGCACACATCACCGGCCTGAACTCTCGGCCACTAACCCATGCACACACACGCACGTCACGCACGCACTAACTACCACAACGCTAGCTACATGCACAAAGCTAACGAACTAACCCGGCCGCACTACCAGCACGACTCACAGGGCGCCAGACTCAGCTGCTCCACCCGCCACGGCCGCATGCACGCCATGCACTAACAGCCCACAAGCACCGGATCAGCTTAGCCACGTCCTGCAAGTCAAGATTAAGGCTAACAGTTGCGCCCGTCAAGATCGAGGCCGTGCTCGCCCGGTTGGTTTCTTCACCTACGGTGCCCGCCACGCTCGACAACGTCATCCCTACGACCGACTGTGCCGACGAAGCTCGCTTGGCCTGCCTGCTAGAGGCCGCCGCGAGGTTTTCGCCGCAGGAGCTTCGCTTCAGTTACCAATCTGGCAGGTTCATGGAGGGGAGGGGGGGGGGGGGGACCTTTACCTCCCCTGCTTCCCGCGCGCTACGTCAATCATGATCTCGACGCGCTACACCAATATCTGCTTCACACAGCTGCGGTCCGGCGAGTTCTCAGCACTCGAGAGGCTGTACCTCAGTGGCGCCAGCGTCATCGGCATTGACACCCTTATCACCCGCTGCCCGTGCCTGCGCGTGCTCAGAGTCATCAGTCCTACATCCGACATCAAGGTCCACTCGGTATCGCTGCAGACACTAGATGTCAGTAGCGACGACCAGGTATGTATCAGTAGCATCGACATCGTGACGCCCAAGCTTAAGCAGTTGGAACTGAAATTCGACACCGGCACGGACCTTAGCGTGTCCATCTCGGCACCAATGGTGGAGAAGGTCGTGTGGAACCGCTGGTTTACAGAGACGACTCATCTGTTTGGTTTTTGGCATCTCGGGGGGATGTACTTATGGCCAGCAGACAGATTTACAGACGGTGACTACTGGCTCCCTTCTGTTCATGTCCTCTCTTTGGAGATATGGGCCAGTGTACGTCTCTTTTCTGTCTTATCCAATCTACTGAATTTATACCCCTTAAAAGGTTTGTTTCGTTTTATGCATGATATCCTGCCAAATTGTTTTGTTTTGCAGCATCAATCACATTCTGCAGAACAACAGGTGGAATTTGCACAGGAGATGGAGAAGCTTCCGGTTACCGACTTCTCTGTGTTACATCTGTAAAATAGGGTCTAGTATATGTTTATTGTAATTGTACACGTATACGCATACGTATGTAATTATACTCTAGTCATCTATATAATGAGACGTGAGGTGGATGTTACCACCCACGCAAAACCCTAAACCATCTATTTTGACTTGGTATCAGATAGCCAACCGGGCCGCCGCGAGTTCCTCCGCCGGCGCCCGATCTCTCCGCCGCCGCCGCGCGCTGCTTCCTTCTGCGCCGCCGCCGCGAGTCCTCCCACCCGCCGCTGCGCCCCTCGCTTCCCTGCGCCGCCGCGATGTCGTCTGCCGCCTTATCCCTCTCCAACCCCGTCGGCCGCATCACCTCGCCCGCGGCCGCTACGGTTGCCGCCGCGTTCGCCGTTCCGGCGATCTCCGTCCGCCTCGGCCGCAATAACTTCATGCTATTGGGGGGAGGGGGGGGGCATCACCAGCACCGTCCTCGCCGGTGCCAACCTCCATGGCCATCTTGATGGCACCACGGCGGCGCCGGACAAAACCTTAGCTGTGGGCACCGGTGACGCCGCGACGACCGCCGTCAACCCGGCGTACCACCACTGGTGGACTCAGGATCAGAAGGTCAAGGGCCTCCTCCTCACCTCCATGGATGAGGATATTGCATGCCAACTTATTGGCTGTGAGTCGACACAGGCGGTGTGGACGGCCGTTGGTGCAATGTTCGGCGCGCAGAGCCGCACCAACGTCCGTCACATCCGGCGTCAACTGCAGACGCTGAGGAAGGAGGAGCTGTTCGCGGCCAAGTACATGCACAAGATGAAGGCCCTGGCCGACACCATGGCCGCTGCCGGCTCCCCAATACGTGATGATGAACTCATTGATCACATCCTCATGGGACTTGGCTCCGCCTACAACTCCATCGCCGCCTCCCTGGGTGTGAGTAATGCCCCTATGCCCTACTCCAGTTTCTACTCGCCTGTTTTGTCGTTCGAAGCACTGCAGGCCCAGCAGAGTGCGGCAGAGGGGTGGTCTCCCTCTGCCAATGCCGTGATCCGCTCGGGACCATACGGCAATGGCGGCCGTGCGCCCTACTCGGAGCCCTACCCCTCACACGGTGGGGTTCGCCCGGCTGATGGGAACGGCCAGTTGGGGCAAGGTCGCCAAGGTGGCAATGGCGGCAACAACGGCGGCCGTGACCGCAACCCTGGCTACGCTGGCAATGGCCGGCAAGGTGGTGGGGGCAACGCCGGCAACAACGGCGGTGGTGGTCGTCGCAATCGATGGCGCCCCAAGTGTCAAATCTACAAGAACTGGGGCCATGAGGCCGATGAGTGCCGCAAACGCTATGATCAGGACCATCCCACGCGCTCCGCCAGCTCGGCCTCCACTAGCACCGTCGACTATCCTTGGGTGCTGGATACCGGGGCTACGGATCACTTAACTAGTGATCTTGAGCGCCTCCAGGTTCATGAGCGCTATGACGGCAAGGATCAGGTTCAGGTGGCTAATGGTGCAGGTTTGTCTATTTCGCACATTGGTCATTCGCATTTAACCGATTCATCCCTAAAACTCAACAACATACTTCATGTTCCACACATCAGAGAGCATCTTCTTTCTGTCTATCGCCTTGTCTGTGATAATGACGTGTTTGTTGAGTTTCACCGTCGTTTTTTCTTTGTTAAGGACAAGGCAACCAGGCGTGTACTTCTTCACGGTAGAAGTCGGGGGGGGGGGTCTATCCGATCCCATTCGCTCGTGCATCGTCATCATCATCTCGTCATGCATCGTCTAGTGTCAGAGTCTCGTCATCGCAATGGCATCAGCGTCTGGGCCATCCTACAAATAATGTGGTCACTTCCATTGTTCGGAGTCATGATCTCCCGTGTTCTAGTTCTAATAATTCACCATTAGTGTGTGATGCCTGTCAGCGTGCAAAGAGTCATCAGCTATCTTATTCTACGTCTTATCATGTCACTACTGTACCTCTTGAATTAATACATTCAGATGTTAGGGGTCCCGCTATTGCTTCTTCGGGGGGTACAAGTATTATGTTAGCTTTGTTGATGACTACACGCGTTTCACCTGGATTTATTTGCTTAAACACAAGTCTGATGTTGAGCAAGTCTTCTATAATTTTCAGGCTCATGTCGAACGCCTCTTGGATTGTAAAATCAAGGCCGTTCAGTCCGATTAGGGTGCTGAATATCACAAACTCCATCGCTATTTTCAACGCACGGGCATCTCTCACCGTGTGTCGTGTCCACATACATCTCAGCAGAACGGTATTGCCGAGCGCAAACACCGTCATTTGGTCGAGACCGGCCTTGCTTTGCTTGCGCACTCTTCTCGCCCACTTCGGTTTTGGGATGAGGCTTTTCTTACGGCATGTTATCTTATCAACCGTATGACCACGCCGGTTCTCAACAAGGATACACCTTTGTTCCGTCTGTTCCATGTTCAGCCCAACTATTCCTCACTTCGGATCTTTGGGTGTGCTTGCTGGCCTAGTCTTCGCAAGTACAATGCTCACAAGCTTGAGTTCCGTTCCATGATGTGCGTGTTCCTTGGCTATAGTCCTCTGCATAAGGGCTATAAGTGTCTTGATCGCACCTCGGGTAGGATATATATTTCTCGTGACGTTGTCTTCGACGAGACTGTTTTTCCTTAGTCCAACCCAGGTGTTTCGGTTGATATTGCTTCTCTTGAACATGCCATTACCTTTCCTTCTAATGAACCGGTTTCGGATGTCCATGTGCGCAAATATGATCTGTCCTGTTTGTCACCTAACCCGTTACCTGCAGGTGATGCTGTTTTGTTTTCTTCTCAGGAGACTATCGCTGCTCCGGAGCCGGATGCTGAGATCGACGTGCATGCATCTGATGTGCATGGCATGCCTCCCGATGCAGGCCCGCCCGCCTCCTCTGCTGGCTCGCCTGCCTCGCCAGTTGGCAAGTCCGCGGCCTCGGCTGGGCCGTCGGCTGCGTCTCCCGGGCTGTCACCCTCGCCCGGCTCTCCCGCGTCGCCTGGACCAGCCCAGCCCACCATCTCGCCCCGGCCCGTGTTGCCTGTCGCTGAGCAGTCCTCAGCCGCAACACCTCCGACCGGGCCCTCTAGCGCTGCAGCTCCGGGGCATTCCATGGTCACCCGTAATCGTGATCATACGCGCAAGGAGAAGGTTTACACCGATGGCACGGTTCGGTATGATTCCCGTCGGCGTGTGTTTTTCGCCGCGCCGGTTTCTCATCGTGATGCTCTTGGTGAACCCGCTTGGCGTGCCGCCATGTCTGCGGAATTTGCTGCTCTTCGTCACACTAACACCTGGGTGTTGGTGCCTCGGCCTCCCGGTGTTAATGTCGTAGGCTGCAAGTGGATTTTCAAGACCAAGCATCGTCCGGATGGCTCTATCGATAAGCACAAAGCTCGTCTTGTTGCTCGTGGTTTTACTCAACAGCAAGGGATAGACTATGGAGATACTTTCAGCCCAGTGGTGAAGCCTGCCACAGTTCGCCTGGTTCTCTCTCTTGCTGTGTCTCGTGGATGGAGTCTTCGACAGATTGATGTGAGTAACGCCTTTCTACACGGCTATCTCGCCGAAGATGTCTATATGGCATGGCCAGCCGGCGGTGCTATAGTCCATGGCTGGTGGTTTGATGGTGGTGATCCAGATCCGGTCGGTCGGGTGGAGTTACTGCAGACTGTGCTGCAGTGGCCTCCTATGGCTCCACGGTAGCGGTGGTCACCGAAAGATCTCGAGAGTGTTCTTCTCTGAAGATCCAATGGTTGACTTCGTGGTGAGATGCAAATGTAGGAGATATGACCTAGAGGCAATAATAAATGTTATTATTTATCTCCAAGTTCGTAATTGATGTTTATGTTCCATGCGATAACTGCAATGATTCTCGAGTCTGCAATATCCACGAGGCTCGGAGGGAAACTCATGTGCACGTGTGGAATAATAAACAGAAAAATGTATTCCTGGTCACGCCTCTAAGACTACCTCAAGTATTGCATGATGATCCTGTTTTCCTGATCATGGTCATGACTATGCCAGCAATTTTGAGGGCACAATATTAGAAGAACATTTGGGTTGAATCGACCTGAATTGATGATATGCTATGAGATCCACTCGTCATAAGTTAATGGTAAATACACAGAGAAATTTAACATTTGCATAATTCCTTAGACCATGAGAGTATCGAGTTCCTTCATGCTTGCTTCATGAACTTTGGGGTTTGTTAAATGTCATCCGTAACTGGGTGGCTATTACGGCGGCTTATGAGTTCATGGAAAAGTATGACAAGGGACATGATAGCTCAAGATTGGGATTTGCACCTCCAGCGATGGAGAGATATTCTCTGGGCCCTCTCGGTATTACGATATCCATCATCGTCTAGCTAGACACAATGTGATTTGATCACAGGGATGCCGGAACACGGGAACGGGAAAAGAGAACAAAACCGGTAACGAGGTAACTGGCATAGTGGACAAAAGTTGTTGATCCACGGGGATGCCGATAAGTCTCATCTTGGGTGTTTGTCACATATCACGAAGCAACAGGAATAGCACACGGCAAACTGGAGGTTCGCTCGAATATTTATTCGTGTGGGTATAGGGGTCAATATGGGTGTCCACGGTTCCGCTATTGATCATTGATCGGAAAGTGTTCTGGTCATGTCTATACTTCACCTAACCTATAGTGTCACGCTTAAGGGTCATCTATCTGCTGAATACTAGACAGGGAGTCTGAGAGAAAGTCACCGAAAAAGTTTCAGAGACAACATAAGAGTTCCGGAGAGAACACCGAAATAGTTTCGGTAAAACCGAAAAGTTTTTTCGAAGTAAACCATTAAGTCAAAATGGTTTCGGCACACGCCTGGAACTTTTTGGAGGGTGCCAGAATTGTTTTGGGAACTTCTGGAATTTTTCCGGAGAAAAAAACCGGAAATGTTCCGGAGCTGCCGGAACTGCTTTGGTCCAAAATTATTTTAGGGAGTACTGGAAATGTTCTAGGCCCACATAAATACTTTTGGATTTACGGTCGCGGAAAAATGTTTTCGTGAATAGTGAAAAGCACTTTATGGTTGCTTTTTGGAAAGCCACTTTTTTGGTCTTTGTCCCAAAAGATCTAGGGGATGACATGGATGGATGGGAACCCCTTATTGGGGGGGGGCATATGGGGTAGCCAGCCAAGGGAGCTCCTCTTACCTCCCCATTATGCCCTTTATGTGTGACATAAAGCATGGGCATTTTGGGTTCTTCATGTGCCACCCTACCCCTTGGTTTTTCCTATAAACAGAGGTGGAGAGGCACTCTCCACACTCACTCTTCTCTCACATACAAAATGCCATGCATGATCTGGCTTTCCCTCTTCCTCCCACGAAATAGTTTCGTAGAGCCGAAAGGTTGTCTGGGTTCCTGTGGAAACTAGTTTTGGACGGCGAAGCCCTGCCGGATAGCTGACACCGTATGTGTCCAACCCCGTAGAGAGGTCGTAGGTTCGATCTTTAACCCAAGGGGCTGTTTGAGGGTCCTCCCGAAGGGCTATCTGAGATACCGTTCGAGTTCGAGGGTCCTCCCGAAGTGCTGTCTGTGACATTGTCCGAGGGACTGTCCGACCGCCTCCCGGAGGGCTGTCCGAGGGGCAGACGAGGGAGAACATCCTCGCGGTTGGGAGGTTGTAAATCCTAACTGTGGGGATCTGCACCGACGATCTACATCGACTCTACTTCCGCTGCGCTACGAGTCGGTAATGATCAGATCAACCTTGTATGCATCTCGATATTGATCCTGGGCGTGCTCGTAGTACCGATTTTTTTTGTTTTCTGTCGCGTTCCACTACAGCAAATTATGAATAACAACTTGACACAGAGTGATGGTTGTGCAGCGGCAGCGATCACATCACATTTAGCTGTTGAGAACGTGGAAAACTGGTGTCGACAACACTTGAGTGACTTCATTGGTGGTACTACTCGAGTACCTTGTCTCGAGCTCTGGGGTGAAAGCCTATGCGTGACCGAGCTAGCTATACCTGACAATGATGATGTTTTCTTACGTCGTTATTGTTGGGGAACGTAGTAGTAAATCAAAAAAAATTTCCTACGCATCACCAAGATCAATCTATGGAGAGACTAGCAATGAGAGAGGAGTGCATCTTCATACCCTTGAAGATCGTGATGCGGAAGCGTTGCAAGAACGCGGTTGGAGGAGTCGTACACGCAGCGATTCAGATCGCGGTCGATTCCGATCTAAGCACCGAAGAACGGTGCCTCCGCGTTCAACAGACGTGCAGCCCGGTGACGTCTCCCGCGCCTTGATCCAGCAAGGAGGAGGGAGAGGTTGAGGAAGACAGCTCCAGCAGCACGACGGCGTGGTGGTGGAACTTTGCAGTTCTCCGGCAGGGCTTCGCCAAGCTCAACGGAGGAGGAGGAGGTGTTGGAGAGGGGGGAGGGCTGCGCCAGGGATCAGGTGCTGCTGCCCTCCCACCCCCCTTCTATTTATAGGGTGAAGGGGAGAGGGGGCCGGCCCCCTTAGATCCCATCTAAGGGGGGCGGCGGCCAAGGGGGGGGGGGACTTGCCCCCCAAGTTTGGTGGGAGGCGCCCCCACCCCCTAGGGTTTCCAACCCTAGGCGCCTTGGGCCCCTTGTGGGGGGGGCGCACCAGCCCACCAGGGGCTGGTTCCCTCCCTTGCTCAGCCCACTTGGCCCACCGGGGCAGGTGGCCCCACCCGGTGGTCCCGGTACAATACCGATAACCCCCGAAACCATTCCGGTGACTGAAACTGGACTTCCCATATATAATTCTTCACCTCCGGACCATTCCGGAACTCCTCATGACGTCCGGGATCTCATCCGGGACTCCGAACAACATTCGGTAACCACATACTATTTCCCATAACAACCCTAGCGCCACCGAACCTTAAGTGTGTAGACCCTACGGGTTCGGGAACCATGCAGACATGACCGAGACATCTCTCCGGCCAATAACCAACAGCGGGATCTGGATACCCATGTTGGCTCCCACATGTTCCACGATGATCTCATCGGATGAACCACGATGTCGAGGATTCAATCAATCCCGTATACAATTCCCTTTGTCTACCGGTATGATACTTGCCCGAGATTCGATCGTCGGTATCCCTATACCTTGTTCAATCTCGTTACCGGCAAGTCTCTTTACTCGTTCCGTAATGCATGATCCCGTGGCTAACTCTTTAGTCACATTGAGCTCATTATGATGATGCATTACCGAGTAGGCCTAGAGATACCTCTCCGTCACACGGAGTGACAAATCCCAGTCTCGATTCGTGCCAACCCAACAGACACTTTCGGAGATACCTGTAGTGCACCTTTATGGTCACCCAGTTACGTTGTGACGTTTGATACACCCAAAGCATTCCTACGGTATCCGGGAGTTGCACAATCTCATGGTCTAAGGAAATGATACTTGACATTAGAAAAGCTTTTAGCAGACGAACTACACGATCTAGTGCTATGCTTAGGATTGGGTCTTGTCCATCACATCATTCTCCTAATGATGTGATCCCGTTATCAACGACATCTAATGTCCATGGTCAGGAAACCATAACCATCTATTGATCAACGAGCTAGTCAACTAGAGGCTTACTAGGGACATGTTGCGGTCTATGTATTCACACATGTATTACGATTTCCGGATAACACAATTATAGCATGAACAATAGACAATTATCATGAACTAGGAAATATAATAATAACCACTTTATTATTGCCTCTAGGGCATATTTCCAACAGTCTCCCACTTGCACTAGAGTCAATAATCTAGTTACATTGTGATGAATCGAACACCCATAGAGTTCTAGTGTTGATCATGTTTTGCTCGTGGAAGAGGTTTAGTCAACGGATCTGCGACATTCAGATCCGTATGCACTTTACAAATATCTATGTCTCCATCTTGAACATGTTCACGAATGGAGTTGAAGCGACGCTTGATATGCCTGGTCTTCTTGTGAAACCTGGGCTCCTTGGCAAGGGCAATAGCTCCAGTGTTGTCACAGAAGAGAGTCATTGGGCCCGACGCATTGGGAATAACTCCTAGGTCGGTGATGAACTCCTTCATCCAGACTGCTTCTTGTGCTGCCTCCGAGGCTGCTATGTACTCCGCTTCACATGTAGATCCCGCCACGACGATTTGCTTGCAACTGCACCAGCTGACTGCCCCACCATTCAAAATATACACGTATCCGGTTTGTGACTTAGAGTCATCCAGATCTGTGTCGAAGCTAGCATCGACGTAACCCTTTACGACGAGTTCTTTGTCACCTCCATAAACGAGAAACATATCCTTAGTCCTTTTCAGGTACTTCAGGATGTTCTTGACCGCTGTCTAGTGTTCCATGCCGGGATTACTTTGGTACCTTCCTACCAAACTTACGGCGAGGTTCACATCAGGTCTGGTACACAGCATGGCATACATAATAGACCCTATGGCTGAGGCATAGGGGATGACACTTATCTTTTCTCTATCTTCTGCCGAGGTCGGGCATTGAGCCGTGCTCAATCTCACACCTTATAATACAGGCAAGAACCCCTTCTTGGACTGATCCATATTGAACTTCTTCAATATCTTGTCAAGGTATGTGCTTTGCGAAAGACCAATGAGGCGTCTCGATCTATCTCTATAGATCTTGATGCCTAATATGTAAGCAGCTTCTCCAAGGTCCTTCATTGAAAAACACTTATTCAAGTAGGCCTTTATGCTTTCCAAGAATTCTATATCATTTCCCATTAATAGTATGTCATCCACATATAATATGAGAAATGCTACAGAGCTCCCACTCACTTTCTTGTAAACACAGGCTTCTCCATAAGTCTGTGTAAACCCAAACGCTTTGATCATCTCATCAAAGCGAATGTTCCAACTCCGAGATGCTTGCACCAGCCCATAGATTGAGCGCTGGAGCTTGCATACCTTGTCAGCATTATTAGGACCGACAAAACCTTCCGGCTGCATCATATACAACTCTTCCTTAAGGAAACCATTAAGGAATGCCGTTTTGACGTCCATTTGCCATATCTCATAATCATAGTATGCGGCAATTGCTAACATGATTCTGACGGACTTCAGCTTCGCTACGGGTGAGAAGGTCTCATCGTAGTCAACCCCTTGAACTTGTCGATAACCCTTAGCGACAAGTCGAGCCTTATAGATGGTCACACTACCATCCGCGTCTGTCTTCTTCTTAAAGATCCATTTGTTCTCTATGGCTTGCCGATCATCGGGCAAGTCTGTCAAAGTCCATACTTCTAGCCATTTGTTGGAATCCGGGCCCGCCGTCGCTTCTTCATAGTTCGAAGGTTCACCGTTGTCTAACAACATGACTTCCAAGACAGGGTTGCCGTACCACTCTGGTGCGGAACGTGTCCTCGTGGACCTACGAAGTTCAGTAGCAACTTGATCCGAAGTTTCATGATCATCATCATTAACTTCCTCTCTAGTCGGTGCAGGCACCACAGAAACATCTTCCTGAGCTGCGCTACTCTCCGGTTCAAGAGGGGGTACCTCATCAAGTTCTACTTTCCTCCCACTTACTTCTTTCGAGAGAAACTCTTTCTCCAGAAAGGATCCATTCTTGGCAACAAAGATCTTGCCTTCGGATCTAAGTTTGAAGGTATACCCAATAGTTTCTTTAGGGTATCCTATGAAGACGCATTTTTTCGTTTTGGGTTCGAGCTTTTCAGGTTGAAGTTTCTTGACATAAGCATCGCATCCCCAAACTTTTAGAAACGACAGCTTAGGTTTCTTCCCAAACCATAATTCATACGGTGTCGTCTCAACGGATTTCAACGGAGCCCTATTTAAAGTGAATGCGGCGGTCTCTAAAGCATAACCCCAAAATGATAGCGGTAGATCGGCAAGAGACATCATAGATCGCACCATATCCAATAGAGTGCGATTACGACGTTCGGACACACCATTACGCTGAGGTGTTCCAGGCGGCGTGAGTTGTGAAACAATTCCACATTTCCTTAAGTGTGTGCCAAACTCGTGACTCAAATATTCCCCTCCACGATCTGATCGTAAGAACTTTATTTTCCTGTCACGTTGATTCTCTACCTCACTCTGAAATTCCTTGAACTTTTCGAAGGTCTCAGACTTGTGTTTCATTAAGTAGACATACCCATATCTACTTAAGTCATCAGTGAGGGTGAGAACATAACGATAACCACCGCGAGCCTCAACGCTCATTGGACCGCACACATCAGTATGTATGATTTCCAATAAGTTGGTTGCTCGCTCCATTGTCCCGGAGAACGGAGTCTTGGTCATTTTGCCCATGAGGCATGGTTCGCACGTGTCAAATGATTCATAATCAAGAGACTCCAAAAGTCCATCTGCATAGAGTTTCTTCATGCGTTTGACACCAATGTGACCAAGGCGGCAGTGCCACAAGTATGTGGGACTATCATTATCAACCTTACATCTTTTGGCATTCACACTATGAATGTGTGTAACATCACGTTCGAGATTCAATAAGAATAAACCATTGACCAGCGGGGCATGACCATAAAACATATCTCTCATATAAATAGAACAACCATTATTCTCGGATTTAAATGAGTAGCCATCTCGCATCAAACGAGATCCTGATACAATGTTCATGCTCAAAGCTGGTACTAAATAACAATTATTGAGGTTTAAAACTAATCCCGAAGGTAGATGTAGAGGTAGTGTGCCGACGGCGATCACATCGATCTTGGAACCATTCCCGACGCGCATCGTCACCTCGTCCTTCGCCAGTTTCCGCTTATTCCGCAGCTCCTGTTTTGTGTTACAAATATGAGCAACCGCACCGGTATCAAATACCCAGGAGCTACTACGAGCGCTGGTAAGGTACACATCAATAACATGTATATCACATATACCTTTGGTATTGCCGGCCTTCTTATCCGCTAAGTACTTGGCGCAGTTCCGCTCCAGTGACCGTTTCCCTTGCAATAAAAGCATTCAGTCTCAGGCTTGGGTCCATTCTTTGGCTTCTTCCTGGTAGCTTGCTTACCGGGCGCGGCAACTCCCTTGCCGTCCTTCTTGAAGTTCTTTTTACCCTTGCCTTTCTTGAACTTAGTGGTTTTATTCACCATCAACACTTGATGTTCCTTTTTGATCTCCACCTCCGCTGATTTCAGCATTGAATATATCTCAGGAATGGTTTTCTCCATCCCCTGCATATTGAAGTTCATCACAAAGCTCTTGTAGCTAGGTGGAAGCGACTGAAGGATTCTGTCAACGACCGCGTCATCCGGGAGATTAACTCCCAGCTGAGACAAGCGGTTGTGCAACCCAGACATTTTGAGTATATGCTCGCTGACAGAACTATTCTCCTCCATCTTACAACTGTAGAACTTGTTGGAGACTTCATATCTCTCGACCCGGGCATGAGCTTGGAAAACCATTTTCAGCTCTTGGAACATCTCATATGCTCTGTGTTGCTCAAAACGCTTTTGGAGCCCCGGTTCTAAGCTGTAAAGCATGCCACACTGAACCAGGGAGTAATCATCACTACGCGACTGTCAGGCGTTCATAACGTCTTGAGTTGCCGAAAAAATAGGTGCGTCACCTAGCGGTGCTTCAAGGACATAAGCTTTCTTGGCAGCTATGAGGATGATCCTCAGGTTACGGACCCAGTCCGTGTAGTTGCTACCATCGTCTTTCAGCTTGGTTTTCTCTAGGAACGTGTTGAAGTTGAGGGCAACATTAGCGTGGGCCATTTGATCTACAAGTCATATTGTAAAGATTTTAGACTAAGTTCATGACAATTAAGTTCATCTAATCAAATTATTCTATGAACTCCCACTCAGATAGACATCCCTCTAGTCATCTAAGTGATACATGATCCGAATCGACTAGGCCGTGTCCGATCATCACGGGAGACGGACTAGTCATCAACGGTGAACATCTCCATGTTGATCGTATCTTCTATACGACTCATGTTCGACCTTTCGGTCTTCCGTGTTCCGAGGCCATGTCTGTACATGCTAGGCTCGTCAAGTCAACCTAAGTGTTTTGCATGTGTAAATCTGGCTTACACCCGTTGTATTCGAACGTTAGAATCTATCACACCCGATCATCACGTGGTCCTTCGAAACAACGAACCTTCGCAACGGTGCACAGTTAGGGGGAACACTTTCTTGAAATTTTAGCGAGGGATCATCTTATTTATGCTACCGTCGTTCTAAGCAAATAAGATGTAAACATGGTAAACATCACATGCAATCAAATAGTGACATGATATGGCAAATATCATTTTGCTCCTTTTGATCTCCATCTTCGGGGCACCATGATCATCATCGTCACCGGCATGACACCATGATCTCCATCATCGTGTCTTCATGAAGTTGCCTCACCAACTATTACTTCTACTACTATGGCTAACGGTTAGCAATAAAGAAAGTAATTACATGGCGTTTTTCATTGACACGCAGGTCATACAATAAATTAAGACAACTCCTATGGCTCCTGCCGGTTGTCATACTCATCGACATGCAAGTCATGATTCCTATTACAAGAACATGATCAATCTCATACATCACATATATCATTCATCACATCATTTTGGCCATATCACATCACACGGCATATGCTGCAAGAACAAGTTAGACGTCCTCTAATTGTTGTTGCAAAAATATTTACGTGACTGCTATAGGTTTCTAGCAAGAACGTTTCTTACCTACGTCACAACCACAACGTGATATGCCAATTTCTATTTACCCTTCATAAGGACCCTTTTCATCGAATCCGATCCGACTAAAGTGGGAGAGACAGACACCCGCTAGCCACCTTATGCAACTAGTGCATGTTAGTCGGTGGAACCTGTCTCACGTAAGCGTACGTGTAAGGTCGGTCCGGGCCACTTCATCCCATGATGCCGCCGAATCAAGATAAGACTAGTAACAGCAAATAAATTGACAAAATCGACGCCCACAACAACTTCTGTTCTACTCGTGCAAGAAACTACGCATAGACCTGGCTCATAATGCCACTGTTGGCGAACGTAGTAGTAAATCAAAATTTTTTTCCTACGCATCACCAAGATCAATCTATGGAGAGACTAGCAACAAGAGAGGAGTGCATCTTCATACCCTTGAAGATCGCGATGCGGAAGCGTTGCAAGAACGCGGTTGGAGGAGTCGTAGTAGCAGCGATTCAGATCGCGGTCGATTCCGATCTAAGCACCGAATAACGGTGCCTCCGCGTTCAACAGACGTGCAGCCCGGGGACGTCTCCCGCGCCTTGATCCAGCAAGGAGGAGGGAGAGGTTGAGGAAGACAGCTCCAGCAGCACGACGGCGTGGTGGTGGAACTTTGCAGTTCTCCGGCAGGGCTTCGCCAAGCTCAACGGAGGAGGAGGACGTGTTGGAGAGGGGGGAGGGCTGCGCCAGGGATCAGGTGCTGCTGCCCTCCCACCCCCCTTCTATTTATAGGGTGAAGGGGAGAGGGGGCCGGCCCCCTTAGATCCCATCTAAGGGGGGGCGGCGGCCAAGGGGAGGGGACTTGCCCCCCAAGTTTGGTGGGAGGCGCCCCCACCCCCTACGGTTTCCAACCCTAGGCCCCTTGGGGGGCGCACCAGCCCACCAGGGGCTGGTTCCCTCCCTTGCTCAGCCCACTTGGCCCACCGGGGCAGGTGGCCCCACCCGGTGGACTCCCGGACACCTTCCGGTGGTCCCGGTACAATACCGATAACCCCCGGAACCATTCCGGTGACTGAAACTGGACTTCCCATATATAATTCTTCACCTCCGGACCATTCCGGAACTCCTCGTGACGTCCGGGATCTCATCCGGGACTCCGAACAACATTTGGTAACCACATACTATTTCCCATAACAACCCTAGCGCCACCGAACCTTAAGTGTGTAGACCCTACGGGTTCGGGAACCATGCAGACATGACCGAGACATCTCTCCGGCCAATAACCAACAGCAGGATCTGGATACCCATGTTGGCTCCCACATGTTCCACAATGATCTCATCGGATGAACCACGATGTCGAGGATTCAATCAATCCCATATACAATTCCCTTTGTCTACCGGTATGATACTTGCTCGAGATTCGATCGTCGGTATCCCTATACCTTGTTCAATCTCGTTACCGGCAAGTCTCTTTACTCGTTCCGTAACGCATGATCCCGTGGCTAACTCTTTAGTCACATTGAGCTCATTATTATGATGCATTACCGAGTGGGCTCAGAGATATCTCTCTGTCACACGGAGTGACAAATCCCAGTCTCGATTCGTGCCAACCCAACAGACACTTTCGGAGATACCTGGAGTGCACCTTTATTTTCACCCAGTTACGTTGTGACGTTTGATACACCCAAAGCATTCCTACGGTATCCGAGAGTTGCACAATCTCATGGTCTAAGGAAATGATACTTGACATTAGAAAAGCTTTTAGCAGACGAACTACACGATCTAGTGCTATGCTTAGGATTGGGTCTTGTCCATCACATCATTCTCCTAATGATGTGATCCCGTTATCAATGACATCTAATGTCCATGGTCAGCAAACCATAACCATCAATTGATCAATGAGCTAGTCAACTAGAGGCTTACTAGGGACATGTTGCGGTCTATGTATTCACACATGTATTACGATTTCCGGATAACACAATTATAGCATGAACAATAGACAATTATCATGAACAAGGAAATATAATAATAACCACTTTATTATTGCCTCTAGGGCATATTTCCGACAGTTATCTTATTGAAGGCATTGCTCGGATATGCTCGGATTTATTCTTCATTGTGAAAACCTAGATTCTGGCCTTGGTGCTTGGATTCAGTGACAATGATGCTTGAGTGTCGCTCCCTTCCTGAAGATGTTGTTGTTGAAACCTCATCGTTAGTGGTGTCATGAGATGGTTGTTGTGGATATGGTCATTGTTGTAGTTTGTCGATCGTGTACCAGATCGCTTTGGGCTTTGTTTCCTCGTCTACGCATAGCTTTGGTCTTATATGACTTTGCTAGTTGTCAATATGTTTTCGTGTGTGTTGGTGTTGGCTGTGTGCATCGTATGCAGGCCAGGTGTGTTTTGTATCCTCTTGATGCTTCATTTTAAGGTAATAAAATTCGTTGTAAAAAATGAGGAAAATAAAGAAACCTGTAAGCCTAGTTAGATGGACCAAAAAAAAGATGGATGCTTCGAGTTGGGCTATAATGGGCTGGGCAGCGTGAAGCTACGGACGGCTGAGCTGCTACCTTTTGTCGTTCCTTTTTTTTTGCGACGGAGTTGCACGGATTCACGATACGAGTTCCGATGGAATCGCGATCGGGGTTCGGGCGCTGGTCGCCGCCGCATGGAGCACGGTCTCGCCGTGGCCCAGAGGGAGGAGTAGATCTCATCAGCGCACTCCCCGATGAGATGCTTCTTCTGGTCCTCGTGCGCCTACGCAGCGTCAGTGCGGCCGCGCAGACAAGCATCCTGTCTCGCCGGTGGCTTGGCCTCTGGACCGGTCTCACGGATCTCACCTTGCGCGACCTCAAACCCTCTGCGATCGAAGCTGCACTCGCCAGTTTCACTTCTTCGCCGCCGGTGTCCATCGTCGACATCCGCCTTTCAGCAAGGCATGCCGCCCACGCGAGCTCGTTGCTTCGTGCCGCCGTGCGGCTCTCGCCGGAGGAGCTGGCCTTCACCCTCCAGGGGTGTTATAATGGAGGCAGGGAAACCGTTGTGCTGCCTTACTTTCACTGCGCCACATCGATCGAGCTGGACATGCATACCCACCGCATCAAGCCGCCGGAGGAAAGCTACGCCGGCGCGTTCTCCGCACTCGAGGAGCTGTCCCTCTCAGGCACCATCATTCACCTTGGCTTCTTGCTCAACCGGTGCCCACGCCTGCGCGTGTTAAAGGTGACCGGATCAACGCCCGACATCATGGTTCACTCAGCCACACTGCAGGAGCTTGATATATCTAGCGATTATGACACGGCATGCTACAACATTGACGTCGTAACACCAGTGCTTAAGAAACTACAGCTGAAACTCCATGCCAGTTGGAACTGGAACAACATCGGTGTGTCCATCTCAACACCAATGGTGGAGGAGGTATCGTGGAAGTGTTCTTATCCAAGGTTGGCTTTTTCGGTTGTTTTTTGGTCGCTCGAGAGCCTAGCCATAGAGACGACCGAGAGATATATCGACACCGGAAATGACACATGTTCACAGGTTCAGAAGCTCTCGCGCTTTCATGTCCTACGCTTGCGCATATCTTCTACTACTGTACGTCTCCTGTCTGTCCTTCTCAATGCACTCGATTTACGAGCAAAAATTCTATGCACGATATTACTGACAATCAAATTGTATTGTTCCCAGAATCATTTGGGCGCACAGCTGAACCTTGCACGAGAAATACAGAAACTTCCGGTCATCATCTTCCCTGTGTTGGAGCTATATTTTATATCGTCTGGCCACGTTTATGGAGCACTTGTGATGCATCTACTTCAAATAAATCGGATCCACTCCTCTACAAAAATGCTAAAGGTCATTCAATGGCTGTGCCCCAAGGTAATTGTGTTCACCATGCTTATGTATATTGTTTATACGTACATAGTACATATCAAACTTCTGTAAGTACTCATCGGCATAGATAAATAATGCATTGTAATACTCATGATTCGCTTTAGGTGAGACAAACTTGCCAAGAAAATTGTCGTTGTGATGAGCCAAATAATTGGAGAAGCCAGAGTATCTCCTTGACATGTCTTGAAGAGATGGAAATCACAGGCTTCAATGCAGAGGATCCCGAGCATGATTTCTTAAGGCTGATACTGAGAAGCGCACCAATGCTTAAGAGAGTGACTTTGACACTGGTACACGAGTTTACAGGTTGCCCCATGAAAATCTACAACATTTTCTTGGCACACCATTCCGTGAATTGCTATGTTTATAACAGCACCGGTGAACTAGTTCCGCGAGCATCTGGTTAAAGCATGCTCCTTGATGCAACAAGGATGTTTCCTGTTAGGGAGATATAACTATGAATCGTTGTCGGTATGTGGTATTGTCAAATCTAAACCGATGCAGTATCACAGTGACTTATATAGTTGCACACGTTACGTATAAAAGCTCAGACTTGCATAGCTCTAGATCTTGTCAGAGTTTTATTAATGTAGAACATGATATTCCAATTCTTTTTTCTACTGGTGGCATTTGTATTGCTTGGCATGCACTTTGGTTTACCCCAACTGTATCCGCTACCTCAAAAAATGCATCAAAATTCAGTAGTACGTACATTCCCGGGTTGTGCATGATTTTCTTTTTCGAATTATGGGGCCCCCTCCCCAATTCATTTTCTCAATGAAACTGATTAAACACCAAGTACAGGACCACATCTGACACCGTTCCAGCAAAATATTTCACACCCGAATCATCCCCATAAAAGCCTCACTTACTTGCAGACAATCTAGCCAGAACAACATGCATACCAGACAAACCAAAACGAGGAACAAAGCAACCAATGTGAACAAACTATCCATCAATCCAAGACAAACATGACTCTACATGAATTTTGAAAATGTAGACCAACCGGCAGCACCAACAAGCTCAACGTTACTCCATTCATCCATCAAGCCCCAGGATAATCGGTCACCAACATTTCCTCCTAGTGAAGAAGTTAGTTACACTTTGCTGGATCATAAAGAAAAATATATGCTCAAAACAAACTTTATTTAAGCTTTCCATAAGCTGTTACACTCGTTGCTATCACAAGCAAATGTCTATTCTAATAAATCTAAAATTTATATAGTTCTGGGTCCAATTGTGTGAGGATGTTATTCGTGTAAACGTACTATTTTCTAAGCATTACTTTGTTTTGCTTTGAACACGTAGCAGACAAACCTTTTTATAGTCGTAGAGTGTGACACGGTGCTCCCTGTTTCACGGAACCGAAAAAGTTCATATTCTATATTTCTATTCTATCAACCTTGAAAAAAAAAACTATTTTATCACGAGTTCACAACGGGCTAGACATAGTTGGGCTCTCTTGGGCTGGGCTGGGTGACGCCATAAAACCTGGTGTCGATGTGTTTATTCTAAGTTGCAGGGCTTCACGTGTTCCTTACTCCCGAATCCCGATGGAATTGCGATCGCGGCATGATCTCCAGCACTCGACGCCGCCGCAGCAACGGTGCATGGATCTCATCAGCGCCCTCCCCGACGAGATACTTCTGTTGATCCTCGCACGCCTACGCTGCGTCCGGACCGCCGTGCAGACCGGCCTCCTCTCTCGCCGATGGCGCGGCCTCTGGACCGGCCTCGCCGATCTTACCTTCCGCGGCCTCGAGAAGCCCGCCATGATCAAAGCTGAGCTCGCCCGCTTCGCTGCTTCCACACCGGCAATGTCTACCCTGAACATCTGCCTTCAAACGGGACACACCGTCAAATTCGCCAGCTCGTTGCTGCGCGCGGCCGCACGTCTCTCGCCGAGGGAGCTAGTCTTCACCTGTCTAATGAACATGGGAGAGTTGGCCGACATCATGCTGCCCTGTTTTGACTGCACCACCTCCATCGAGCTGGGCATCTATAGTTTCAAACGTGTCCGTATCGTGCCATCGTTGACCCGCGATCACGAGTTCACCTCGCTCGAGAGGCTTTCCCTCTCGGGCTACATCTTCAACCCTGGCGCGCTGCTCAACCGCTGCCCCCGTCTGCGTGCGCTCAGCATCGCCTCCCTGTTGACGAGGAGAATTAGGAGGAATGATTCACCACACTTTGATTAAGCTCTCGGCTGGTTCTTATGTACAGTTTACAAGGCATCAGCCACGGAGATCATGGGGCGATCCACTACCTGAGATCGTGCGCCACTACCTATACATGAGTGCGCCACGATCACATACACACACGCTACACCTGATGTATACACAAGTATGGTATAGCTGTACAGTATAGTCTAACACCCCCCGCAGTCGTGACGTCGGCGGCGGCGACGCAAAGACTGGATCGGAACTCGGAGAAAACGTCCGACGGCAGGCCTTTGGTCATGATGTCGGCGAGTTGTTGGCGTGTGGGGATGTGAAGAACACGGAAGTGGCCGAGAGTGACGCGCTCGCGCACGAAGTGAATATCCAACTCCACGTGCTTGGTCCGACGATGATGCACCGGGTTGGCCGACAGGTAGATGGCAGACATGTTGTCACAGTATACCAGTGTCGCCTTGGTCACCGGGGCGAAGAGCTCGCCGAGGATCTGTCGGAGCCAGATGCACTCTGCGACCGCGTTAGCGACACCGCGGTATTCCGCTTCGGCGCTGGAGTGCGAGACAGTCGCCTGGCGCTTGGAGGACCAGGAGACAAGGGCATCACCGAGGAAGACGCAGAAGCCGGACGTGGAGCGGCGAGTATCGGGGCAGCCGGCCCAGTCCGCGTCGGTGAACGCACGGATGTCCAGCGTGGCCGAGGCACGGAGATGAAGACCGGGGGCGCAGGTGCCCCGCACATACCAAAGCACGCGCTTGACGAGCGCGAGGTGGCATTCGCGCGGATCATGCATGTGGAGGCATATCTGTTGGACGGCGTAGGCGATCTCCGGCCGCGTGATGGCGAGGTACTGCAAGGCCCCAGCGATGCTCCTGTAGGCCGAGGGATCGTCAACACAGGGCCCATCAATGGAGGGAAGCTTGCTCTTCGTGTCGATGGGTGTTGGGGAGGGACGACAGGTGTCCATGCCGGCGCGTTCCAGGAGCTCGTCGCCGTACTGTTGCTGTGACAGGAAGAACCCAGCAGGGGTGCGCGTGACACAGATGCCAAGGAAGAAGGCGAGGGAGCCCAGGTCCTTCATCGCGAACTCGCTAGTGAGCTGCCGGATCACATGCTGCAGGACGCCGGTGGACGACGCGGTGAGCACAATGTCATCAACGTAGAGGAGGAGGAACGCCGTGTCATTGCCGTGCCGGAAGGTGAACAGTGACGAGTCCGAGCGCGTGGCGGTGAAGCCAATGGAGCGAACGAAGCCGGCGAAGCGGAGGAACCAGGCACGGGGCGCCTGTTTCAGCCCGTAAAGTGACTTGGAGAGGCGACATACATGCTCTGGCTTGTCGGGGTCGACGAAGCCGGCGGGCTGGAGGCAGTAGACCTCTTCCTCCAAGTTGCCGTGGAGAAAGGCATTGGACACGTCGAGCTGATGCACCGGCCAGCCACGCGACGCGGCCAAGGTGAGCACCGTACGGATCGTCACCGGCTTAACGACGGGGGAGAAGGTCTCGCCGTAGTCGATGCCGACGCATTGGCGGAAGCCACGCACGACCCAGCGCGCTTTGTAGCGGGCTAGGGCACCATCGGCGTCGTTTTTGTGTTTGAAGATCCACTTCCCTGTGATCCGATTGGCGCCGGGGGGGGGGGGGGGGGCGCAGCACCAGCTCCCACATGCGATTGCGCACGAGAGCGTCGTACTCAGCACGCATGGCGTTGAGCCAGTGTGGGTCGCGGACGGCAGCACGAACCGAGCTGGGCACAGGAGAAACCGAGGATGACGTCGAGGCAGTGGCCGCGTCGAAGTAACGCGGGTTAGGGCGGAAGATGCCGCGCTGAGCACGCGTGACCATGGGCACCGGCGGCGCAACGACAGGTGCATGTGGTGCCGAGGGTGGCGGGCTCGAAGACGAGGTGCCGGAGGAGCCGCTGGTGGAGACGCCATCGCCGGTGACGGAGCCGAGCGTCCCAGGCGAGCGGGGCATAGATGTGCATGACGAAGGCGGAGCCGAGCCGCCAGTGGAGGAGCACGCGGCGGACTGTGGACTGGCACGGCGCGTCGCTTCTGTCGGAGAAGATGAGCAGGGTGCAGGGGACCCGTGGGTGGAGACGGAGCGCGCCATGGGTGCACGCGATGCCGAGGTGTCCGAGGAGCCCCCGACGCCCGCGGGTGAGCCAGGCAGGAGTGCGGGCACCGGACGGGGCCGGAGGATGAGCGGGACCTGCAAGACAGGAGGCACGACGGGTGGCGTGGACGACGGGAGTGACGTGGACGGAAGGGAAATACTGTTTCACGACATGTGAAACGGAAGCCTAGTGTGCTTGCTGACACGACAAGCATGACAGACGGGTGGCTCGCGGCAGAACTCCAATGATGGGTCGTCGGCGAAGGCGCGAAGTGAGGCAGCCCCGGGATGACCGAGACGTTGGTGCCACAGCTCGGTCGTAGCAACGCCGGCGAAGGTGCTCGCGGAAGGAAGCGACGGCCGCACCACGGGGTAGAGGTTGCCGCCGGAATCACATCGGAGAATCACTGCCCTGGTTCGGAGGTCCTTGACAGAAAAACCACGCGCGTCAAATTCAACAGAAATGGGATAGTCACGGCAAAGTTGGCGAACGGAAAGGAGATTTTTGACTAGCAAAGGAGAAACAAGAACGTTGCGAAGAGGAATGGGGGAAGTGCCGGTCATCAGCGAGCCCATGCCAATGTGGGTGATGGGCAAGCGCTCACCACTGCCAACAATGATGGATGCAGAAGTAGAGGACGGGCGAGTGCAGAGGAGATTACCGGGGGAGGAAGTCATATGCGCGGCAGCGCCGGAGTCGAGGTACCACTCCGGGGCACTCCCGGAGGACGAGGGGCCGGCCAAGGTGCTGTGGAGAGCAGCCTGCAGCGAGGCCATGTCCGAGGGCTGGTGAGGCGCGGTCGACGAACTGGCGCCGGGGTGTCCGTGGCCGGACAGGACGTCGGAGACAGGCGGAGGAGCACCATAGCCTGGAGGAGGGGCGCCATAGCCGTAGGTCGGAGGCGCAGTCGGCGACGGGGCGGCGAACATGGCCTGCTGAGGCAGTGTGCCGGGACGCGGGGCGAGCACGCCTGCTCCGGGCGCGCCAGGCCATTGGCCAGGCCTGAACCAGGCCGGTCCATGAGTTGGCACCGGCCGCCGGGGCGGGGTAGGTCGGAGGAGGGCGGGGAGCCGAGGGGGACGGCGAGGGAGAACCACCACCGCCATTGCCACGCCCGCGGCGACGGCCGCGCCCGTGCCCCTGGCTGTTGTTGCTCGGTGGGGGTGCAGGTGGCGTCAGAGAACCACCACGGCCGGCGACAAGAGCGTGCGCTGACTGGAGGCGAGCGGACTGCTCGGCCCGGTGCTCTTCAAGGAGGAGGAAGGAGCGCACTTGCAGGAACGATGGGAGCGGGACCTGCGAGGTGATATGTGGGATGGCGGAGTGGTACTGCCGGTTCAGGCCGCGGAGCAGGTTGAAGACCTGCCGCGGCTCGGTCACCGTCTGCCCGAGGTCGCGGAGCTGATCGGTGAACTGCTTGAGTTTGGTGCAGTACGCCATAACCGTCATGTCGCCCTGGACAACAGCATGGTACTCGGCGTCGAGGTAGACGGCGCGGGCGAGTTGGTTGTCGCGGAAGATCCCGTCGACGGCGGTACATACGGCGAGCGCGGTGTCGTCTGGCTGCATGACGGCGTCGAGGAGCTCTGGGGAAATGGTGGTGTAGAGCCAGTGCACCACGACGTGGTCAGCCATGCCCCACTCCGGGTCGTCGTGACGGTGCACAGCCGTGGAGTCGACGTGGGCGCGGAGGCCGAATATGCCGATGACGGTGTCGAAATGACGACGCCACTGCGTGTAGTTGCCGGCGAGGAGGTCGCGGGTGACCGGAACATGACGACGGATGTCCACGGTCTGCAGGATGGAGGAGGCGATCGGTGTGGTGGGAGGCGGAGCAGGGCGCACCGGCGCGGGGAGAGCAGGAGGTGGGGCGGCAGGCGCAGCAAGCGCAGGGGCAGCCGCGGCAGTTTCAGCAGCCGGCGGCGCATCTGCAAGAGGGATGGCATGGAGGACGCCGTCGACACCGTGCTGGGAGGAGCGAGGGGATACGACGGGGTTGTCGTCCATGGCGGCGGAAGCAGGACCAGCGACCTGCGCGAAGGGGTTGACGAGGAGAATTAGGAGGAATGATTCACCACACTTTGATTAAGCTCTCGGCTGGTTCTTATGTACAGGTTACAAGGCATCTTTTGGCGGAGCTGCTATGCAGTGCCTCTTTCTTATGGTTCTTGGCGTTTACAGGAGATGAGGGTACATACCATAGAGAAGAGCGACGTAGACAATCGGGAACATGAGCTTCGCTTGAACCTGAATGATGGGGTATGCCTCTTATCTGTTCGGTTCAAACTTCAAACTACTAGTAATAGATTTACGCACCAAACTTTAGTCTGCATGCATGCATGATATCTTTGCCCAATTTGTTCGCAGAATCATTTGGATCCACAGATGGACTTTGCTGAAGAGATGGAGAAACTTCCGGTCACCAATTTCTCTGTGTTGGAGCTAAAATTTGAATGGGCATGCCATGTTTACGGAGCACTTGTGTTACAACTCCTTCGAATGCATCGGATTCGTGCCACTGCGAAAAAGCTTAAAGTCGTCCTGGTGTGGACTCCCAAGGTGATTCTTTGTCATACTTATAAATCTTATACATACATAATGCATGCTTGATAAAATTTCTCTAGGCGGTTTGTGAAAAGGTCTCAACCGAGAAGCTAGCGCCATGTAATTAATTAATACATTGTCATGCTCATAATTTCCTATAGGCGAGAGAAGCCTGCCAAGGAAATTGTCCTTGCCATATGCCCGAGAATTGGAGAAGCCAAAGTGTCTTCTGTACACGTCTTGAAGAGGTGGAAATCCATGGCTTCACTGGAGAGGATCATGAGCATGATTTCTTAACGATGATATTCAAGTGCTCACCAATGCTTAAAAGGATTTTTTTTCAAAAGTATGACAAATTTTATAGCAAATTTGAAAACTAGCGGGCTGAAACAAAAAAAACCACAAATAGCACCCCGTCGGCCTCCCGTGGGCCGAGGGGGGGCCTGTCGGCCTCCCGTGGGCCGAGGGGGGGCCTGTCGGCCTCCCGTTGGCCAAGGGGGAGCTAGTCGGCCGGCCGTGGGCTGAGGGGGGACTAGTCGGCCTCGTGGCGGCCGAGGGGAGGCCTGTCGGCCTCCAGGAAGCCGACGAGCTCCTGGATAAGGCCGACAGCTCCTTTCTTCTTCCTCCCTTCGCTGCTTCTCCTCTCTCTCTCGTTTCTCTCTCTCGTTTCTCCACCCCCGTGCCGATCTCTTCCCTCGTCCACCCATTTTCATATCCAACCCACAGAAACAATAGATCATAGCATTCTCCGTCAGTGTACGTAATTTTTTTTTTGCTATGGTGTAGTTTTTTGTGCGTGGTGGTGAGGCGGAGGTGGTGGTGGTGAGGAGGCTGTGGTGGTGAGGAGGAGGTGGTGGTGGTGAGGAGGATGTGGTGGTGAGTTGGAGTTCCGGTGGTGCAAGTAGTCCGCGAGGTGGCCGGTGCCGCTGAGTTGAAGAGAGGACGAAGAAGAAGGTGTCACACGCGTCAAAGGTATACCATTGTCGTCACAAATATTTTTGTAGCCGGTAATATTTTTAGTTAGTGTAGCCGGTAATATTTGTAGTTAGTGTAGCCGGTAATATTTTTTTTAGTGTAGCCGGTAATATTTTTAGTTAGTGTAGCCGGTAATATTTTTTTTAGTGTAGCCGGTAATATTTTTTTTAGTGTAGCCGGTAATATTTTTAGTTAGTGTTGCCGGTAATATTTTTTTAGTGCAGCCGGTAATATTTTTAATTAGTGTTGCCGGTAATATTTTTTTTAGTGCAGCCGGTAATATTTTTAGTTAGTGTTGCCGGTAATATATTTTTTAGTGTAGCCGGTAATATTTTTAGTTAGTGTAGCCGGTAATATTTTTTTTCATTGCTATTAATGAGTAGGTGGCAATGTCTGACAGGTGAAAATGTCTGAATCAGTAAATTTGACTGTTTACTACGGCCCTGGTAATGTTCGATATAATGAGTTGGGGGTTGATCTTAGCGAGTTTAAAAATGGCGTCATGACACTTTCAGACCCGAACAGAATGGACATTAGACAGTTGAAGTACTGGTTGACTACTAGTTTTGGGCTGGATCCTGAAGTATGTTCCGTCAGTATTCATGCATTGTGGACGAAATCCTGTAAAAATGTGAAGTGGGAGTTGATGCTGATAGATAGGAGCCAGCATTGGTTGACCCTGTTAAGTCGTTGCCGAGACAGAAGAACCCACCCATATGCCCTAGTGCAACATGTGGCGAAGGAGGAGAATACCGTACAACTCCACGTGGGGTATGAACCCGGGCAGGGTAGTCAAGTGGCTAACGAGATTTATTTATCCGGGTCACAGCCACAGGATGTGGATGCTAGCCAAGAGTCAGACTACGTGCCACACAATGTTTGTGGTCATGATACTGGGCAGAGTCAGTCGATAATATTAGCTGGTTCTCGTGTTGCTGATGGGGATGAGGAAGGCGATGAAATGCAGAGGGTGATGGAGGAAGAGGACGAGGATGGATTTGCGGAGGATCTGGATTCTGAAAATTCCGAGGATGAAGTGGAGGTACCGATTCCTTCTGCATGGGATCAGGACATATCCACCGGCCTTACGGTCAACGATGGCCATGAGACTCCATGGCAGTATAATCTAAACCAAGTCCAGATAGGGGCTATGTTTGATACAAAGAAAAAATTGAAGTATGCGGTGATAAAGTGGGCTATGTCTACGCAGAGGGTTTTCCGGACACACATATCAAGTCCAACAAACTATACCGTGAAGTGTGCTGAAACAGGTTGTCCTGCGAAGGTTCACGGGCACGTGCCGAAGTATAACATCCACTGGGTTGTCACCAATGTGGTCCCACATAATTGTGTGAGGAAAAACCTGTTGGTTCGTCATCCAAACCTGACTTCAACTCTCATTGCGCAACTCATGTATACTGAGATAGTGAAGAAGAAAGATATGAAAGCAAAACACATCCAGACAGCAGTGAAGGTCAGATGAAATTATGAGATTCCTTATGGGAAGGCTTGGAGGGCTAAGCAGAAGGCTATGGAGGAAAGGTTTGGGACGTTCTTCGACTCATATGATAATATTGTCCGTCTCCTTGACATACTGAAGGAGAGGAATCCCGGCACTTATATTAACATACAACACACGAGGTTGGAAAGTATACCAGATTTCAAGGTGTTGAAACGAGTATTCTTCTCTTTCGCTATGTGCATCGAAGCTTTCCGGCATTGTCCTCCTGTGATGTTTGTGGATGGTACATTCCTGACTGGTCAGTACAAAGGGCAAATCCTGGCTGCTATTGGTGTGGACGGGAACAATCAAATCATCCCACTTGCCATGGCATTTGTGGAGGGTGAGAACTTTCCGAGCTGGGTATGGTTCTTCCGTCAAGTTAAAATTGCGATCGTGAAAGACCGACCAAACGTCTGTGTCATTCATGACAGACATGCTGGTATATTGAAGACCGTGAAGACACTAAGGAATCCAACAGCTGACGAACCAACACCTTGGAAGGACTTGCAGAGCCGGTGGTGCATGCGCCATCTTGGGGCTAATTTTTTCTCACAGTTTAAGAACAAACGGTTGATGAACTTGTTCAAAAAATTATGCAACCAGAACCAGCAGCGCAAATACGAATTTATTTGGTCAAAACTAGATGAGTTTACTAAGAAGCAGGTCCGTGCGAGGAAGAAAATGGAAAAAGATCAGGTTAAATTAGCAGCACTCATCGCGGAGCTAGAGGAGCCAGTAGGTCTTTGTGACTTGCCAGCAATTGACCCTCCTAATACTCAGAGAAAGAAGGGCAGGGCAATAAAGAATTTTTCTGAGTGGATAGAGAAAGAGCCTCCGGTGAATTGGTCTTTGCTGCATGACACCCATGGAGCTAGGTATGGCCACATGACAACCACTCTTGCAGAGGTGTATAACTTTGTACTCAGAGGGAATAGAGCATTGCCACTCACAGCTATTGTAGAGGCTATATTCCATGGCACTTTGAGATATTTCAGAGAAAGGCACGAGTTAGCAAAGAAGCATATTGCAGATAACCAGAACACACCTTATTGTAGCCGTGTCATGGAGTACATGGCAAAGAAGATAGAGAAAGCAAAGAAGCACACTATCAGACTCATAGGTAATCAGGAAAGGAGGTATGAGGTTTAGCTTCCTACAGATGGTTTTGGTTCTGCAAATGAGGTGAAGACGCACGAGGTAAAAATTGGAACGGAATTTTATCCAACTTGTGAGTGTACATGCAACAAACCGAAGTTGTTGCACCTGCCTTGCTCACATGTGTTGGCTGCCTGTGGCCAGATTGAGTTGGACGCTATCTCCTTCGTGTCCCCATACTATTTAAAAGATGCAGTACTCAATGTCTGGACAGGTGAGATGACAGGGTTTAAAGTCGTCGGCAATTTCAACAAGGTAAACGATGGGCAGAGAGTATACATTCCGGATCCAGAACTTCAGCGAACAAGCAGGGGCAGACGTAAGGTAAAGGGCATCCGACAAGCGAGGCGCTAGAGGAGGTTTGAGGAGGATCCAGAACTTTGCAACTACAACAATGATCTAATTGGTTAACTCTCCGTGTACAGGATGACTTGACAAGCGAGGCGTTAGAGGAGGTTTCCGCTTTAATGCAACGCTTTGAGAGGGGAGATAATATCCCACCACGAGAGAACGTCTCATGGTTGAGGCGTCTTGATGAGAAGCTACGGGGGATTTACGCAGCTGTTACATGTAGACGATCTTCGGATGTTGCTATTCCTCGTCCAGCACATCGCCCGCCACGCCACTCTCTGCAGCGTTCAGAACCTCGACCCTCTGTGCAGCGTTCAGAACCACGACCCTCTGTGCAGCGTTCACAACCAGGGAGCTCTTCCTGGCAGCAGACACCTCCTTCACAACCAGGGAGCTCTTTCTTCCAGCAGCCACCTCCTTCAGAACCAGGGGGCTCTTCCTGGCATCATCAGATGGACCTAGGTAACACTATTTTGTACATTCTTTTAAACATTGTAGGTTCGCAAATCAATTTTACATGTTTTACTTTACCGCAATCGGCAGCCAGTCGCAGCTGTTCATGCATTCAGTCCAGTCACCGATGCTTAGTGGTGCTGGTTCGTTCTTAGCCGGCGACGACGACGATGATGACCGAGCTGCAAACACCTATGAGTTCTCGCAGACAGTTCTTCACACTCCATCACCACCATTGACGCAGGAGACACAGACAGACGAGGTTATCTATGGTCGTGGTAATCGTCAGCGTCATCCACCGGCTGATCGCTTATCGCCTTCCGGTCCTCGTCCGAGGAAGACCCAGATTCGTCGTCGTCCCCCCCAGTGATATCGTTATCTATGTATGAGTCGTTAAATATATTAGTTTCAGACTATTCGCATATGTTACTATCGCACTTGCTTCTATCTGATCAGGATACATATATTGTTTTATGTATGCGAGAGACATATTACTATTAATCCGCATTGTTATTCGAGTTACATTTCCAAAGAAACTGCAACCGATAATTAAGATACAAGTACATCTCACATAAACGGTAGGACTGAACTTACAAAATACAGCTTACATACTACATGAAGGCATCATTGTCATCCTCCGTCGCTGCAGCACTCTTGCCCTTCGACGATGCGGTACTCTTGCCCTTAGACGATGCGGTACTCTTGCCCTTCGACGATGAGGTACTCTTGGCCTTGGTGCTCGGCATGAAGATATCGTCTTCGTCTTCGCTGTCGGCAGTCCATAAATATGTATGCTCTGCTGCAATCCTTATAAAATTTCCACTCTTCGTCTGCACTACCTTCTTCCACCTTCCATGCAACCTAAGAAGTTCTTTACGTACCTCCTCATAGGTCCTTTCAGGCCACCCAGACCTACGTAATGCGTGAGCCAACTCATTCTGTATGGTGTCACTACAGATGAGTTCGTCCCATGGAACTATCCTATTGTCCATCCTGAAATTTGTGGCTAGCCTAAGAAGACATTTGCTCATCTCAGGGTGAAAACTACGATCGAAAGGATAATCGGACATCTCGACTACACTAAAATGGACTGCTTATTCAACTCCGTGTGAAGGGGGTTTTATAGGTAGAGAGGAGAAAATGGCGGGAAAGAACGACTGCGGTATGGAGGGAAAGGTGCCGGGAACATATGGCGGGAAGGGGTTGGCGGGAAACGGGTGGCGGGAAGGGGTTGGCGGGAAACGGGTGGCGGGAAGGGGTTGGCGGGAAACGGGTTGCGGGAACATATATCGGCACAGAGTTGGCGGGAAAATATTGAGGGAAATGAGGGGGAATGGTTGTGCAGCAATTATAATGAATTTATTTGTAAAAAAAAACACTTAGAACCCCTCGGCCCACAGCACTGCCTACTACACTACACTGCACTGCCTACCCACCTTACTGTCAAGGGGGTTTTATAGGAAGAGAGTAGAAAATGGCGGGAAAGGGTTGACGAGAAATGATGGCGGGAAAGGTAGCATAAATAATATTTATACAATATTTATAAGACGGGCAATCGTTGTACATCATTAATAAGTCAAATTTCACAAAAAAAAAAACATTTCGGCTTACCATGGGCCAACAAGAGCCCACTCGGCCGTGTGGAGAACTCGTCGGCTTCGTGTAGGCCGACAGGCCACTAGTCGGCCTACTGGTGGCCGACAGGCCCCCCATCGGCCTACTGGTGGCCGACAGGCCCCCATCGGCCCACCCTAGGCCGACAGCCCCCCCGTCGGCCCAGCCCAGACCGACAGGGTGCTATTTCTGATATTTTTGCATTCTGCCCAATAATTTTCAAAAAGGCTATAAATTTAGTCATAGTTTTGAAAAAAAATCGCTTAAAAGTACGAATGTGATATTGATACCACACCATTACCAATGGTAGTCATGCATTCACCACTCTTGGTCTAGCATATGGATTCAATTACTTTGCTGCTATTGTTACACCGCAATTTCAAACGGTTTCATGTTGAGAGAAGGAACACTAAAAATGCTATGTCTGATCAAGCAATACTTGTAAACAAGGGATCGTCTTGGAGAGAGGATTTGAGGCACGCGGGGGCGGGGGAGTGCTGACTCCTTTTTTTTTGCTTTCGCATTTGAATCTTTTCTATCTTTTGAACCGAAAGTCTAAATTTAGTTTTGTTTGGATATTCGTGTTTCTTGTGATGAGGGCTTTGAAATAAGATCCATTTGAAATACATTTTGACAAGTTTTTAAAACTCCACTAAGTTTAATAACTACTATAAAACTTAGTAGAAATGAACGATAAAATTTACCAAGTTTCATGAACTAAATCTTAGAACATGCGGGGAATATCATTAGTTAGTATTTTGAGATGCAGAGATGAACTAAATATCATGTCCAAGCCAAAGAACTTACCCCTAAATTAGAAGGAGTGACAAATGATGATTGAGATGAGATTTTCGTGTTTTTTAATCACGAAAGCTTGGTTTTCATATGGGTTGCTGATGTAACCAACCCACTGTTAACAACATCACAGAAAGAAACAATAGAAATGCTTTTGAAGGTTTTTCAAAAAACTATGAACAAAAGTTAGCACGTAGAGACGACATGAATCTGCTGTAATATATTCAAATCAAAATTCGTAACACAAGTCGAGAGAAAAATTGACAAATCTGACAATGAATAGTGACTCTAATGTAAGTTTACGAGCAGCAGAAGCCGAAAACCGATCCCTCATCCATGGCGGCGACTCCAGCACTCTCGATCTTCCTGCTCTTGGTGGTGCTGGCCGTGCCGACGGAAGCGTCGTCGGCTGCAGGTAGCAGCTGGTGCGTGTGCAAGCCAGAGCTGCCGGCGGCGGCGCTGCTGCCGCTGCAGAGGACGCTGGACTACGCGTGCGGCCACAGCGGCGACTGCGCCCCGCTGCTCCCCGACGGGGAGTGCCACTCCGGCACGGACACGGTGGCGACGCGCTGCTCCTACGCCGCCAACAGCTACTACGACAACGCCAAGGCCAAGGCCAACGGCGGCGGCGGCGCAACCTGCGACTTCGGCGGCACCGCGAACCTCACCTCCACAGACCAAGTAACCTCTTCTTCCATCTACCGTAATTAACCCGGACGTCGTACAGGTCGGTCGTCTTACCTATTTGATCTGATCTCACGACTGTGTCGACAAACTTGATCTGGCAGGCTCCGGAAGCTGCCAATACCCTGCATCGGCTAATACAGGCAGCGGCATGGGAGCGAGCTCCTCCGGCACACCAGCCAGCGTCTCTGGAACGACGACGCCGATGCCGCTGGTGCTCTTCGCCTGCTTCTCAATGGTAGCTTTTCTGGGTTGTTTGGCGGCACCACGACGGGACCACTCCCCGTGACTAGCGCCGCTTCAGTCATCATCATTTAGTCTTTGCCTTTAGAATTGGTGTACTCTTCAGATGCTTTTGAAGGTTTTTCATTAAAACTGCGTTATCATGAAAATTCAAATCAAAATGCTTAACAGGAGTTGAGAGAAAAATCGACAAATCCCACAGTAAACAGTGTCTAATGTATGTTGGGCTTTACAATTGGCCCATTATCTCGCTATTGACAGCAAGTTTGTAATTTCTGTTTTTGGAGCAAATTCGAATCCAAATGTTTGTGTGTCTGTCTGTGAGCTAAAGTTTCTTCAGGATTTTGTGAAACTTTAAAAGAATGAAAGGAAGGCGGCCCCTTTGCACCACGCACTCCCTTCCCATGCTTCTTCATGTGAAAAGGGCCATGCTCTGCTCTCTCCAACTCCACCTCTTGCTTCACTCAAAAGTCTGGTATCACAAAACATAACCAATTAATCCAGCCACCAAAAGCACAGGTCATCCAAATCGAGCGAGAGAGAGGAAAAATTCAGACATCTTAAAATAGCAAACGTGGTACTAAAACGATACATAGTATACGTGAAAGCCAAACGTGTGTATCAAAAGGTGGTGTAGTAAAATTCGAACCTTTTTCTCTGTATCAAAAGGTGCAGATTACAGGTCCAAATGTCCATCCATAGTTGCACAAGTGTCTCACAAATAGCAATAACTTATACAGAGTACGCACGTTTCAGCCTGCTAGACCTTAATTGATTGCAGCAGCTGCTCGCACTCAGACTCTCACACACATACATACCCGAATCACCGTATCGATCACACTATACATCGTATACCGGCCGTATACATACGTACGTACGCCTCAACCTTCACTTGGACGGAAGGGCAGCCACCATTGCCGCTGGCTCGAGCTCGGAGCTCGGAGCTAAATATACAGTACTAGTAGTAGGAGGAGGCTAGCACTCGGGGTAGTTGGAGCGGTCCTTGGAGCTGTCCTGGCAGTAGTAGTAGACCATGGCCCGCTGCTGCGCCCAGCTCATGGCGGTGCTTTGCTGCGCGCTCAGCCCACCTCCGGGACCCGCCGGCACGGGGCTGCATGACGCCGGCGCGCCGACCTCGCAGCCGGCGACCTTGAAGTCCTTGAACCCGGACACGAAGGGCTGGTAGCGGTAGTCGGACCTGTAGCGGCCGCCGTCGGTGGCCCAGTCGGAGGCGTCCCAGACGGAGCCGTAGGCCCACATCTCCCGCTCCGGGAAGGTGGCCTCCACCTTCTTCTGGTAGCGGCGCACGGGCACGTCGTCGACGAGGAAGACGATCTCGTCGGGGTTCCAGAGCACGGCGTAGTGGTGGAAGGCCGCGGCCGGGTCGAACCAGAGGTGGAACCGCATCTCCCGGCCGACGATGGGGTGGGCGTCCCCGGTGCCCCGGACGTACACGTTGGTCTGCAGCGTGTAGGGCTCGCCCGGGACGGTGCCCAGCAGCTCCACGTCGATCTCGTCGTGGTATCCCGGGTACACCTCGTTGTTCGACAGCTACATTAATTTTTGCTTGCGTCAGTTAAGAATCAAGATCGGTCCAAGATAATAAAACGGTGGTCGCCGGAGGAGAGGTACTGACGTAGAAGGCGGTGTTGACGCCGGCGGTGTAGCCGGGCTGGACCTTCATGGAGACGCCGAAGTAGCCGTTCCGGTACGACCGCTTCGACTTGAATCCGCTCCCTGAAGCCGACGACGAATTAATTAGCAGCATGATTTGTTAGGTGAAATGGATTAATCATCCAACTATTTGCACAGACTTGAGCACCGTGTCAAAAACGCTCTTATATCATGGGACGGAAGGAGCACATGCGAATAAAAAAAGAATAATTATGCGGAAAAAAAAGCATTACTGACCTGAGCTGCGGTCCATCCAGAGGGTGAGTGAGGTCTGGTCCGGGGAGAGAGACTGGTGCTGGGCGCCCCACAGGCTGCTGTACCACTGCGAGAAGGGCATTGAGCTCACCTTGGAGCTCGGGTAGTAGCCGGGAGAGGGCTGCGCCTCAGCCGAACGGCCCTGCTGCAGCAGCAGCAGCATCACGGCTCCTACCACCACCATGAGATGAGAGATGGCAATATGTGGCCTAATCTGCATCATCATCGTCATCATCTTCTGCTCCAGTGGAGTGGAGTGGAGTTGAGTGTGTGTGTGTGTGTGTGTGTGTGTGTGTGTGTGGCTCTACTCCGATTGAGCCGCCTTCACGCATGGGGCTATATGTAGTGTGGTGTAGGGGTGGGGTGGGTCCCACATGGTTGCTAATCTCAGAAGTGGTTGGTTGCTAATTGGGAGTTAGTTATACAGTGGTGATTGCAGAGACTGATGATGAGCTTTCATTTATTACTAGTTGACACATGAGGATGGTACGCGCAGAATCGCGTGTGCTGATCTCGCTGCTACTCTAGAGAAAAAGACAATTCTGTGGTTGCAAGGTCGTCTGTTGTAAAAGTAGCTAGGATGATTGAGAAAAATATTACTACTTTAATCGACCAAAAAATTGCGTCGACTTGACGTTTTTTAGGCTTAGTCTAAGCCTAAGCCTCAAAAACGACTAAGCCTAAAAACCGTCTTACTACATTTGAGACGGAGGGAATACTTTGCAGCTGATGTAATTTAATTTGTCTAGATGGACGAAATTGCAGGGAGATTGGGCTCAACATTTGACCATTTTAAACATGCCTCCCAAATTAAGGGGCTGCCGTCATATGCAAATCACAGGATTGCCTCCTCCTGGAGGCAAGAATATATGCAAATAAACCACAGGATCCATTCCCCATGTTTTCTGCAGCTAATAATGCTGGTTTGGCGGCAAAAACTTTTTTGCATGTGGCGAACCTAACTTGTCTGCTGGTTTAAGGCTAGCTGACCTGAGCTGCTGAAAATCGGTTACTGGCCAGCCTAGCCTGGACTCTTTTTTTGTGCCCTTTTTTGTGCGATGGAGGCTACGCTAGACTTAAACGTACGTGCGCCGAAATGAAGCAGCTAGTTGAATCACCAATTTGGACTTTTTCCATTAGCGTGGCATTGCTTCTGGCAGAAGAAACAATCTATTGTTAGCATGTACGTACTCCATCTAAATTTGCTAAATATATACTAATTAGTTAGCAAATATCACTAGTTTCTTTGTTTGAAATTAGTTGACGCTCGAACGAATGTACTACTAGCATTTAGATACATTCATTTGAGCGTCAACTAATTTCAAACAAAGAAACTAGTTATATAACATCTGAATTGAATTGAAGCTAATGAATGTGTTGGCGCGTCGTGGACACACCCATCACATGCACCTAACTAGACGTCGCTAGCGTGGAAATTAGAGGAGAGTCGTACCAATAGACCATGTTCATTATCGATCTAGCTACTACCCTACCTATAAGCTGGTACTAGTATGACCGACGTTGGATGAGCCACGACCATCGATATGCAGATGTACCGTCTCTTTATGTACAGTGCTAGCGGCGCAGACCGTACACAATATTAGTATTATATGGCACTAACAACGCCTATGATAATATTTACTTCCTCCGTTCAGTTTTATTGGCCCTTTCATATTTTTAGTTAAACTTTGATCATTTATATAACGACCAATATATATTTCTAATCCCTTTAATTTCGCAGGGGGCTCGTGATATTCAAACCAAGTGATTCCATGTCGCCCCATAGGATAATTCCGTAGGAAATCTCTTGTTAAATGTAGCAAAGCTCTAATTGAAGCTGGCACTACAAAAATCGATGCAGAGGCGGATGACCCAAAGAACCTACTCCATAACAGAACCGATTATGGTCTTCACTACATAATTTTAAAAACAGGGCCAGAACGGTGGTCAGACCGAAAAAACCATGAACCGGCGCCTTGGCCGTTTTTAAGTGTACCGGCCTTTTAGTAAAGAACTGGAAAAATGTTTGAAAAAAGGTGCAACAACAAGGAATCAACACACCTAACCTTCAGATAAGGCATGCTAAAGGCCTAATAACCAACTATGTTAATAACACTTTGTGTTTTCTAATGGTTTATGTTCAATATTATATGTGTTCATTTCATGCGAGGTGAAATTTTTGAAACATTACATTATTATTCTGTTTTTTTATCGCAAATGAATGATGAACCGCCGGTCTGACCGGTAAAAACCTGAGCCGACATTCTCACAGGTTCGTTTTTTAAACTATGCTTCACTGTTGTACTTGACCTATTTGCGTCGGTATGTATTGTGTGTTTTGTTCTGAAGTCTCCACCATAAACTGTGCATGTGCGTACATCCATCCTTTATTGATGCGTGTCAAATTTGTAAGTCCAAAATATTATGTTTATTTATTAGCTCCATCCGTCCTGTACATACATGTCCTTGAATGATTGTATAGAAATTGTAGTTCTATCCATCATGTCGTTCATATACTTGAATGATTTGATAGAAAATTGTTGTTCCATCCTTGATCCGTCCTGTACGTACATATACTTGAATAATCGTATAGAAATTGTAGTTTCATCCGTCCTACACGTACATATCCTTGAATGAGTTTATAGAAATTGGTGTTTCATCCGTCCTGTACATACATATACTTGAATGATTTTATAGAAATTGTTGTTCCATTCGGAGATCTATGTGCATATACCTGAATGGTTTTATAGAAATTGTAGTTCCATCCGTCCTGTACGTTCATATGCTTGAATGATTTTATAGAAATTGTAGTGGGGATTTTTCCTCGCTATTAATTGCTCGATCCACATGCATATATGTATACGTACACCTGCACGGCACCTAGCGGTTGGGTACTTGACTGATTTGGACAATGACCTCCCTCCTAAATTAAAGGTAGCACCAGCACTTTCTGGTGCCCAATAATTACATTGTAGATGGAACTATATGTGCAGCAGTGCAGTGCAGCTTCGTCAATCATCCCTTTATGCAAGTAGAGCGCAGGCAAAAGCCGTTGCACATGCTTGCCATGCGATGCAACTAACTAACCGAACCTAACTGACAACCTACCTAGAATTTGGTACATCAACCTACTATATGTAAGGCGCCATGTGCTTGCTTCCCTGCCTGCTGAGTTTGTTACGACAGTTTAGTTACTCCTAAGATCTCGCAGCATTAGTATAACTTTGTGCTAAATCAGCGCAGTTAATAGATTAAAGGGAGTATTTCTCATGCGACTGGAAAATAATTACTAAACACACTAAACGGAAAGTAGTTATTACAAAGTCGACACTAATAACCATCCGATGTGCTCTTCGAAACTGGGTAAAGTATTTTTCTTTCTTTGTGTTCGAAATGTTAATATATAGGGGCTTGCGCCCACTTGAAGTAATTTCCATTGGGGCCAAAGCCAAGCAATGGTACCGGATTAAATGAGCACTGTTACACAACTTACTACCGAGAGAATTTACAGACTGGTGTGGGGGCACATGTGGTTGAACTCACGAGACAGTTTTAGGAGTGTGTTTTTTTAGGGACCTGGAACATAACACATCAAGCCGTATGTTTTGTGCGAACCAAGCTGTGGTTGGATTTTTAGAGGGACAGTGGTATCCCAGCCCAGCAGGGTTCAAGTCCTGGTGCTCACATTATTCCTGGATTTATTTCAGGATTTCTGGCGATGCGCTTTCAGTGGGAGGAGACGTTCCCGTTGACGACGAGGCGCCTACGGTGACTTCGTAAATCTGAAGAAGATATGCCGGCTCAGTCTCTCGAATGTGCTCATAGGGGTAAGGTGTGCATGTGTGCGTTCATAGAGGTGAGTGTATGCGCGTATATATGAGCGCTTGCATCTGTACTGTGTTAAAAAAAAGCCATATGTTTTGTTTTTCTTTTTTTTTTTTGCAGGAAGCCGTATGTTAACTCCATAACAAAACCTCCCATAAGTCTAGGATTCTTGCGGATTAAGAGGGAGCATGCATCTCGGATGCGCAAGAAAAAATTGTAAGGCTGTTGCGCATGCCAAAGGTAAAAGATAAACTGGGAAGAAAAAGAGTATATATACATAATGTTTCCAAACATATTCTTCCGTTAAACATCCTTTTCTTGAAAAGGAGGATAGCCCCTTGCCTCTGCAGCGTTTGATGCAAACGTCCATGCAGTATTGATTATTATACAACGTTAAGCAAAACAAATAATTGATTACGGATGAATTGGCTTAAAAAACTCGAGGCCAACTACCTCGCAACAAAATCTCCCTAATCCTACCATAAACTTTACTAGATCATTAAGGCGCGCGTCACTGCCCTCGTCCACCTTACCAAAAGGAGATGTAAATACTTAGGAAAACTCAGATGGTATATATATTTGAGATATTTTTACTGATCAATGTAACATTGAAGAATCCAAAATGTTTGGTATATCTAACGACATCAAATATCAACATGTCTAACACAGTGGAGAGGAAGATGTCAGTATATTATTTATAAAATGAAAATACAATCACACGTAAATGATTAATTGTATTGTTCCTTCTATTCATCTGGATATATTATGTGTAAGCGATGAATTATTTTTAGATTTGGTTCTTGAATGAAGGGAATCAGTATGAAGGTAGAAACGTAGAAAACTTTGTGATGCTCGAAACATAAGGGTTAACCATTCCACTATACCTTATATTTTGATCAGCTCCAGTCGTTGGAGGCTCCATCCAGTAGTTGGAACGTGTATCTAGTTGTTGATATTCATCAACTTGTGTTCTGCCGGATCCTGCAACGTAGCTCGTTGTTAGTTACTGAGGATCTTAAATGTTAGAAAAAATCATATAACGGAGTGTGCTGCTCCTGAGCCATTGACGCAAGCATTGAAGCACATGTTGTGCACCAAATAAAAAGATTGGGGAATCCATATCAGCGGAACAAGAAGAAAGCAAGGAAATTGCTGAACATCAGATCAATTGTACAGTAATAGAAACCTCAAATAACATCTGATTTTATTCACGAATGACGAATGGATGGGACTGCCCTGACCAACTCCGAAATAGGGGATCTTAGCGGAAGGGGAACAGATCATAAATTTATACATGTATGAACTGTTGCTTGGCCAATTAGACGGGGACGTTCCGCACCTTGGGTTAGATTTATTGTCGTCACCGTCTTCTAGATCCCGCTATCAATCCGACGTCCCAACGCGGCAGGCCATTAATTCGTCGCGATCCCTGGGTATCTCACAGGTTGCGGAGAGCAGGAGATGGGAGGAGACGAGGAGTTGTAGGAGGCGATCAATGGAGAGGTTTAGGGCATGTACATCAGTACAGACGCCTGCTATCTATAGCATGCATGTGTACACATCATCTCTAGACACCACCAAAATTAAAACGTACAACAGGGCATCTGGTTAGGCTGGCTGTACGCACTCCAACCGCTTGTAAATATATGGCCCACGAACATGTGATCTATCAGCCAGGACGTGGGATGGACTCGTACAACGGAAAAGATGTCGTCTATAAGCAGCGATTTATACGGGAGCAGACCGTCTATATTTCTGCACACGGCCTCTAGCGGGTTCCTCTTTCTCTCTCCCCCACGTCACTTTTTTTCCTACATGGCCTGTGTTACAGACGGCTGAGCAGTCTGGCGCAAAAATGGGCCCAAGCACGTGAAGTGGGATGACGGAGCGATTAAGCACATCTGAAGCGTTGGGTCCACAAATCGGACGGTTCAGAGTGTCAAATCGCTGTGGAAGGCCGTAGCTGGCTCAATTTTACTGTTTCTCAGTGACATGTGACCGAATGACAAAAACTCTAAACAATGCTTTCAAGAAGGAATCGTTGCACATGCGCCGACGTTGATGAGTTCAACCGGAGGTCGAACATAGTATCGAGTCAATTCCTTCAACAAGGTTACGATCCGCGTGTCGATCTAGCCAGACGTGTGATATCAAGGGTTTTCACCCAAAGTACGTATGCTTGTCGTCGAACTGTCACCGCAAGCAACGTTGAGAGAGCCCCCATATTTCGCAGGCCAGAATGCTGGAAGCCGTAGAGAGTCGTCATTGTCCCGCTTCCAGTATCTGCCACACCTCCACATGATCCTGGCCGCACCCACACACAGCCGACTGAGCCGAGGCCAGGTCAATGTGCTGAAAATTCAAGACATACCGCCGAACTAAAAATGACGATTCATTCGCAAAAAAAGAAAAAGAAAAAAAAAGAACTTATAATGACGATTAGCTATACCGTGCCGATAATTGAGGCGAAGAAAAAGGCACAAATCATAATCATTGGAAACGAGCAGAACGAACATGGCTAGTTGAAAGAGGACAAGTAAGAGAGCTCTAGCTACAAGATCGATGGATGCATGCACGATGAGATTATGTGAATCTTTGCGTCCTGTAGGTGCATGTGTGTACCTGATTAATTAAGTCCATTTGCGACCGCTAGCCGCTCCGATGGATCGGTCTCGCATGTGCCCTCACCACAATTTCAAAAGGTGATTTGGACATGCTTTTTGGACATGCTTCTCGTTGAGCTCCATCATCTCCTAACGAAATTAACGCTCCATGCACATGCATGCGGCTGCAGCAGTGCTCGGGACCCTCGGACGTCTTCTTCTTTCGCTGTTGACGCGCGCGACCGTACTACGTGTTTGCTGAGCCGTCATTGGCCCTAGCTAGCTAACCCCTAGCCTGCTACAGTACCAGTCGAGTCCGGGAATTCATCTTTACCCGATAATTGTCCCTCCATCCCATAATATAAGAGCGTTTTAAACACTACATGTTCTTATATTATAAGACGGAGGGAGTAATATATGGTGCCGTGGCTCGACGTGCTCACACTGGTTTGGTCGGGCCCTAGTCTAGTTTTTGTAAGGAGAAGTAATTTGGCGGCACTGGCCGACACTCGATCGAGAACCTGACTTGTTTGCATGGTACACGATGATTAGGCTATTGGCTACCACTGTTGCTGAGAATCACATCACCTTCCTCGCATCACACTTAAAGGACTGTGGTGTCCGATCCGATAAACGAATGTACGTAGCGTGCGCAAATTCTTATATGCGATCGAGATCGATGTTGCATTCAGCTCGTACTGCATCTACCTGATCGTTATGCATCACCGTCTCACCCTGTTTCGCATTACTGCAGCACTGCAGCTACCTTGTGTCCTCGTCGTCTTGTTCTTCTTCTATTTGACTGTTGCTTTCAATTTCATTAGTTCACCTCCCCGCAAAATGATAAAATAAATAAATCATTAGTTCACCATTTGGTGTCTATCTTTTTTTTTAAAGAGACTGGTTTTTTGACTCCCGGGTGTCCCGACACCCCACTATCCACACCATTCGTGTCAGCTAACTTCTCTCGAGATCTGAACAACTGACTGCCACTTCTATGATTTGTACTAGCAAACATGAACAGTAATTGAGCGACAGCATAGAGCACTGTTCGTTTGAGATTCCTCATACACTGGCCGCGTTCTAGGGCAAATTTGACAATTTTGACTAGTGGACGAAATCAATTCACAAAATGAACTATACCTGAAAAATTTTCACTCGGCTAACCTTTTTGAGTGGCGCCTGCTTGTCACCCTACGGTGCAGCGCCTAGCTCTGGGGCATTGCACCTCTGTCCAGCGTGGCAGCCCGAGGCCCGCACCCAGCAGTGCAGCGCCTCAGAGCTAGGCGCCACACATGTAATGTGCAGCGCCTAGCCCTTAGGCGCTGCACTGTGACTTAGAGGCAGCCGCGCGCTAGCCCTCCCCCCACCCCACCCATTCTTTTGCAATTACAGAGAAGCCCGGCGGCGGCTTCCTCCTCTCAATCCTCTCAATCCCCTCTCCCAAATACTTCAGATCTGACGATTTGGTCCGTTGATTTCTTCACCAATCCATCCTAGAATGTACTCTCCTCCGATCCCCTTCTTTCTATCCATAAAATGTATGTTATTTTCAAGATTTGGGGAACCCTTGTTTGATTAGATTAGAATCTTGCATGTCTATAGATTTGTGGGACTTTAAAATTTGTAGATGATCTTTATTATTTTGCAACCTAGTTTAGTTTATTTCTATTGAAAAGATATGCTTTGGATACATAGGTTGACATGTTATTTCTATGGAAAAGATATTTGTATTGAATCTTGCATGAAGTAGGCCTAGTTTAGTTTATTTGTATTGAAATTATATTCGTATTAACAAGAATGCTTTGGATACATATACTTTGAATCTTGCATATAGTAGGCCTACTTTAGTTTATTTGTATTGAAAAGATATTCGTATTGACAAGAATGCTTTGTTTGAAATTGTTAGGATGGTTTGGCTTCTCGATGATCACTGGGACCATCAACACCGGGCGTACTCTATGTCGGTGCAGCAGCGGGTAATAATGAAAGTGGCCGGTATTATGAATTTCGTGTTTATTTCAAACACAAATGCCCCATATGTAATTTTCTGATTTGCTTGTTTGTAGGAGCTTGCACCTCTGAAGATTCGGTCTCACGGGGTCACCCTTGGGGGCATGCGCTATGATGAGCGGTACACACCGTACGTAAGGGAGACAGGACTCCTCCCTTTCATTCAGTTGGTCAGCCGGTCGACGCCACCCCTCAATGCTGCAGCAATCACCGCGCTTGTTGATCGATGGAGGCCGGAGACACACAGTTTCCATCTTCAGACCGGGGAGATGACCGTGACGCTCCAGGATATTGCTATGATCACCGGTCTTCCTATCGAGGGGAATCCTCTATGTATGAGCACCGATTCTGATGGGTGGCGCCAGCAGATGCATGCCCTTATCGGTATGGTTCCTCCGGAGCCTCGGGAACCAGAAGCAGAAGACAAGAAGAAGGAAAGAGCCGCAGCCGGTGCTCCTTTCACCTGGATTGCATGGAACTTTGGTACTTGCCCTGAGGATGCTAATGAGGATGAGGTCAAGACATATGCTCGTGTCTACATGTGGTACGTTATATCCAGGACTATGTTTGCTGATGGCACAGGCAAGAATGCTCCATGGATGAGGCTGAAGGCGTTGACCGTCTTCGATAGCAAATGGAGTTGGGGTTCGGCGACACTGGCTTACTTGTATAGACAGGTAGAAAGTTGTTTCTTTTTCACTTCATTGCTACATTATCAATGCGATCTTCCTGTTAATTCAACCATGTTCTCCTTTATGTGCAGTTGGATGAAGCCTGTTGTAGGAAATCAAAGGATGGAGGTATTGGTGGTTGTATGCTCGCACTTTCTGTATGGAGCTGGGAGCGATTGCCGGTTGGACGACCGAAGACCGTGAAGTACGAGGATTGGGATGACAAAGACGACCCACTACGGTTGCCCACTTGGGCTTACAAGTGGGATGTGGTAAATGAGACGGCGGATGATCCCTCGGTCTTGTACAAGTTGTATACGAGCGAGCTGGACATGATTACGGCTGAGCAGGTGACTCGACATTGTATAAGTGATTCTCATGCTTCTATCGTAACTCGAAATCAATTTTGCATTTTATGCTATGTTGCAGGTGGAATGGGAGCCGTATGGAAGAGGGGATAGTTTTGGTAACCCTAGATCGTTCGTGCTGAATCCGATATGCACTAGGGATAGGGATCTTTGGCATATGCGGTGCCCACTCATATGCAACTGGGCGGTTGAGCTTCACCAGCCACATCGGGTATACCGCCAGTTTGGTTTGTTCCAGCCACAACCGCCGGAGTGGGAGGACACGGACAAGTTTCTACACGCGTAAGATATAATTAACCTTGAGCACTTAGCAGCTTCTCGGCGGCTTCGATGGTGCTAATATTCTATTTCTAACTTGCAGGTTGGATAGGAGAAAGCAGCGGAAGATCAAGGATTGGGACAGGCATCATAGGAAGTATATCATACAGTTCGCGCTTAGTGTGGAGCAAGCTAAGGCTGGAAAACGATCCCAGCTTCGTGAGCACTGCCCGATCGCGTTCAACAACTATCTCACATGGTTTCTTGCAAGTACCCGTGTGGAGGTATGCAAGCCAGCGTATGATGAGGAGATTTTGGAACATCCCACCGTCTTCGATGAGCTAACCCAGCACCTGTACAACAAATTAGTCAGGGAAGGCACCTCAGTCCCTTCAGTTCCAATGATGAACTTTGTGGTATTTCCCCTTTTTGCTTTCCCATTTGCACTATTCACATCTTCGCTTGCCTAACACGTTAATGCCGTTTCTGTTCATAGCGTACCCAGATCAAAAAAACAGCTGATGAGACCGAGACTATTCTGGAGACAACCCCGGTTGGGAAAAGCGATGGGGAAGGTGCACTTCGAGCATTCATTAAGGTTCACATCTACTTCAATTATCCATGTAACATGTCTTGCTACGTTCGATATCTCATTCACTTGCAACATTCACTTGTACATGTTGCAGCGCCAGGGCCAAAGGTTAAGGCGGTTATCGAACCTTGTCGGTTGTCGTGACCCCGAATATGTATCACCTCAGCGGTCTAGGTCGGCGACACCATCAGATCCCACTTCTGGCCATGGTGCTCCTTTGGAGGATGAGGATGTGGGTGTGGTCACCCAAGAGGTATGCCAATAGCATATATTCAATTATTGATGCATTGCTAAATTTATCCTCACACACGGTCTTTTCCATATCGTTTGTTTTTGTAATAGGTTGCTGATGACATGACCTTGGAGACCTATCAAGTTCAGTCAGCATACATGTTAAAGCCTAGGAGGGGAATCAAAAAATACACACCCAAAGACTTCACCGAAAGAGGCAAGAGGACGGTCGGCACCTCGCGGATGGCGGCTTTGGATGACTATGTGGATGAGGTGGAGGAACCGGAGCCGGAGCCGGAGCCGGTTGCTTGTCCTAGGAAGGCGAAGAAGATATCCAGCAGGAGGGGGGGAAGAGCCAATAAGCGCGGAAAGAACTAGTCGTCCTCTATTTGTTATGTAACTCGCCTAGTGGGCGTTTTCTTATGTCAAACTTGTTATGTCGTTGAACTTGAAGTGATGGTAGCTCTTAGTCATGTTGAACTTGAAGTGATTGTATCTCTTAGTAATGTTGAACTTGAAGTCCATGGTCACTCTTAGTAATGTTGTCTTTGTTGAAGTTGAAAAATGTCATGTTGATGATCATTACTGTTTTTTCTGTGTAACTATTGAAAATGTGCCTGAAATTACCCAGTTTGAGGGCCAAAAAATCACTAAGTGTTGGTGCGGCGCCTAGCTCACGGGCGCCACACCGTATTGTGCAACGCCTCACTAAGTGTTGGTGCGGCGCCTAGCTCACGGGCGCCACACCGTATTGTGCAACGCCTCTAGAGGCGTTGCACAATACGGTGTGGCGCCCGTGAGCTAGGCGCCGCACCAACACTTAGTGATTTTTTGGCCTCAAACTGGGTGCAAAGTTTCTGTTGCTCTCTGGATAGCTCTGCCCAGACGTGCAACGCCTCAGGGCTAGGCGTTACACTGAAAGTTTATGTTGCTCTCTGGACAGCTCTGCCCAGACGTGCAACGCCTCAGTGCTAGGCGTTGCACTGCATGGTGCGGCGCCTAGCTCTGAGGGGTTGCACGTCTGGGCAGAGCTGTCCAGAGAGCAACAGAAACTTTGCACCCAGTTTGAGGGCCCAAAAATTTCTAAGTGTAGGTGTGGCGCCTACCTCAGAGGCGCCACACTGTATTGTGCAACGCCTCAGAGCTAGGCGCCACACTGAGTTGTATCTGGCTGTAGCTTGCTGTTGCTCTCTGGACATTTGTCCAGGCATGCAATGCCTCCACTGAGCTGTATCTGGCTGTAGCTTGCTGTTGCTCTCTGGACATTTGTCCAAGCATGCAACGCCTCCAGATACAGCTCAGTGTGGCGCCTAGCTCTGAGGCGTTGCACAATACAGTGTGGCGCCTCTGAGGTAGGCGCCACACCTACACTTAGAAATTTTTGGCAGAGAATTGCTTGGCACTTAGGCGTTGCACATGTGGACAAATATTACTGCAAATAGAGTAGTTCCTAACACATATTACTTCAAATAGAGGAGTAGTTCATAGAACCAAATCGAGGAGGAGTACAAAATACATAGAATTCATGACACATAGTACTTCAAATAGAGGAGTAGTTGATACAACCAAATCAAGGAGGAGTCCAAAATACATAGTAGTTCACGACACATAATAGTTCATAACCAAATGGAGGAGGAGTCCAAAATACATAATAGTTCATGACACATAGTAGTTCACAACCAAATCGAAGAGCATAGTTTAGAGGATAACACGGTCATAGTCCACAAGCAACTTGAAGATGACATAGCTCTATTGCGTAGAGCAAGGCCCCTTTCCCTTCTTCTTCTTCCTCTCTTCTTCTTCTTCCTCCTCCCTTTTCCTTATGTGGTGAGCCTCCTTAACCACCCTCTCCATGAATATCTTGTTCTCCCTCTCTTTCTTTTCAGCTTCGAATGCCCAAAGTTTCAAGGTTCTTTCTTGAAAATCCTTGAGACGCTTCTTCTGTGCCTCCTCACATTTCCTCTTCAACGCTCGCTCCCCAGCGCGACACTCAAAAGATGCTCTCTCTCTTTCCTTCCTCTTCTCTTCGAGCTCCTCTTGCTTCTTCTTCTCTAGTGCGGCTGCATCCTCCTCTCTTAGCTTTTCGCAGCCTTCTCCCACCATCCTGCCATGTCACCTTCGCCATCCTTCTCCTCCACTCCCTTCATTGTTGGTTTGTTGGGTTGAGAAGCCGCCATACCTACAATGAGTGAAACATAATAGTTAGTAATGACAATAAGAACAAATTGAAGAACATGTACATTGCAACATATAAGGACAACAAGAACATATGAATTTTTTTTTGAAACATTATAGTTAGTGAGTAACATACGGAAATGGTCCATCGAGGTATCCAAACATTCCTCTATAATGACCTTACCCAAGACCACCACCACGGCCAAGTCCACCACCAAGGCCAAGACCATAACCAAGGCCAAGAGCACCACCACGGCCAAGTCCACCACCAAGGCCAAAACCATCACCAAGGCCAAGACCACCACCACGACCAAGACCACCACCACGAGCTCTACCACCACCACGGCCTTGACCACCACCACGAGCTCTACCACCACCACGGCCTCTTGTAAGTCCTAGTTGCCTCCCTCTTTGTTGCCTAGATCCTCTTTGGCTACCACTTGGTTGCCTTGGCACTTGTTGGCTACCACTTGGATCCCTTGGCACTTGTTGGCTACCACTTGGTTGCCTTGGCACTTGTTGGCTACCACTTGGTTGCCTTGGCACTTGTTGGCTACCACTTGGTTGGCTACCTTTTGTAGCTCCTTGTTGGCTTGTGCTTGCATCGTTTTTCTTTGACCTCTTTCTTGGTTTCGTACATTTTCTTTTGTTGTGACCATGACCTTTGCATTCCCCACAACGGGAGCTCTCACGAGGCTCTTGGAATTGGTCGTTGCCAGATTCGCGGCGGCCACCATGGCCCCATCTGTCCATGTCGCCTCTAAGACGCTTTGTCTGACGTCTACCCCATTTAACAACCTTCAACTCCGGATCCGGCCATAGTTGAAGTCCATGGTACTCCGGCCATTTGTGATTGGTCAAAGTATGGGTGAAAGCGGGGAGCCCATGTTTTCTTGACCGTCATGATTGAGAACTCCGACTCCCTCACAGTGAGTGGGTGATTGACGTCCACCTTCCTAACGCGACCGGCGGTATACAAGTGTGAGCATGGGAGATGAAGCAACAATGGCCTCCCGCAAGAGCAATCACACCGTGTTAATGAGACCTTGAAAGCCCGACCTCCATGTTGGCGGCCATCGTTTGTGGTTCCTCCTGGCTCTTTCACTTCGTACTTCCACTCTTCGTTGTCATATAGTATAGCTTCTTGTGAGTCCGCCTTCCGTGATTGAAATTCCAACCATTCATCAACCTTGGGTGGGAACTTGTACTTGTACTTGCGCTTGTTCTCACCCGCTATTTGTGCCTCCATTTCCATCGAGTACTTTAGAAAGTACGCATTCATCTTGTCAAATGTGTATTGAACTATTGTGGTCACGGGTAATCCACGTGCACCTTTGAGCACCCTATTGAAGCATTCGGCCATATTGCTTGTCATTTGACCGTATTTCCGGCCATCTTCATCAAAAGCACGTGCCCACTTGTTTCGGTATTGAATGTGCCTATTGAGAAAGTCTTGACCCCCGGGATCAAGTTTTTTGTGTGCTAGCAATTTGTTGAACAAAGTGGCGAACCGCTTGTCGGAGAAAGCGAGACAACAATCTTGAACATCATCGGCCAACTCCTTAAGGCCACATTCCCTATAGAAGTTCGAACAAAAGTGCCTCATGCACCATCGATGGTGCAACGGAGCATGCCCGGGAATGTCAATCTCCACCGCGTTAAGAATTCCTTGATGCCGATCCGATATGACACAAATTTCCCTCTGAGCGGGTAACACCTTCGTCCTCAAAAGACGCAAAAACGACTCCCAGTTGTCATTGTTCTCCACCTCAACCAAAGCAAATGCCAATGGCAACACCCGGTTATTGGCATCACTTGCTATCGCAACCAACAAGGTGCCCTTGTATTGTCCGGTCAAGAACGTGCCATCAATGGCGATGACCGGCCTGCAGTGTTTGAAAGCCCTCATGCATTGCTCGAACGCCCAAAATGCACGGCCAAATACTCGGACTTTCCTTCCGTCATGAACCGTTGTTTTTTCCCCATGAGGCTCAACCACATGAACCATGCCCGGGTTTGTGGCGGCCATGGCTAACAACAATCTAGAGATTCGGTTGTATGCTTCCTCCCAACTACCATACAACATCTTAAATACGGCTTGCTTCGCCTTCCATGCCTTGCCGTATTTCACCTTGTAATGAAAGATGGCTTTCACAAGGTCCATGACATATTGGATGCTCATTGTTGGAAGTGTGGATTGTAACATCCCCAGCATCACACTACAGTGATCAACCTCTGATAATGCCTATTCACCATGTTCAAGAGTGCTTGATCAACATTAGTGCCATAACCCATTTCAAACTCCTAATTCAAACTTCAATTAGATTTAAAGTGGAAAATAAAAGTTGATCAAATCAGAAACTAAAATGTTCATAGTGTTTCAAATATTCTTAAAGCCATTATAAAAATATCATCAACATTATTTGAATTCTTGAAATGACCTTAGCATCCAATAACAGTAGCAAATCAGCCTATTTAATCCCTTTCCCATTTAAACAAAATTAAAACAAATTCAAGTGGTCCCCAAACTTTTTGTGCAGCATCATAATATTGCGCTTTAATTGTGTGCCAAATTTCATAAACAACTAAAATCATTTACTGGTCTAAATTAATACATAACAGAGAGTAGAAAGAAATAACGGAAAAGAAAAACAAAAAGAAATGAAAGGACCTACTGTGCACTTACCTGGACCGAAGCTACAGCGGCCCAGCCCACCTCCACCTACCTCCCTCCTCCGTGTCACCGTCTCCATGGACGGCCGCATCTCTGCCGGCCGCAGCGCGACACCACGATGAGCAGCTGGACGGAGGGGATAAGAACGGCGCCCATCCACCCCCCTGGTCACCGCACCACTTCTCCCCTCTCTCCCTCGCTCGTTTTTTTCCTTCTTCCCCCTTCCTGGCCGAGCAACATCATCGCCACTGCTCGCCGTTGCCGCGGCCACCGGCGGCCACTGCGGCTAGGGCCGTGTCCAGCCGCACTGCCGTCGTCCGCCTCGTCCTCTTCGACCACTACTGTGACCTCTGCGCCTCTACATCGCCGGGGCACCGCTTTCTTCTTCCTCGGGATCCGCCGCACGCCGTCGACGATTCCGGCACCTCCACTGCACCCCGCGCCTCCCCGAGCAACTCCCCGTCATTGATGTGAGCAGCACCGCGTTCCCCTCCGTTCTCTCCCTCGATTGGTTGCTGTTACTGCTAGCTCCGCCATTGCCGAACCTCGCCACGGCTGCCGAGCTTCTCGTCGTTGCTACCGACGCCTACGAACTCCAACGAACCCCGCGTCGTGTTCAGGGCCTCGCGGCGGAGCCGCCTGTGCCCTTGGTTCATCCTACCGTGCCCTCTGTCGCCGCCCCGGTCGAGCCCGTGCTCGGGCCGCCGCCGCGAGCTCGTCTCCGGCGAGCCCCGTGCCTCCTAGCTACCACCACCTATGGTAACAGATGCACGCGGGCTCGGGCATCCCGTAGGTAGTCTCCGCGCGCCAAATGGTCGCCGGAGTCGACCGGAAGGTCATCGCCGGCGTGCCCTGCTTCGCCGCCGTTAGCGCGCCGGAGTGCCGCTGACGTGGCGGTAATTAGCTGTAGGGCCCGTAATTACCCTCCATTGACACTGACAGTAGGGCCCGTAGTTAAGTTAATCCAGTGCTTAAAAATAAACAAACTGTTAGTTTAGAACTGAGCCACTGACACGCGGGTCCCGCTGGACCCGCTGACCAGTCAAAGGTTGATCAGTCAACTGCTGCATCAGCAGTTGACTGGCCCCACCTGTCGGCCACTGGCGCACCTCTGGGTGCACTGCACCGGGTGCACCCAGCGTTTCCAGTTACTGTTTAGATTCGAATTAAATAAATCCAGAAATTCCAGAAAATATTTAAATCTTTGAAAATTAATAACTTTTAAACCGTAGCTCGGATCGAAAAACTTAAAACATGAAAGTTGATCAGAACAACGAGACGAATCTGATCGTGTCGTCTGTTTCGATGCCGAAACCCCCTACGTAGGGGAAACCGCAACATCGAGGCCGAATCCGGTAAATGAATAGTGCATACATACCGGATAGTAAATCCCACGTTAATCCTAAAATAACTAAAGTGACTTAGGTGCATCTTTAGGCAACCCTGCACTGCATCTTAGCATAGCATGCCTGTATTGCATCGTTTGCTGTGCATTTATTTGTTTCTTCCCGCTCTTCTCTTTTGATAGACCCCGACGTCGATGTAGCTCCCGAGACCGATGCCGCTCCGGAGGTCGACTACGCTCCAGACGATCAGTCCCTTGCCGCCGAGCTACCAGGCAAGCACCCCCCCCCCCTTTTTGAGCATTCCGATATCGCCCACTCTCTTCTCTCTTATGCTTGCATTAGAATCTGCTGCTGTTACTCTATCCTATATCTGCTGCATAGCCTGTTTACTTGTAACCTGCTGTTGATACTTACCTGTTATCCTAAACTGTTTAGAATAGGTTGGCTAGAGACCATCAGAGACCCCACTATATCCCGACTGCCCCGCTGGATTATCAGAAGACCCGAACAACGGGATTGAAGACCAGGCCCCGACATTGCACGTCACTTCCCCCTTAACTGCTCGACACTACTAGGTTAATATCGAGTGCCGAGGGTGATACCTCGTCAGCACTTTTGATGATAACCTTGTAGGTTAGTTAGTCTGTCGTGGTAAGCGAGGGTGATTCCTCCTACACCACCCCCGATAACGACATTGTCGTGCAACTGCTCAAGTGTGGACCTCGAGGGTGATGCCTCTTTAGTTCACCTTGACGTTACGTCAGGTGGGAGTCCAATGAGGGTGATGCCTTGGATTCCTTCTTGATATGATAGCCACACGGATGCCCTTATTTTACTGTTGGCACTGCTCATTATGGATAAAGATGGGTCGGCCCTGAGGGGTACCCACGCGAGCTTAATAGCGAGTGATGTGGAATCGGGTGGACCTGGATGGTGCCCGAGAGTTGAACACGAGGCGTGGCTGGGCATTCCTAGCCCTTGCCGCAAGTCCTCGAGACGGGGCGACGGGGTCACATCTTTCGTGAGTCTCTGCTCGTTACCGCAACCCCCAACACACTAACGGTTTGGATATTTGATCTGAGAGGCCTCTGGCCTGATAGCACTAACCATCACGTGGGCATAGTATGGGCGTTCTGCGTCGTATACTTCAGCCGAAGCTTAATGGACGTCAGTGAGTGAGCGGCGCGCGCCGAGTTGGACTGGTTACGCAACTGCGCTTGTATTAAGGGGTTGCTAGGTCTGCTCTCGGCTGCCTGACACAATGTGCAGGAGTTCCCGGGGCGATGGCCCAAGACCCCTGGGGGCATAGGTTTAGTCCGGCGTGCTGACCACTCTGTTAAGTATTTGGTCGGGTTGCGGAATATCGTTTGGCCGAGGCCGGGCATGACCCAGAAAAGTGTGTCCGGCCGGAGTTAATCGAGCGTGGTGGGTAAGTTGGTGCAACCCTGCAGGGAAGAACTAATCTATCGATAGCCTGTCCTACGGTAACGGACACTCGGAGTTGTATCCCGATCAGTACAACTAGAACTGGTGACTTGAGATGAAATGGATAGTATGGCTCTGGGATTGCTTTCTCGCAGGGAGTCGAGAAAGGATCTCTGGCCGAGGTTGATGGCATTACTACTATCTTACATTATGTTAAACTGCACTCTTCTAATGCTGCAAGACCGATGAAGATGCTTGAAGATGCTAGTCTTCGATAGGACTAGGCCTTCCTCTCTATTCTTGCATTTCTGCAGCCCAGTCCACATATACAACCTCCCTTTGAAAATGATGCATATGTGGTGTAGATCCTTGCTTGCTGAGTACTTCGGATGAGTACTCATGTTTGCTTTATTTTCCTTTTTCTCCCCATATCCAATTGTTGCCGCCAGATGACGGAGCCCCTGAGATAGCTGCCCCCGTCGACGACTACGGTTATTACTACTACCCTCCAGGCAAGTACTACTACGAGGAGCCGACCGACGACCAGGAGTAGGATTCGGAGCGTCCTAGGCAGGAGGCCTACGCCTTTCGATCGTTGTATTTTATTTTGCCCCGCCTTTCTAAAGGCTTATCTCCATTTCTGTAATATATCTGTACCCAGATATCTGATGCTTCCGCTGACACTTGTATGCCATCGAGCTATGTATTCGAGCCCTCGAGGCCCTGGCTTGTAATATAAAGCTTGTATGATTTTATTTATGTTTTAGAGTTGTGTTGTGATATCTTCAAGTGAGTCCTTAGGCTTGATCGTGTGCATTTGCGTGTATGGTTAGTGAACGATTAAGCCGGGGTCGTCACATGGATATTGAGTTGGAGAGCCTGTAAGCGATGAACTCAGACATGAGTTGTCTGTGGTCTTGGGACACAACCTTGCCATCCACCCTTTTGCCTCGGCACATGTGAGTTGTCACACAACTCACTACGTGCCAAGTGGGACCTCCTTTCCATGGTCTTGCACGCACAATTCACGGGCATTTTTCATCTTCACATGCACATGCAACCGTGTAGCGCACATTGACGTCCGAGTTCACCACCTTGTGTGGATGATAATGCATAACCGAGTAGTGGTCGAGCCACATCTTCAAGTCCAAGAAGGTTTCGAACTTAGACCCGCGAGCAAGCCCGTTCTTGCCGTCATCCAAATCACGATGAGATCTTGGCCTAACCCCAGGAGATATACCTTGGCCACCGTCTACCACGGCTTCATCCGCGAGACTAACATCCTTGAACAATGTAGTCCGATGATCCCGACCGAATACCTTCTCGAAAGCTTCGGCCTCCTTCACCGTGAACCCCTCCTCATCAACTTGTTCATCGGGACCTTCGTCATCCGAATCCGATGCATAGCCACGGGAATAAGGGATGGAATGGTCCATTGTCTCTTGCAAATGATATTTGTCGAGATCACCCACATTGTTGTCATCGAGATCAACTTCATTGTCATCGTCCGCATACTCATCATTCTCCTCTTGCAAAGCTTCATTTTGGTTGTTTGGAAATGGGCTCAATGTTGGCCTCACTTCTTGGGTCAAAAGAGGTTCAACAATTTCATCTCGGTTCAAGGGTGGGGGGCTACTAGCAACCAAATGGGAGGGGTCCCGGTTCAAGTCCAAATGCAAACTTGAATCAACCTTCTTCGTTGCAAATAACTCAAGAGTCTTGTCTAGTGATTCGGCCACCGTCTCCTTGTATGCAACCCAACGTTGCTCCGAGTTGACACGCATTGTCTTCCAACGGATGTGCATTCCAAAACCAACATTATGCCTTCCCTTCAACTCAACGATATCACTAGGGTCCATCCAATTCAAATCTTTCCTCACTTGTTCCAAGAGCTCCGCATAGCTAGGACTATTATCAAACACCATGTCAAGCTCATCCTGGTCCGGTTCAATATTGCCTTTCAAGAAGGCGTCTTTGTCCCCATGATGAACAAACACACATGTTCTTCCCATCCTTATAAGCATTCAAACAACAAAACGTAACATTTCTTCCATTAGTACTAATCCAAGGATTAACATGGAATACAAACCCTAACATATATATGAAACAACAACCCTAACCCTTGCCCCAACATAACAACGCCCATAACCTTAACCCTAACATACTAACAAGCCTAACCCTAGCACCAACATAAGAACACCCATAACAATAACCCTAACATACTAACAAGTCTAATCATAGGAAATTGGCAAACAAACATCTCACATCTCCATACAAATCTCTAGATCCATAAAAAACTAGGGCTTCCCCAAACTAGCAACAAATGAGCATTTGTTAACATTTCTTGGATCAAAACAAGGGGATCGGAGAAGATTACCTTGAGGGAGGGATTGAGTTCGAAATCCACGGACAAAATCTTCAAATTTGGAAGATTTGGAGAAGGATTTGAGAGGGGGAGAGAGGGCAAATCTCGGGTGGGAATGCTTTGGGGGTTGGGGTGTGTGTGGGGGGAGTGGGGGAGGGGGGCCAGCCAGCCAACTAGTAACAGACAGTGCAGCGCCTAAGGGCTAGGCGCTGCACATTACATGTGTGGCGCCTAGCTCTGAGCGCTGCACTGCTGGGTGCGGGCCCCGGGGCTGCCACGCTGGACAGAGGTGCAACGCCCCATAGTTAGGCGCTGCACCGTAGGATGTGGCGCCTGCGTGTCAGGTGCCACTCAAAAAGATCAGCCGAGTGAAAAAAATTTAGAAACAGTTCATTTTGTAAATTGATTTCATCCACAGGTCAAAATTGTCAAATTTACCGCGTTCCAGGGCTTCTAGCCATCTACACCCGTGATTCTAGTGAATAGACAGGAAATTTAACCATGATCCACTCACTGCAAACTCACGTGGGCGCAGTGATGAGAATAAAGCTTTACCATAGTTTTTTTTCTGACAGGAACACAGACCACGCAGTCAAACTCGAATAGAAAACCTAAACGTGAAAGAACAGTGACAAAAAAGTACCTGTCTCTCTCCGCCTTTTACTCCCTCCGTTGCATAATCATAACGTAGTGCCTATAAATTTTTTAAAAATTAAATATTATAAAGTTTGATTATATTTATAGAGAAAAATAGGTACATCTAAAATACCAAATGCATATCATTGGATATATCATGAGTTATATTTTTAGAATGTACATGTTTGATATCGTAGATGTAGATAGTTTTCAATATAAAATTAATCTAAGTTGGCAAAGTTTGACTTTCAGAAAAATTTATAGACACTACATTATGAAACGGAGGGAGTAATACTGCTCTCTCTACTCACTACGCTCTCTCCTATCCTTTCTCTCTCTCTTCCTTCACATATGACTAGTACAGTGACCTGTGTGTCAGTCTGTCACTCATGTCGGGATAGGTTCACAGTCCTAGTACCTAATGCATGCCTAGTACCGCTGGATAACCATAGTGCCGCTGCAAATTGCCTGTGATACGATAGACCATGGCGCGAATCTCATCAACGCTCAACGGACAGATAACCGGGGGTCGGGACCCCCGGGTGCTACCACACCTTTCCGTTTTTTAAATGAGGCAAAAGATTTGTCGAGAATTCCCCGGTTAATTGGCAGAAAACCGGGCTAAAACCGATACAATCCAAGCCATAGCATGGGCACCACCGGCCAACATGCGTGCAGATGGTCACACGCGCGAACCACCAATAGCTCCAACTTGGCAACGAGCTTCGCAAGGGAAATATGCAGGACTTGACCTGATTTTATCTCACTTCGCTGTTACTGTTTTCATTTTCTTCAACTATATCCCCTGGTTTTGGATATGATGCTCCGTAATCATTAATATTTCTTATGATGATTATGTTTTTATTTTCAAGAGTAGGCAGTTAGGCCACTACTCTTACAAACTTCTCCGTTTTAACAAGTTTCCTTTGCTTAGAGGGAGGCCGAGAGAAGTCTCCGAGTTTTCCTCACACCAAGCTGCCGGTGGATGTAGTAGAAAGAAGACTCTAGCACTGCCAATGATTTGGATGTATTTTTTAACCTCTGTAAGGATGTCATTCACCTTTTTTTATAAAATTATGCTACATGTTAGAATCTAGAAAAAAAATCTCCCTTTGTAAGGAAATATAAGAGCGTTTAGATCACCACTTAGTGATCTAAATGCTCTTTTATTTCTTTATAGAGGGAGTACGTGTTAAAAAAGGTTTTAAGACAATCCGACTATATATACCCCCTCTCTTCTGGATTAAAGGGCCTATTTCAAAAATAAGAATTTTTCTATTTGTAAGGATTATTGTCTTGGGAACATGCAAATATATCCATGTTCACATTAAATGATGTCAAACTTTTGTTCTCAATGTAGAACCAAATGGTGCATGAAGGAGTGAGAGAGTCACCCATGTAGCTTTAATATGTCGTCTATAGCACTTAAATATATCCTCTTTGTGATGTGATTTTCAAGATGAGCCAAACAAACAAAAATAAGGGGGTACTTAGAATTGCCAAATTTCCCAATAATACGTTGAGTAAGAAATTGTTGGGTATATTAGCACTACTAGCAAGTATGCTCGTGCGTTGCACCAGAGAAAAGTTGACCATCCAGCCAAGTTAAACACAGTCCATTTGCAATTATACGTTAAGTTATATCATACTCCCACTGTCCCATAATATACCGCCTTCTCATGTTCACCCACAATCCCGCGTACAAACCATCCAAAGTATTGGGAGTTAATTTCTTCTTTTTGAGAAATGCGGAGTTAAATCCTTCCTGCTCGTCCGTAACAACACAATGGTGTGTTCGTTTCTCTAGGGATAATCGGGACCCACTCTTCACTCTCTATCGATTCCTGGAGCGCTTTATTGATTTTCCATACAACTTGCAAATGTATATAAATTGATGAAATTTAGTGTAAAAAATGAGAAGGTGATTATTTAGTTTGATAAGTAAACAAACCCTCTCGTCTGGATTTAAAGGGCTTGGCGGCCAAAACTCTACGACCAAGTGGTAACCTCGCATGAAGATTAAATGCATCTAATTGTAGCCGGTGACCGCATGAAGAAGCAGCTTCCAATTGGAGGAAAGAAAACCCATCGCACACATTGGTTGGTGCTCTGTAACGATGTGCTGGAGATATTAAATCAGGCATTTTTCACGAACAACCAAAAAATAACGAATCTGCTCATTGCACCTGGCTTAATAAATAGATCATGAACATGGCATTAAGAGTATGAAGCTCATGCTGAAATCTAAACATGTGAGCACGTACTGAAAATAGAACTGAAAGATCTATGAACACAGTAAACACGGCTAGCAATAAACGAGTAAATATGAGATGAACTGATCATACCGTCCAGTAGGCCAGGTTAATGCCGCGGACTGAGATGCTCCCCAAAACCGTAATCGCCCTTCTCCCGGTGCAAGATCGCAAAGGATGGAGTTCCATAGGCCCGCTCACCCAAACGGCCGTGCATGCAGTCGATGGGATGGGATCACCGAAAGCAGCATCAGTGATAGGAACAATAGATGACGGCTAGAGTTATGCGCGAGGAGGAACTGAGTGCGCCGGCTGGAGTAACCAACGCCTCCAATATATAGGCCATTGGATAGGGAGTCATGGGCTTGGGCTTAAGCCGACGACCGTGTTGGCAAACAATTCACGGTACCAAGTCTTGGACAGTGGCACTTTCATTAGCGGCTCGTATTTATCTCACTAATTAACTGTTCCTGGCCAGCAAAAACAAAGCACACGCATGACATAGGTCTGAGCTCGGCTCGGTTCATTCACGAAACATGACACGCACTCGTTGCTTCAATGCCGGCTCCAGAGCGAGGTCGCGTCCGCTCTGGGCCGGCATGAATGCGGCTATAATGCTCAGGAGCAGCACTGACCGCTTCGAGCAGGAATGGGAGAAAGTGCGGGAGAGTGTTTTGGGTGGGTTCAGGATGTTCGACGCGTGGGCTTCCCCCCTCCCAGCGGGTTTGCTTCTGGTTTGCAGAAAAACGGACTTCTGGACCGGTCCGTGAACGGCTACGGGATGGGGCTAGATGGTAAAACACGTCCGGACAGGATGATCTGGATGGATGCGGAGGTTTGAGGGTCAATGTTGGAGATGACCCTTACCTAGGCAGCTCGATTCGATGCGTGCCTGATGAGATTATGTGAATCTTTGAGTCCTGTAGATGCATGTGTGCACCTGATTAATTGACCGTCGGACATCTTCTTTCGCTGTTCGCGCGCAATCGTACATGCATGTTTGTTGAGCCGTCACCGACCCTAGCTAGCTAGCTAAGTACGTAATACATACTCCCTCCGTTCGGAATTACTTGTCGCAGAAATGAATGTACCTTTCATGCATCCTAGTAGCTCGTTTTGCACCACCGGTCGAGCTTCAGAATTGATTTTAACTAACCAATCCAGTGACGTGGCTCTAGTGGTGACCCTAGTCGGGCCCACTCCCCCGTGGCGCGAACAGGAGAAGTAATTTGGCGGCACTGGCCGACACTCAAGAACCTCAAATTGTTTATTGCACGCGACGATTAGGCTAGCTATTGGCCAACACTGTTGCTGGGAGTCGCCTCACCTTCGTCGCATCGCATTTATTGATTAGCGAATTCCATCGTTTGCGTGCAGGACACGATCTGGTGCCGACCCACTAAAGAATGCAGCGTGCAAAAATGCTTATATGCGATCGACGTCGATGTTGCATTGAGCATGTACATCTACCTGATCATGCATCGCCGTCTCACCCTGTTTCGCATTGGTGCAGCACTGCAGCTAAGCTATAGCTTGTGTCGTCGTTCGTTCCGGAAAAAAAAAACCAGAAGGAAAAAAAACCTTGTGTCGTGTCATCGTCTTTGTCTTCCTCCTCTCTTGGATTGTCGTTCTCAATTTCAATCAGTCGGCCATTTGGCGCCTATCTCATCTCATGACCTGATTTCGCTTCTATCGTGTTTTCGTTTTCTTCAAATAGTTTCCATGGTTTTGGATATCCTGCTCAGTCATGATTATACTTTCTCACCATAATTATTAAACAAGTTAGTGGTCTTTTATGTCCTGCTCGTTTTCTTTTGCTGTTGATGCAATGGTACGTGTTTGTTGAGCCGTCCTTAGCCCTAGCTAGCTAGCACCCCCCTAATCTAATCATATTCATATCACCAAAATTGTTTTTTTAAAGGAGGTTCAAACCCCCGGCCTACCAAAATTGTTGACCTATGCATACTTGTACGCATCTTCATTCGCACCACCAATGGAGTTGGGGATTCATTTCAAGTGATGTAGCGGTCCACATGTGCAGGAGAACAAACCTGCCCAATTTGGCGGCACTGGCCGACACTCAAGAACACTAACTTGTTGATTGCTTGCACACGATACACACTCTCTCCTATAACTGTGTGAAATACCGAAACAGTACGAATAGCTAGGCTAGCCCACCTATTGGCTACTACTGTGGCAGTCGAGTGATAAGCGAATGCCATGATGCACCGTTTGCATGCTACGGAGCAGTTGTGGCTATGGTGTCGATCCGCTAAAGGAATGCAGCATGTGAAAAAATTTACTCCCTCCATCTCAAAATAAGTGACTCAACTTTGTACTAGCTTTCAGTATATGTGAGATCGATGTTGCATTGGCTTCGTACATCTACCTGATCATGTATCAGTGTCTCTCATCATATTTCGCACTAGCTAGTGCAACTAACTTGTGTCTTCTTCTTTTGCATTCTTGTTTTCAATCTAATTCATTTGTTGGCCTGCCTTCCTTCCTGTCTCAATCTCAGGGCCCCTATCTTATCTTCACTATTTTCTTTTTTAAACAAGAGGGCACCCTCTTTGATTTTTCATATATATATATATGAAAAAGAGAAATGTATACTTTTGGTCACTCATTTACCAAAGTCTATATCTAGTCCCTCAAGATATTTTGGGCCACATTTCATATCTCAAGTCCCAAAACTGGACAAGTTTCTGCCAAAACCAGAATGGGGCTGGCGTCTCCCTGATTTGAATTCCACTTTGCCATGTCGAGGTCAAGGTTTGCTCCAGTGCCACGTTTCTTCTTCTCGCTCCATGGTAGGCATTTTGTCAACCATCTTGTGATGCTTGGAGCATGCTCACACGTCTGCCCGGAGCTCGGCCGCGCGGACGCCCTAGTGCTCGCCTGCTGCGCACGCCTTCTCTCTTCCCGCATGAGACGTGCCTCCTTGTTGCCGAGTCTAAGCCTCTATATACCTATGTACTTCGAGGAAGAGATCGGTCCCCAGTTCATGCCGACGTCCACTCCGCTCGTCATGCACACGTTGCCAAGCCTCTAAACCCTATCCTAGAGCTCCACCTCGTCGCCATCTTCATTTTGACCGAAAGAATTAATGAAGGACTCCAGGAATCGCCGTCTCAGACTCTATCTTCCCTGCCTCCAGTCAAGCTCCACGCAAGCGATTAGGTGTCGTAGTTGAGACCAATCCTTTGTGCCACCTCCCTCGGCTCCCTGCAGTGTTGCGAAGGCATTTAGTGATGTCTTGTGTACATGCATGTCCTAGAGCACAACTAACCGCGAGTTGTCCCTCGGCGAGCCCGCTGCCAAGGACGAAGGCCATGGTGCCAAGCTCCAGCTCCACTTCCGTCTGCTTTGTCGTGTTCCTGGTGAGCAAGTGCTTCCTTTTCACCTCTTGCCGAGCCCTCTCTCTTCTCCTATCTCTCTCCACCCTAGCGCCGCCCATTGCAGACATCGCCACTGTCATGACTCTGACTGCCCCGTAGCTCCCCGTGTGTGACCACCTAGGTCCCGCACCATGTGTAGTACCTCCTCCCCTGCTCCTGCTCGTCCTCGGGTCATCGCATGGATGGAGGGCAGCGAAGGAGAAAATCACAGAGGGGACCATTCTCGGACCTGCAGCCGTACCTGTTAATGGTGTCCTGGACTAGGGGGTACTCTCCATGTCGTCTCCAGACCAGTAGGGCCGGGCCGAGGATCCCCGTGGCAGTTCATTAACGGGCCACTTTGAAGCGGCCCATGATGAATACAAGGAAGATTCCAGAAGCCTTGCCGTTCAAGACAAGGACTCTTCTCCATCGACGTAGCCGACTAGGACTCCTGTTATCCTAGGCCTCCGGTACATTCTATAAACCGAGCCTAGGCTAGTCGATAGATCATTGGAATCTTACACACGATCTCATGGTATATCAACATGTAACTTGTACTTCCCCCAATATCAGTACAATCGAAGCAGGACTTAGGGTATTATCTCTTCAAGAGAGCCCGAATTTGGCTAAATCCATGTGTCTCTTGTTACCATCGCACCAAGGGTACCAGCTGGGGACCTCCTACCCGAGATCTGCTGGATTTGACTCCATCACTTGTCGCATGTCAGGTTGCAAAGTCGTGCTTGTTGCACTGCACCTCGCCGTCGTGCTCACATCACGAGCTACATTGCTAGTTTCCACATGAATGCTCCGCTAGCACCGCACACAACCCCCATGCACCTCATCGTGGTAGAGATTGCAATAGCCTGGAGCGACATGCACGCCCACCTCGTGGAGAAGGCGTTGGTGTGAATGATGTTGGTCGCTCCATGACAGCCGACAAGGTGCGCTTCATCCAACGTGGCAAGTGTGAGAGAAAACCACTCACACGTGGCCAGTTTTCCCCTCTAATCTAGTTTTCGACTAAACATATTCGGATTTGAAACTTGAGGGACAAAATGTGAACCAAAAAACCTTGAGGGGCAATATGTGTCAAAGAAAATTTTGAGCGACACCTAAGAGACGAAAAATATACTTTTGTCGTATGGAAAACAATGTTCATTGCTCCTACTTCACCATTACCTTTTTTGTTTTCTTTAAGTTGTTTCCCTGGTTTTAGTTGTCCCTGGTCGACATTGACTTCATTTTCTCATGATAATTGAGTTTTTATCTTTGGTATCTTAGCGATATTAATATATTCCCCTTGTTGGAAAAAAATCTTCTGAGGAGATGATCCTTTGAGTAACTTTAGCTGATATAATTAAGGTCCTCTATCTAGAAGGTATAGTTGTCTAAAAGTTTCTATTTATAACCATGATTGTTTTAATAGGATACAATGTATTTTGTTTAGATCGGGGTACAAAGTTTAATTTTCGAGAATTAGATTCGGGGTACAGAGTGAGTGTAACCCTTTGAAACTATGCAGATGGGCGATTCCTATTTGCTGCTCCACGCGTCCGTTATTGTGTATTTTACAAACAAGCACTGAAGCGCCCCCGCACTTGGCCGGCACATCTAGTGTTTTTTTTCCTGTGTTTTAATCCAAAAAAGCAAGTGGGCTGACTTGGAATCGAACCCACGACCTCCCTCACCAAGGTACACTGCTGTAAACACCCTACCATCCAGCGGGATTTGGTAACGTTCCACTTTTTCCTTTTTATATTCTTTCCTTATTCCTTTTCCTTTTATTCCATTTTCCTTTTCTGTTTTTTTCTTCTTCCTGGTTAAATGAATTTGTTTTGCAAGTATATGAAGCTTTTCTTCAAATCGATGGATTTTTTTGGAATTCTATGAACCTTTTTCAAATTGTTTAACCTTTTTTCAAATCTGTGCACTTTTTTTGAAATTCATGAACTTTTTTTCAATTTCGATGAACTTTTTTTCAACTTCAATGAACTTTTTTCAAAATCCCCGAACTTTTTCCCAATTTCTGATGAACTTTTTTTCAAAATTGACAAAATTTTTCTTTTCAAAATCAATGAACGTTTTTGAAAATTGATGAATTTTTTTCAAGTTTGTAAACATTTTTGAAAACGATGAATTTTTGTCTAATTCGTGAGATTCTTGAACTGTTTTTTATTTCATGATTTGTTCTGAAATCTATGAACTTTTCAAATTTTCTTCATATTTTTCCCCCAAAAATTCACGTTTTTCTAAAAGCTATATGAAGCAAATAGCGTGGCTACAGTTATATTCTTAAATAGTTCGCGTTGTAATGATTCACTAACGCCTGGTTGGTCTAGTTGTTAGATGGCCGCGTTTACCGTGCATATAGTGGACTTTGTCATCACTGACAGAATCTAAGAGAGGCCAACCTTAGATACTTTACCAATTACCACTTTGAGGCCCACCTTAGAAGATACTTGACCTATTCCCGCTAGGCCCATCAGCCCACAGGCGCCTCTTTCCCCAATCTCAGCAGAATCACGGCAGCAGCAACTCCTCCTCCCCTTCCCCACTGCCTCCGCCTCCGCCTCCGCCTCCGATCGATCCCACTGGAGCACCACCCGCCGCCGCCGCGCGGATCGGACCGGAGCGGCGATGGAGGCGGTGAAGAGCCTCCTGAAGCCGAAGCCGACGCCGCAGCAGCAGCTCCGCGAGTGGCAGCGCCGCCTCCGCAACGAGGGCCGCAACATCGAGCGCCAGATCCGAGGTTCCCCCCTATCCCTCTCCCCGATTCGATCCAATCCAGGGCTCTGGACCCTCAACTGGCTGCTGATTTTTGGTTTGGGGGCTGGTGCGCAGACGTGCAGAAGGAGGAGAAGAAGGTGGAGAAGGCGATCCGGGACGCCGCCAAGCGCGGCGACATGGGATCCGCCAAGGTAACCTGCCTACATATATACTCTGCGCCATCGATCGATTTGGGCTGCTATATGTACTCCGCGTGTGATTTACTGATCTTGTTTCCTCTGCTGGTGATGCTTCTTCCTCAAGGCGCTGGCCAAGGAGCTGGTGCAGTCGAGGAAGGCGGTCAACCGCCTCTACGAGAACAAGGCCCAGCTCAACTCCATCTCCATGCACCTCGGCGAGATCGTCGGTAATGGACACTGCCTACCTCGTATCTTTCTTTCTAGATAGCATTCTACTATGGTAGTAACATGTAATTTACAGCTGCCTGTTCATGGTGCTATACAAACTCTGAAAATTGGTACTTCAGTCAAATGTGCCTCCTTTCTAAATAACTGTGCGCCTCGGCGAGCTCGTCGGTAACGAACAGTGTCTACTGACCTTGTATCATTCTATACTAGTATACATAGCATCCAAATACAGTGTCCTGTTCACTGGTATAGATATAGCTGACTTGAACTGAAACGACCTGTAGAATTCCTCGTTGCTTGACTATGAGTTTGCCAGTTTGGCAAACAAGAATTTATAAAATTAGCATGGTTTAGCTTATTGAAAAACAGGATTAGCTTCCTTTGTTTCGTTCTGAATTCAGGTTTGTATTGATGATCCTGGTTCAGTTATCTGTGTTTCCTTTCTAAACAACTGTGTTAATCTTCATAGTTGTGGCCGAAATTCCACACCTAGGTGCAAAGTTAACTTCTGATGTTCATGATGCTATACAAACTCTGAAAATTGGCTTGGTCAAATGTGCTTCCTTTGTAAACAACTGTGCACCTCAGCGAGATCGTTGGTAACAAACAGTGTCTACCTCGAATTGTTCCATACTAGTATAGATAGGATCCAAATACAGTGTGCTGTTCACTGGTATAGATATAGCCTCCAAGATGCAAAGATAACCTTTATTTACTATAGCACAGTAGGAGCCTCTCCTACTGTTCTCAGCTCAAAAAATCTGCGCTAATCTTCATAGTTGTGGCTGAAATTCCACACCTAGATGCAAAATTAACCTCTGCTGTATCGGGCTTCAAATTTATGTGGATCAGGAGTAGGGCCAGAGGGAGAAGTTATAAATACAGGAAAGATACTAATGTGCACATTAATATGGAGATTTTGTTCCTACCTGGTATTTAATCTTACTTGTGAATATATACCAGCCAGCGTACTTGCAAGTGCTATTGCTTATGAATTCTTTGACATGAATTTTGTTTTTTCAACATAAGACTTAAACTGAAATGAACATGTACCATTCCTTGGTGCTTGCCTAGAAGTTATTATGGCATGGCTTAGCTTATGGAGAAGTAGGATTAGGTTCTTTCGTTTATTCTGACGGAAGGTTTGTACTAACGACATGCTGTGCTTTGTAATCTTGTAGCTACTACCAGGACAGTAGGACATTTGTCCAAGAGCACCGAAGTGATGAAGCTTGTGAACAATCTTATGAAGGCCCCAGAAATAGCTGTCACCATGCAGGAATTCAGCAAAGAGATGACAAAGGTATATACCAAAAGACCTCTTTTGAATGTTTCTCTTGTGTTTTGTACCGGTACCGGTTTTGGCTTCATCATTGCTGTGGTGCAGGCTGGTGTTATGGAGGAAATGGTTAATGATGCCATGGATTCAGCACTGGACGATGAGGACATGGAGGAGGAGATCGAGGAGGAGGTTGATAAGGTCCTCTCTGCAATTGCTGGGGAGACTGCATCCCAGCTTCCTGATGCTGTCCGCAAACAGAAGGAGAAGGTTACAGTAGCTTCGACAAGTGAACCTGCACAGGTAATACTCTCATGCTTGACCTGCACATTTTTGCAATCATCAGGCTCTTTGGTATCCGGAGTAGTCACCTTACAAGTACCTTTCCACCGTGTGCAGAAATCTGCTGTAGCTGAATCAGTTGATGACGATGAGGATGATCTAGAAAAGATAAGGGAGAGGCTGGCCAAAGTGAGGTCGTAAAAGGCGCTGACGTGTACAATATAGTCCATTTGATAATGTATGGGTGGGGATACACTGTTTGACAGATGACGCCCTTGTCACCGACAAACTGGTCACCCGCATTCACAAACTTAAAGTTGTTTGATCTCTGTTTTAACTTGTATGAATCACCGCCCGTAATGTATTTTGTTGGTCTCTGTACTTGTTGTGAATACAATACGTGCATACAGATATTGTGTTATCAGACTATGTCAGTAATCCATCAGAATGCACTCAACTATTTATCATGAGCTGAGAGCTGAAAAGGCTGAAGGCCTGAACTTGTACTTTGTTGTTTTACTTTGCTTCTACACAATGATGTCTTCAGTTCAGTTTTGCAGGATTCCCCTGTCATTAGTCAGGAAGGACTGAAAAGGCTTAGCGAGCAAGCTGGGCAAGGTGAGGAGTTAACTAGCAGTTCTGTTGTGCAGAGATGGCCGGCTATGGATTCATCGGGCACATAGACTAAGCACACGAACGAGCAGAAACGGTATGTACTTGTGCTAGCTCATCATGATCTCAGCTTGTAGAAACTAGAAAGTAGGCTAGGAAATGAGGCCAGCTAGAATTGGCTATGTCTTGATCATCCCAATTTGCCAGCATTTGTAAACAATGCATTGACACCTTCATTTGGTGAAATGATTGACTTTTTTCTTACTTTCAATGCCATTACATGTTCTTGTTAAACCGTAGCAACGCAGGGGTATGTCACTCCCTACTAGGAGTAGTAGTGCCATCATCATCGATCCATGCATGGATAGTCGACCAGTGATGTATGACAGAAATTGCTGTGCAAGGAAAGAAAACATTAAAGAGCTGACCATACATGTGAACATAGGTACATCACGTTCACTGCACAATGGTAAATAAGCTCCAAAGTAACATGCATGGACGGCAATGTCATACCCCAGCGCCGCCGTGGGTCTGGTCAGGGATTCTGACCCGGGAGGGGCTCGCACAAGTTCTTGCAGGTGACCTGGCAAGGGGTGAACAACTGGTTCACGCAGGTCTGGCCCGCCCCTGGAGCAATGGCGCAGAGCACGCTGCACATCTTCTCCGCAAAGGCGTTGCACGCAGGTATGCATGCTGTGCGGCATGCCGTCCCTGCACTAGGGCAAGCTAGGGGTTGTCCGTCGACGTAGGCCATCGCCGGCTGGCCTACAGCAGACATGAGGATGACCACCAGTACCGCGCAGATGGCCGCCATCTTAAGCGCGGATGCGGCCATTGATCCTACTTACGACGGAGTGGCTGGGCTGGTTGGGTACCTACTACGTAGGAAAGATGGTGCAAGAAGATGGATCGGGAACTGGGAATGTGTGGTGCCCATATGAGAACAGGGCGTGCTCTATTTATAGGCAACAAACGCGCACACATGGAACTGGAATCACGGAGTATGTGTATGCAGTATCATTATTCATCCAGCCCGCTACATATTCAAAATTAGAGAAATCGGTTCTAGCTGGATTGTGTACGTAGTAGTGGCGTTAGTTTAATCTGTAATGGATCATCACTTTGTCGGGGCTTTGTGGGACGCTGATCCGCATTCCTAATCATGCACCTTTGCGTGTTGACTTCATCACCTCAAGTGGACTATGCAATTCATTAGTGACCATTCATGTATTGAGCTGAGTTGCCAGCCAAAAACTAATCAATCACGGGATCACATGTCCCCTTACTCTATGATTTCCCCTGATCTTTGCTTGATCTGCAATGAACAGGAGATGTAAGCTGCTTAGGCATATGGTGCTGGTTAAATTCAGGGGTTTTATTGCAACTCATCTTCTAATTAAATCTGGTAAGTTTGTTCTTTGATCTCAGCATAATACTAGTTTGTTTGAAGCGTGGAGTAACAGATCTTTCAAGAGTTCATGGACAGCTAAGTTGGCAGCCAAGATCCATATAATAATGTGGCTGATATGGGTACCCACTAAAGATAATATGAGCATGATCTAAAAAAAAAGATAATATGAGCAAAATGGGCTGGGGAGGAGATTTGCCTTGTAGATTTTGTCATCAAAATGAATCGGTTCGCCATTTATTTATTTTTATGATCAGAATGAATCGGTTTAGTTTAGATTATCTGATCGGAATGAATCAGTCCACCATTTATTTATTTTCATGCCCAGCTGCAAAATATATGTGGGGTATAGTTAGCTTTATGATTGGGGCGGGCGATAGACTAGAGAATTTCAGCAATTTTTTCCACTGGATTTCTAGGAATATGAACATATCAGCAAATTTACAATAAGTTTTTTTTGCGATGGAAAAATTTGTATTACTCAATCAGGTGGTAGTTCTTCCCTACATAAAATAGGGATGTTTACAGGTCCAACGAAGCCACAGTTCTAGCTTCCATTCTACCTATATTTGGTCAAGTATGACTAATTAATATTATTCTGAGATCTCCTGATATTTTTTGAAAGAGAGATCTCCTGATATGAGTAAATACAACTTCCCTGTCTTCCATGAGCTGCTTCAGTTCAACTCTTGGACAAGTTGCATGCCTTGATCTGTCTCTTTCCTTGGGGTTCACCATGTGTATCAGTTGGATGCTCTCTGGCTCCATACCACCCTGAGCTTTTGGTTTGATGATTTGCTCCCAAGCTAACCAATGCGTTTTCCTCAGCAATAGTTCTTTACCAAGAAGTTGGAGTCGGTACATTGTGCAATTCCATGTTGATCCGAATCAATCCATATGCTCCCATCTTTAATAATATTTCAGCTAAAAGCATACATGTACTATAATGTGCTTCCCCATGGGTATCTGGTAACCACGTACGTAGGGGTATAATCAGCAATTTGACAGCATAAGCAATAAGGAAGCCAAAATATAAAAGTATTTCCAAGGTTGCAGGGTATGATTGATTAATTAATCTTTCCAAATCTAATCCTGGTTCGTTGGAACCATATAAGCCCATACCCAGAACTCCGATTAAGAAAAAAATGGAACCGCCTGCAGTATGCAAAAGAAAACTTGTAGCTGAATATAGGCGCCTCTTCCCCCCCCCCCCCCCCCCTAGTAGAAAAAGGCCCATTTGTCCCGGTTCATAAGGCCATTTGTCCCGGTTCATAAGGCCCATTTGTCCCGGTTCGAGAACGGGACAAGGGTCGGGATAAAGCCCAACACCTTTAGTCCCGGTTCTTATACGAACCGGGAAGATGGGGCTCCACGTGGCCGTGCGGCGAGCCCAGAGAGGAGGACCTTTAGTCCCGGTTGGTAACACCTACCGGGACCAAAGATCATCCACGTGTCAGCAGCTCAGGAGCTGGGATTTTTGTTTTTTTTTGAAGGGGGGGGGGGGGGGTTGGGGGTTTTGTAGGGTTAATTTAGGGGTTTCATATATTGTGTTAGCTAGCTAATAGCTAGAGAGAAGTGTCCTCTCTTATCTCCGTGCTTGGTCGATGCTACGTACTATACGTATAGAGAGGACTCGACACGCTAGCTAGTAAGCAAATGAAGGAAACCATTAAGTACACAAGATCGTCATGAACATATACAGAGAGAAGTGATCAACCTCCTCCTTCTCCGAGAGATTGGTCGAACAACAAGTTTTCGTATATCTATCCGACGCTACTAGCTACATATATACAATATAAGATCTCTTACAATCCCTAACATTTGATATCAAGTTCCACATGGTATTCTCCGGCTGGATTGATGACGTGGTCAAGAAAGAATCCCGCCAATTCCTCTTGAATTGCTTTTATGCGATCTTGTGATAGGAGTTCATTCCGCATCTGTCAAATCTAATTTGAAGAAGGGGGTCAATACATATATATGAATGAAACTCAACACAAATGATGGTAATAAAATAAAATTGTGAATATTATTGTTTACGCACTTCATATTATTTTTCAGAGTAGCCCCGCTTAGAGGTCGTCGCGTTGTAGATGTACTCGCAAACGTAGTATCCACAAAAATTATTCCCGCCTTCCTGCCACAACCACTTTACGAGAAATAAAGGTCAATCAAACTGATAATCAAGCATTATAAATGGTATTGATGAAACTAGCTAGAATCAATGGGAGATGCGCTGAACTAGCTAGTAGTACTTACTTTCGGGTGTGTAAATCGCAGCTCCCCCGACAGTCCCGGAGCTTCTGTGGTGAACACTTTTCAAACCATGCGAGACAAAGAAAATAATTACTTGATATCAGGAAATGACCAAAGTTGCCGATATGGTGCGATAATGATCGATTGAACTTACTTCTGGAGCATTTCAGTCATGGCCGCATACTCCTTGGGATCTTTTCGTCTTGAGTCTAAGACGGTTACTAGTCCCTGCTCAAGCTTAATCTCTAGGAGAATAAAGTGAAAGCTGTGCACGCATGCATAACTCATCAATTACATTACTATAACCTCGAGTAATAAGGGAAACCGAATATGCAGAAGACAGTAACACTCACTTGAAGTTGTAAGAAAAGAGTATTTTATCTTTGTTTTGATTTTTAAGCAACGATTGTAGCAAGTTGGCCTCGGTTTCTTTCGCATGATATGTAACCGTCCATTCATCTATGAGATTTGTGTTAATGGACCCAATATCATAGATTTGTGCATTTCTGCATTCCACGATCTTCAATCTGCATAATATAGTGAGGATAATTATATATACATGCAATGAAAGAGCTGAGCTATATATAGAGACTTAGTTACATAAGTATAGTACTTACAGACAGTAGCAAGTGATGATTATTTTATCGAGGTCCTTTTGATTGAAAAACTGGAAGAACTCCTCAAATGGAACAGACAACAGATCAATTCCAACGAGGTCGTGCTCCTCTTTAACTCTCAGCGTCAAAATATCCTTCCCAGACTTGCAGGTGTCCATGTACCACTTATGGAATCTTCGCATCATCGTTGTTAGAGGAGGATCACCAGGTCTGACGAGAGGCTTCCCGTACTGGTATTTGTGTTCGTCCACCTTCATTGTATCAAAATGTGCATCGTCGGGCAGGTAATCACCAGGATTGGTACCGGGCAGCATCCCCGGCAGATTTGCGACGATATCGCTAGACACCTTGAGCGGGGGGCACGATTGGTTTGTCTGTTCGCCGAGCTGGGGAATTTTGTTCCCTCTTCTTCGTTCTTGTAACCTTTTGTCACTTGAAGTAGTTCCTGACCGGCGCGCTCCTTCCACTGCCTTTTTCAGAGCGCGGACATGGTTGTCATCCGGCGGAGGCGGTGGTGGTCGCTTCAGGTTCTTCAAAGTGCGCTTCAATTTCACCGGATCCATCTTCTCCTCCGGAGGTGGATTTTTCTTTGCAAAAAAGTCCTTCACTTGGGCTTGACAGATCTCCGAGTTTTCCTCCTCGGTCATCTCGTATGGTAACTTCTCTAGAGGCTTGAGAGATGGACCGAATTTGTATTGCCTCCCGCCTCTGGCTGTACTGCTAGACGCCGGAGCAGCCGGAGCGGCTGCGGCTGTCTTCCTTTGTTGCTTACGAGGCGGAGAAGGAGGCGGAGTGCTACGACGCGCCGGAGCAGCCGGAGCGGCGGCGGCTGTCTTCCGTTGTTGTTGATGAGGCGGAGAAGGAGGCGGGCTGCTCGAACGCGCCGGCGCAGGCGGAGAAGGAGGCGGAGTGCCGCCACGCGCCGGAGCAGCTGGAGAAGGAGGCGGAGTGCCGCCACGCGCCGGAGCAGCCGGAGAAGGAGGCGGAGTGCCCTGATCACTCGCCAGAGGAGGAGGCGGAGGAGGAGGTGGAGTGCCCTGACTCGCCGGAGGAGGAGGCAGAGGCGTCCAGTTCGGAAGGTTGATGAGCTCCTTCCACCATAGACATAGAGTCTTCAGAGCAAGACCCAGCTGAGTCTCCCCTTCACCGGTAGGGTGGTCAAGCTCGAGCTCCTCAAATCCCTCCGTTATTTCATCGACCATCACAACAGCATAGCCTTCTGGAATCGGAAGGCAGTGAAAAGTTGCGCCGGGTTGAGGAGGTGCAACAGAGCCAACAGCCGCCTTGACTTTGAGGTGCTGCCATTGCGCCATAAGGTGGCAATCTTGAGCCTCCGTGATAGCATCCACGGGGTAGCTGGGAGCCGTGAAGTGAGGCTGCTGAAGGAGCTCGGTGGAAGCCACGCTGCTTCTCCACTGAGATGGCGGGGTAGCTTCTGGGGTAGCTTCGGCAGGTCGCTGCCTCTGAACTAGTGCTTGTTCCTCTAGCGCTCGTACCCTTGCATTCAGCTTCTGCAGTTCGGTCTGCTCCACTTTCCTCCTCCTCTCCCGGGTTTTGTAACCGCCTGCGCTGGAAAACCCTTCCTTCCACGCAACGGAGCCTGCCGTGCCTCGTGTTCGTCCTGGGTGCTCAGGATTCCCGAGGGCCCGTGAGCTCGTCGTTCTCTCTGTCGGGAACGAACGTCCCTTGCTGCGCTGCGGCGATATACTTCTGAAGCTTCTTGACGGGTATTTCAAGTTGCTCCTTCGTCCAACGGCACTTCCCTGTTTCAGGGTCCAAGGTTCCCCCAACCCCGAAGAACCAAGTCCTTGAACGGTTTGGCCAGTTCAATGTCTCTGGTTCGACCCCTTTATCAAGCAGGTCCTTCTCAACCTTGTCCCACAACGGCCGGGCTTTGAGGTAGCCACCTGACCCCGTGCGATGGTGATACTCCTTCTTTGCAGCATTTTTCTTGTTTGTCGCTGACATCTTCTTACTCTTCTCCGATGTCTTGTGGGCCACAAATGCGGGCCAGTGATCTCTTATCTTCTCAAATCGGCCGGTGAATTCTGGAGTCTTCCCTTTGTCGATAAACATTGATTTTAACTCATTCTTCCACCTCCTGAATAGATCTGCCATCTTCTTAAGAGCATGAGCCTTGACCAATGGCTCTATAACTGGCTTATCCGGATCCTCCTCTGGCGGTAGGGTGAAATTTGCCTTCAGCGCGGTCCAAAGATCATCTTTCTGTCTATCGTTGACAAAAGACACTTGAGGGTCTTCGCTCTTAGGCTTATTCCATTGGTGGATGCTGATCGGGATCATGTCCCTAACAAGAACCCCGCACTGAGCAGAAAATGCTTCCTTGGTCCGGCTGGGTTCAATCGGTTGGCCATCGCCCTTGATTGCTGTGATCGTGAACCTTTCATCCTAGCGCAACCTTTTCTTCGGGCCTCGTCTCGTTACCGAAGTTCCGCTCGATCCGGAGGGCTAGAAAAGAAGAAAGAAGAGAGTTAATATGTGTACATACCAAAACAATTAATGCATCAACTAGCTAGTCAGCACAGGCTTAATTAATATATATACCTCGCTGGACTTTGCAACATCTCCTTCCTCCGTTCGCTCACCGGAGCAGTCATCACGGTCTCCTTCTTCCACCGGCATTCCGTCACCGGAGCCATCATAATCATGTCCTTCCACCTCCATTGTTCGATCACCGGAGCCTGCTTCACCCTCTCCTTCCAGACCATCGGTGTCGTTGAGAAACGACAAGACATCACCTCCGCCGAGGATTATGTCCCCCAACAACTGTTCTGCTTCGATGTCTCGGTGCTCCATAGTTTCTGCAAATATTACAACATGGCAATTAATATACAAACATGACAGATGGATATATTAGTGCAAACGTAGACCTAGCTAGCTCGACGCTTCTATGGTTTGGGGTGGCCACGACAACGCTTCTAGGGTTTGGGGTGGCCTAAGCAACGCTTCTAGGGTTTGGGGTGGCCTCGACAACGCTTCTAGGGTTTGGGTCGGACCGCCTCTCTCATGAATGTCCGACGTCCGGACCGACAAGCGATTTAACAAAATGACGCCATTCTGGATGTGCAGAAAATGGTCCATATTTTTCCTGATCTCATCTACCCTTCTATATGTCACGTTGTCTAGTGTCAAAGAATTCAAGAAAACCTTGACTTCATCATTAGCCAGAAATGACAGGCGTATAATGGTACGAAGCTCTTCAAAGTTGTTTTGGAACGGAGTTCCCGATAGGATAATTAGCTTTTTGGTACAAAGTTCAGCAAGAGCCTTCCGAATATCGCTATTTGGAAGGCCTTTGCTGAAATTCGTACCAAAAAGCGAATTATTCTACCAGGAACTCCATTCCAAAACAACTTTGAAGAGCTTCGTAGCATCATATGCCTGTTACTTCTGGCAAATGATGAAGTCATGGATTTCTTCAATACTTTGACAGACAACGTGACATATAGAAGAATATATATATAGATGAGATCAGAAAAAAAATTTGGATCAACTTGTGCACATCCATAATGGGGGCATTCTTGATAAATCTATGTCAAAAGTCAAACTTGACATATGATCAAATATTGTTGCATATGTCAAAATTCAAACTTTGACATATGATCAAATATTGCATATGTCAAAATTCAAACTTTGACATATGATCAAACTTTGATATATGATCAAATGTTGCATATGTCAAAATTTAAACTTTGACATATGATCAAACTTTGATATATGATCAAATGTTGCATAAGTCAAAATTCAAACTTTGACATATGATCAAACTTTGATATATGATCAAATGTTGCATATGTCAAAATTCAAACTTTGACATATGATCAAACTTAGTAACTTTCGAGAGAGGGGGTTGGGTGGACTCGAGAGTTTGGTCGGGCGAGAGGGGGTTGATCGACGTCCCCCCCTAATGTCGAAGTTATCGGGGATACGTTTTGAGAGAAAACTTTCTATTAACATCATTTTAACTTAGTAAACGATGAAGCCGATGCCAATGTGATGATAGAGCCGATGCCAATATTTTCATTTAACAAAAAAACTACCTTCAAAAAAAGACTTGCTTCGCCGCGGGTGCTCGGTGCGACGTGGACTCGGTGGAAAAACTTTCTGAAAATGCGGTGGTGGCTGGGCCGGGCGGTTTTCTTTTCCTTCTTCAGTTTTTTCCTTTATTTTTTCTTATATGTTTGTTTTCGTTTTCACTCTAGATTTTCGTACATATGAAAACAACGAAGTTTGTATACAAAAGTGCACATATACATCTCATACATGAACATATACACGTGAATATATACATGAACATATACATCTCATACATGAAAAAAACATATACATGAACATATACACGTATACATGCCCGTAAAAAAAACAGAGCACGCGGCGACGGGGAGCAGGGGAGGGAATGGGTGGCTCACTGTGGGGGGGCGCAGCGATGGCTTGATCGGCGACGAGGACGGCGGGCTCGGGGGGGGGGGGGGGCGAGGGTGCGACAAGGGCGGCGGGCTCGAGGCCAGCGACGAGGACGGCGCGCGGCGAGGGCGAGGGCGAGGGCGCGTCGGCGACGAGGACGGCAGGCCCGAGGCCGGCGACGAGGACGGCGCGCGGCGAGGGCGAGGGCGCGGGCGAGGGCGAGGGCGCGAGGGCGCGTCGGCGAGGGCTCGGTGGCGTCGTGCTGTTCGGCGCGACGGCGTTGGGGGGAAGATGAACTGGGACTGGAAAACGCTAAGTGTGGGCTTATATACATGAAGCTTTGGTCCCGGTTCGTGACACCAACCGGGACCAATGCCTACCTTTGGTCCCGGTTCGTTCCACCAACCGGGACCAAAGGTCTCTTTTCAGCAGCCCAAAGGGCGGGAAACAGAGACCTTTGGTCCCGGTTGGTAGCACCAACCGGGACCAAAGGGGGGCATTGGTTCCGGTTGGTGCCACGAACCGGGACCAAAGGTGAGCATTGGTCCCGGTTCATGGCACCAACCGGGACCAATGGGCTTGCACATCGGCGTGGTGGTGGCAGTTTAGTCCCACCTCGCTAGTTGAGAGCGCCCCGCACCGGTTTATAAGCTCGACTGCCTCATCCCCATTGAACTCCTCTGAACTGCAGGCCTATGGGCCTAATCTGACACTGCTATGCCTGTTGGCCTGCTGGGCCTTCTGCGGGCCTGAATCCTGGCCCAATTAGCTGGGCTTCTAGTCGTATTCAAGCCGTGGTGGTCCAGTAGGTGCCATTTTTTTTTGTTTTCTTTTTTGCTTTATTTTTTTTGCTTTTTTTTTGCAGTTTTCCTGTGATTCTTTTTGCTGTTAGGTCACAAAAATTATAGACTTTCTGTTAGTGCCATTAATTGTCAAATTTGATAGTTTAAATTTGAATTCTTTAAATTGTGTGAATCACTAGTTTGTGAATAACTTTACTATAAAATAGATTTTGAGTGATTCTTTTTCCTACTATTTAATATTATTGTGTTTTATACATTATATTAAATTTGGTAATTTTTAGGTTATTTTAAATGTCTGTTTTAATCAAGAACAGATTTTTGTATTTTAGTTTGCTATTAAAGTTTCTAACAAAAATTTCTTTATGAAAATTCATTTTGCCATTAATGTTTTGAACAGAAAATACTTTGATAATTTTAGTTGCATAAATTTTATATAATTTTAGTTTAAAAACTACTAGAGGTTTATAAAAGCTTTTTAGTTGATTCCTTTTGCTATTAGAGTTTTATATAAGCTTTTTAGTTGATTCTTTTTGCTATTGAAGAATATTATAGTTTTGTTTTAGTTGATCGTAACAGAATATTTTAATTGATTATTTTAAGTTCATTCTTTTTGCTATTAGTTCATTCTTTTTGCGCTAAATGACCCTAAAATTGAAAAGCACTACAAATGAACTCTGAAAAGGTTGAAAGTTGGCATGGTATCATCATTTCACCCCCATAGCATGTGCTAAAAAGTTGAGAGGGTTACGGCAAAAACTGGATGCACTTCGTGTACAAAACGGGCAATCTCTTTCGAAGTATCGGGGTTTCGAACGAAAACTCGTCTGTTACAAAGGGATTTCATTTTTTTGAACTTATTTGAACTCCAAACTTTTTGTGTGTTCATAATGCATCATTCAAAGCCACATCATCAATTTTCAACCCTTTCTGACTTCATTTGTTATTTTTCATGCATTTACTAATTTTTTTGAGCTATATGACCCTGAAATTGAAAAGCATTACAAATGAACTCTCAAAAGGTTGAAAGTTGGCATGGTATCATCATTTCACCCACATAGCATGTGCTAAAAAGTTGAGAGGGTTACGGCAAAAACTGGATGCACTTCGTGTACAAAACGGACAATCTTTTTCGAAGTATCAGGGTTTCATACGGAAACTCGTCTGTTACAAAGGGATTTCATTTTTTTGAAATTATTTGAAATCCAGACTTTTTGTGTGTTCAAAATGCACCATTCAAAGCCACATCATCAATTTTCAACCCTTTCTGACTTCATTTGTTATTTTTCATGCATTTACTGATTTTTTTGAGCTATATGACCCTGAAATTGAAAAGCACTTCAAATGAACTCTGAAGAGGTTGAAAATTGGCATGGTATCATCATTTCACCCACATAGCATGTGCTAAAAAGTTGAGAGGGTTACGGCAAAAACTGGATGCACTTCATGTACAAAACGGACAATCTGTTTCGAAGTATCAGGGTTTCTGGAAACTCGTCTTTTACAAAAGGCATTTCATTTCTTCACATGTAACTGCAGTGATATTCTAGATCAAAGGCATCATCATAATAGTTGTGGAGAGAAAGTCTTCACTTTTTCTTCATTTGTGTCCTTTGCTTATTGCGCCGTAACCATGGATATTCTTCATCGCTTAACAGGGTGCTTGGGTCAGCCTTGACTTTGAAGGGAGGAATTTCATGAAACTTTTCATAATCTTCAGACATGTCTGTCTTGCCCTCCAATCCCACGATGTCTCTTTTTCCTGAAAGAACTATGTGGCGCTTTGGCTCATCGTATGATGTATTCGCTTCCTTATCTTTTCTTTTTCTCAGTTTGGTAGACATGTCCTTCACATAGAAAACCTGCGCCACATCATTGGCTAGGACGAATGGTTCGTTTGTGTACCCAAGATTGTTCAGATCCACTGTTGTCATTCCGTACTATGGGTCTACCTGTACCCCGCCTCCTGACATATTGACCCATTTGCACTTAAACAAAGGGACCTTAAAATCATGTCCGTAGTCAAGTTCCCATATGTCCACTATGTAACCATAATATGTGTCCTTTCCCCTCTTGGTTGCTGCATCAAAGCGGACATCGCTGTTTTGGTTGGTGCTCTTTTGATCTTGGGTGATCGTGTAAAATGTATTCCCATTTTCTCGTATCCTTTGTAAGTCAATACAGTCGAAGATGGTCCCCTGGACAACGAGTACAGCTCATCAGAAACAGTGTTGTCACCTCTGAGACGTGTTTCCAACCAACTGCCGAAAGTCTTGATGTGTTCACATGTAATCCAGTCGTCACACTGCTCCGGGTGTTTGGAGCGCAGAATGTTCTTGTGTTCATCGACATACGGGGTCACCAAGGTAGAGTTCTGTAGAACTGTGTAGTGTGCTTGAGACCAAGAATGCCCGTCCTTGCATATTATTGAGTCCCCTCCTAGCGTGCCTTTTCCAGTCAGTCTCCCCTCATACCACGATTGAGGGAGACCAATCTTCTTAAGGTCAGGAATGAAGTCAACACAAAACCCAATGACATCCTCTGTTTGATGGCCCATGGAGATGCTTCCTTCTGGCCTAGCGCGGTTACGGACATATTTCTTTAGGACTCCCATGAACCTCTCAAAGGGGAACATATTGTGTAGAAATACGGGGCCCAGAACGACAATCTCATCGACTAGATGAACTAGGACGTGCGTCATGATATTGAAGAAGGATAGTGGGAACACCAGCTCAAAACTGACAAGACATTGCGCCACATCACTCCTTAGCCTTGGTATGATTTCTGGATCGATCACCTTCTGAGAGATTGCATTGAGGAATGCACATAGCTTCACAATGGCTAATCGAACGTTTTCCGGTAGAAGCCCCCTCAATGCAACCGGAAGCAGTTGCGTCATAATCACGTGGCAATCATGAGACTTTAGGTTCTGGAACTTTTTCTCTGCCATATTTATTATTCCCTTTATATTCGACGAGAAGCCAGACGGGACCTTCATACTGAGCAGGCATTCAAAGGAGATTTCCTTCTCTTCTTTGGTAAGAGCGTAGCTGGCAGGACCTTCATACTGCTTTGGAGGCATGCCGTCTTTTTCGTGCCAACGTTGCAGGTCCTCCCGTGCCTCCGGTGTATCTTTTGTCTTTCCATACACGCCCAAGAAGCCTAGCAGGTTCACACAAAGGTTCTTTGTCACGTGCATCACGTCGATTGAAGAGCGGACCTCTAGGTCTTTCCAGTAGGGTAGGTCCCAAAATATAGATTTCTTCTTCCACATGGGAGCGCGTTCCTCAGCGTCATTCGTAACAGATAGTCTGCCGGGACCCTTTCCAAAGATTACGTGTAAATCATTGACCATAGCAAGTACGTGATCACCGGTACGCATGGCGGGCTTCTTCCGGTGATCTGCCTCGCCTTTGAAATGCTTGCCTCTCTTTCGACATTGATGGTTGGTCGGAAGAAATTGACGATGCCCCAGGTACACATACTTCCTGCATTTGTCCAGGTATATACTTTCGGTGTCAGCTAAACAGTGCGTGCATGCGTGGTATCCCTTGTTTGTCTGTCCTGAAAGGTTACTGAGAGCAGGCCAATCATTGATGGTTACAAACAGCAACGCATGCAGGTCAAATTCCTCCTGTCTGTGCTCATCCCATACACGTACACCGTTTCCATTCCACAACTGTAAAAGTTCTTCAACTAATGGCCTTAGGTACACATCAATGTCGTTGCCGGGTTGCTTAGGGCCTTGGATGAGTACTAGCATCATAATGAACTTTCGCTTCATGCACAACCAAGGAGGAAGGTTATAGATACATAGAGTCACGGGCCAGGTGCTGTGATTGCTGCTCTGCTCCCCGAAAGGATTAATGCCATCCGTGCTTAAACCAAATCATACGTTCCTTTGGTCACCTGCAAACTCAGCCCGGTACTTTCTCTCGATTTTTCTCCACTGCGACCCGTCAGCGGGTGCTCTCAACTTCCCGTCTTTCTTACGGTCCTCTCTGTGCCATCGCATCAACTTGGCATGCTCTTTGTTTCTGAACAGACGTTTCAACCGTGGTATTATAGGAGCATACCACATCACCTTGGCAGGAACCCTCTTCTTGGGGGGCTCGCCGTCAACATCACTAAGGTCATCTCGTCTGATCTTATACCGCAATGCACCGCGTACCGGGCATGCGTTCAAATCCTCGTACGCACCGCGGTACAGGATGCAGTCATTAGGGCATGCATGTATCTTCTGCATCTCCAATCCTAGAGGGCATACGACCTTCTTTGCTGCGTACGTACTGTCGGGCAATTCGTTATCCTTTGGAAGCTTCTTCTTCAATATTTTCAGTAGCTTCTCAAATCCTTTGTCAGGCACAGCATTCTCTGCCTTCCACTGCTGCAATTCCAGTACGGTACCGAGTTTTGTGTTGCCATCTTCGCAATTGGGGTACAACCCTTTTTGGTGATCCTCTAACATACGATCGAATTTCAGCTTCTCCTTTTCACTTTCGCACTGTCTCCTTGCATCAACAATGACCCGGCGGAGATCATCATCGGGCACTTCGTCTGGTTCCTCTTGATCTTCAGCTTCACCCGTTGCAGCATCACCGTATTCAGGGGGCACATAGTTGTCATCGTCCTCTTCTTCTTCGCTGTCTTCCATCATAACCCCTATTTCTCCGTGCCTGGTCTAAACATTATAGTGTGGCATGAAACCCTTCTCAAGCAGGTGGGCGTGAAGGATTTTCCGGTCAGAGTAAGACTTCGTATTCCCACATATAGGGCATGGACAACACATAAAACCATTCTACTTGTTTGCCTCAGCCACTTCGAGAAAATTATGCACGCCCTTAATGTACTCGGAGGTGCGTCTGTCACCGTACATCCATTGCCGGTTCATCTACGTGCATTATATATAATTAAGTGTGTAAAAAACCATTACAAAACATCATAAATAGATAAGTGACCAAATTAGCTTTAGTAATGAATACATTTGCTTTGTCGAAATCCCTATAATGAGTATAGAAGTTCGTCATCACATTAAAACCGAAGTACATACATAGTTCTCATTGAACAACATATAGCTCTCCAGAGCATCTAATTAAACCATACATTGAAACTATGTAAAACATTTCAATGCAACAACAAATGCGATCATAATCGCAACCAAGGTAACAATTGATCCAATGGCATAATGATACCAAGCCTCGGTATGAATGACATATTTTCTATACTTTCTAATCTTGAAGCGCATTGCATCCATCTTGATCTTGTGATCATCGACGACATCCGCAACATGCAACTCCAATATCATCTTCCCCTCTTCAATTTTTTTCAATTTTTACTTCAAGTAATTGTTTTCTTCTTCAACTAAATTTAACCTCTCGACAATAGGGTCGGTTGGAATTTCCGGTTCACATACCTCCTAGATAAAAAAATCTATGTCACGTTGGTCGGCATAATTGTCATAAACAATAAATGAACCAAATAGTTATAAAATATAATATATACCACATCCGAATCATAGACAGGACAAGGGCCGACGGGGGTGGATACCAAAACCATCGCACTATATAATAACAAACAATAATAAAAGTAAGAAAATTAGACAAGTATCTATCTAAATCATACAAGTAAGAATTTTTTTCTTTTAGAAAGAAGATAAGAACAAGAGGCTCACCACGGTTATCCCGGGGACGAGATCGGCGCGGGCGATCGACGGCGGTGAAGACGGGGACGGGACGTGACGGACCGCTAAACCTAGACAAATCTTGAGGAAAATGGAGCTTGAAGGTCGAGCTTCGAGAGGAGAAAGCTTAACTAGTGTGGCTCGGGCATTTCATCAAACACCTCATGTGCATAGGAGGTGAGCTAGAGCACCACAAAGCTCTTCCCTCGCCGGCCAGAAAAAACAGAGCAGGGTGGAGTGCTCTGCTCGCCGGCGATGGGGTATATATAGCCACCTCATTGGTCCCGGTTCGTGCGTGGAACCGGGACTAAAGGCCCCCCTTCTGTCCCGGTTCAAGCCATGAACCGGGACCAATGGATGTGGGCCAGGAGCGAGGCCCATTGGTCCCGGTTCGTGCCAGGAACCGGGACAAATGGGTCCAGACGAACCGGGACCAATGCCCACGAGGCCCCGGCCGGCCCCCTGGGCGCATGAACCGGGACGTATGCCCCTCATGGGTCCCGGTTCGTGACTGAACCGGGACTAATGGGCAGGGCTGGCCCGAACCAAAGCCCTGTTTTCTACTAGTGCACATGGATAAAAGTAAGTAAACAGGAATTAATTCTAACTCCCACATGCTAAAAAAAGGTGGTCTCGTGAAGAAAATAATCCTATTTGACCACTATACATTGCGAGCATCAGGAGATAGAATAATCGTGAATTCCGTGTAATTGGCCCAGCTGCTACTCTCTGCAACTTCACATATCGTGCATGCTCTGAAAGCAAGTTGACCAAGGTGCTTCCTGAGATGATTTTTTATGTGCTTGCATCTTCCTTTTTATTTTTGAAAATAATGATACGCTTTATTCATTTGAAATAATGGTTACACTGTTAATGATGAAGTATCACTCATAGGCTCCTCAAACCAATCACAATTCGGAGAAACTCTAGCTAACCTAGCAAGTTTATGAGTAACTTTATTTCTTTCTCTATAACAATGTTCAAATCTAGAAATAGTGAAATTACATGTGCCTTTGCATCTTCCTTTTTTTTTTTGAGTCTATGTGCTTGCATTTTCCTGAAACACTAGGCAGGTCTCTGTCTCTCAAATGCAGCACGGATCTCAAAAGAAACAGCTGACAAATACAACCTCCCAAATTAGTTGGCCTAGATTTGTCTAGATATGGATGTATAATCTACACAGAGTCAGCTAATTCAGGACGGAGGTTGTAACATTCTTATATGCAGTAATGGAAGCATATGTTAATTCTCATGCCACATGAAAGTGATTCACCCTCGTCCTCTACATCATGGTTTTAGGGCAGAACCTATATACTGAATAAATAGACATCTGACTAGCACATCAATTCCCAAATGACCCAGGTAAGTGTATGACTGAAGCGTCGCTAGTCACGGGGCGTGTTGCCGTCCTGGCGCCGCCAAACAACCCACAAAAGCTACCATGGAGAAGCAGGCAAAGAGCACCAGCAGCAGCGGCGTCGTCCTCGTTCCAGAGAGGCCGGCTGGTGTGCCAGGCGAGCTCGCTCCCATGCCGCTGCCTGTACTAGGCGACGCAGGGTATTGGCAGCTTCCAGAGCCTGCCAGATCAAGTTTGTTGAGACAAGTCGTGAGATCAAATGAAGATATAAGGTAAGACGACCGACGTGTACGACGTACAGGTTAATTACGGTAGATGGAATAAGAGGTTACTTGGGTCTGTGGAGGTGAGGGTGGCCGCGCCGCCAAAGTCGCAGGTGGTGCCGCCGCGGCCGATGGCCTTGGCTTTGGCGTTTTGGTAGTAGCTGTTGGCGGCGAAGGAGCAGCGCGTCGCCACCGTGTCCGTGTTGGTGTGGCACTGCCCGCCGGGAGCAGCGGGGCGCATTCGGCGCCGTGGCCGCACGCGTAGTCCAGCGTCCTCTGCAGCGCCGCCGCCGGCAGCTCTTGCTTGCACACGCACCAGCTGCTACCCGTCGCAGACGATCCTTTTGTCGACATGGCGAGAGTAAATTGCTCAAAACCACCACATTTATGGCTAGGCTACTCCAAAACTACCATTTCTGTAAAAAATCACAAAAGACCACCGCTTCTATGCCAAGTGGATAACAAATAGCACTAATTCGAAATTGAGCTCGTCTAATAGCAAAATTGACGGGTGGGACCCATCTGAAGGAAATATGCCCTAGAGGCAATAATAAAGTTGTTATTTTATATTTTCATATTCGTGATAAATGTTTATTATTCATGCTAGAATTGTATTGATCGAAAACCTAAATACATGTGTAAATACATAGACAAACACTGTGTCCCTAGTGAGCCTCTACTTGACTAGCTCGTTGATCAAAGATTGTTAACGTTTCCTGACCATGGACATGAGTTGTCATTTGATAACGGGATCACATTATTATGAGAATGATGTGATGGACAAGACCCATTCGTTAGCTTAGCATATTGATCGTTCAGTTTTATTGCTATTGCTTTCTTCATGTCAAATACATATTCCTTCGACTATGAGATTATACAACTCTCGGATACCGGAGGAATACTTTGTGTGCTATCAAACGTCACAACGTAACTGGGTGATTATAAACATGCTCTACAGGTATCTTCGAAGGTGTTTGTTGGATTGGCATAGATCGAGATTACGATTTGTCACTCCGAGTATCGGAGAGGTATCTCTGGGCCCTCTCGGTAATGCACATCATAAGAAGCCTTGCAAGCAAAGTGACTAATGAGTTAGTTGCATGATAATGTATTACGGAACAAGTAAAGAGACTTGCCGGTAACGAGATTGAACTAGGTATGTAGATACCGACGATCGAATCTCGGACAAGTAACATATCGATGGACAAAGCGAATTACGTATGTTGTCATAACGGTTCGACCGATAAAAATCTTCGTAGAATATGTAGGAGCCAATATGAGCATCCAAGTTCCGCTATTGGTTATTGACCGGAGATGTGTCTCGGCCATGTCTACATAGTTCTCGAACCCGTAGGGTCCGCACGCTTAACGTTCGATGACGATATTGTATTATATGAGTTACGTGATTTGGTGATCGAATGTTGTTCGGAGTTCCGGATGAGATCACGGACATGACGAGGAGTCTCGAAATGGTCGAGAGGTAAAGATTGATATATAGGATGATAGTATTCGGACACCAAAAGTGTTCCGGAGTGAATCGGGTATTTATCGGAGTACCGGGGGGTTACCGGAACCCCCGGGGGGAAGATATGGGCCATAAGAGGGGAGCACACGAACCCACAAGGGGTGGCGCGCCCCCCCTTGGCACGTGGCCGAATAGGAGAAGGAGGAGAGGGGGTTCGCCCCCCCCCCCCCTTCCTTCTCTCCTTCCCCCTTCCTTTCTTCTCCGGTGGGAAAAGGAAAGGGGGGGCGCCACTTGGGGAAACCCCAAGTAGGATTCGGATCCTACTTGGGGCGCACCCTGGCTGCCTCTCCTCCCCTCCCACCTATATATATGAAGGGAAGGGGATGCCTAGAACACACAACATCAATTGTTAGCCGTGTGCGGCGCCCCACTTCACAATTTACACCGTTGGTCATAATTTCGCGGTGCTTAGGCGAAGCCCTGCGAGGATCATTACACCATCACCGTCACCACGCCGGCGTGCTGACGGAACTCATCTACAACCTCGACACCTTGCTGGATCAAGAAGGCGAGAGACGTCACCGAGCTGAACGTGTGCAGAACTCGGAGGTGCCGTACGTTCGGTACTTGATCGGTGGAGCTCGAAGAAAGTTCGACTACATCAACCGCGTTGTGAAACACTTCCCCTTACGGTCTACGAGGGTACGTAGACATACTCTCCCCCTCTCGTTGCTATGCATCTCCTTGATAGATTTTGCGTGTGCGTAGAAATTTTTTGTTTTTTCATGCAACGTTTCCCAACACCATCTGTCAAGGCTGATGTGGCAAAGACTAATCCTAGTCAATCATTGACCTGTTGAGGTGGACGGGGGTCCCACCTGTCAGCCAGACACCTCTTGTCTCCTCTCCTTCCTTCCCATCGGAGTGGCGGCCATGGAAGAACAACAGCGGTGGCTGACCCTGCCCACTCCGGCGTGGCCGAACCCCCACGCGAGCCCCTGCCCGCTCTGGCAAGGCCGAAGCCCCTCGTGCCCGCGCTCCTGCCCGCTCCGGCGAGGCCGAGCCCCGCATACCCACACCCCTGCCCGCTCTGGCGAGGCCGAGGCCCCGCGCCCCTGCCCGCTCGGGTGAGGCCGAGTCCCCCGCGTGCGCACGCCCCTGCCTGCTCCGGCGAGGCCGAGTCCCCCGCGTGCCCGTGTCCCTGCCCGCTTCGGCGAGGCCGAGGCCCTGCGTGCCCGCGCCCCTGCCCGCCCCGGTGAGGCCGAGTCCCCCGCGTGTACGCGCCCCTGCCAGCTCCGGCGAGGCTGAGCCCCCACGTGCTCGCTCCGTCAAGGTTGAGACACAGCGCCCGCCCGCCCTGACAGGTGCGTCGGGTGGTCAGTCACTGCGGCGGTGTTGCAGCTCAATGCTGATCTGCGCCGTGCCGTCGAGTTCGATGTGGTAGGCTCGTTGCGGAGGAGGCAGCGCGCCACGGCGCCTTGTGGGGTGCATCCGGCGGCCGGTGCCTGGATCTGACGGCCGGTGTCGGGGGAGCTCGTAGGGCGGCGCCGCCTTATGGGGTGAGGTGGCCGGAGCCGATGCCGGAGGAAGGTCAAGCGCAGGGAGATGTGGTGTCACGGGCGCAGGGAGATGTGGTGTAAAAAAAAGATAAAATACTTGACTCATTGACAGGTGGGGCCATGGTCCAACTCAGCATGTTGTCCACGCAAGCATGCCACATCAGGCTGACAGGTGGGCTCATCTTGTTAGTTTTGATGTTAGAATGAGCTAACGCACGAATCAGTGTGTTTTGTTATCCACTTGACGCAGAAGTGGTGGTATTTTGTGATTTTTGATAAAAACGGTAGTTTTTGAGTACCCTAGCCATAAATATGGTGGTTTTGAGCAATTTACTCACACGGCGAGCACAACCAAGAGCAGGAAGATCGAGAGTGCTGGAGTCGCCGCCATGGATGATAGCTCGATTCTTGGCTCTCGAAAACTTTTTGGTTGATTATGTAGTCCAGGGGCTCGAAGTAGTTGCCTATCCGATAGTACATATTCCGGGTCAGATTCAATCTACAACGAGGGCTCAGAGTCCAAGCACATAATGCGTTGTTTTGTTTGGAATAAACACAGTTCTGAAAACATACAATTCGACCACGGCCAGAGTATGCCTATTGAGGCAGCGCGGGATTAGCCTCCTTTTTTTGCCGAACTTTCCAGTCAGAAATGATCCTCTTTTTTCGAACTTTTGCTGGGAGTGAGATCCCATTGAACGCCCCCAGAGCCACACGATCCAGATCCAAAGGATGGCAGTTATCGAAGAAAATTGCGCTAAAAATAAACAAGTGCCATGCTTTTTCTGGAAACTGCCACCATCCCTAACACTAAATATGCCATTCCGCACGCTCCCAAATGCCTATTGAGGCAGCGCGGGATTAGCCTCCTTTTTTTGCCGAACGGCCAAAAATCATCTTCTTGCTTATGTTTTTTTTTTGCGAGAAATCTTCTTGCTTCTGTTTTACATGAAGAATACGTTAATAAGTTTCCGCTATTTGTCCTGTAATATAAGATGCTATTACAATCAATGTACTCATATATTGGTTATAATGACATCTTATACTATGAGACTGAGTGAGAAGTATAGACAGACCAGCATACAGCTAGGAGGAAGGCTTGTTTCCAGCTACTGTTCTCCAGGCTATTACACAGCAAAATGACGCTGTGATGGATATATGCCTTGGTTCCCTGAAACTGAGACTGAGAGTGTCAGTGTTTGAGATTGAAAAGAAGTGATCATTCGCCCATTGTGTTAGCAGTTGCAGATGATCTAGTTAAGAGTAGATGCAGGCTTGAGCTCTTTGCAAAGTTCCAGATTGTCAAATAACTGATGATAAATAGATATCTCTTTTCACCATGGGACATACAAATCGTACTCATGGATAAGTGAATAGTAATGACATGGTTAAAGTTAATGAAAGACGCTGACAAAGACATTATGTGTCTCAACAAAATATTTCTAGGTTGTGGCATTCTCACAAAACATAAATAATTAAAATAACAATTAACAAATATACACCTTCCCCAGTTCATTTTCTTTGTTGAGAAACACAATACAGATGCAGACACTCACATACACGCACATACAATCATTCAATATACGCAAGCACACAACCCCTGTCTCTGTAAGCATCTTCGAGAGGTTGAGCCAACAAATCTTGGACGAAGACACAACATACACCTCGCTATCGACGAGAACATCACTTCTCAATCAAAGAATATTCCGCCTTCAGAAGACGCATGTGTCAAAGCCTGGGATTTGATTCCTCGTGGGTTGTGGGTACCATCGAACCAGAGGTTGGTTCTCCCGTCACTTCAATTTTGTTGCATCAAGGAGTACGCTAGCCAGATGCACGTGGAACCAGTTCACCATATATTGCTGAAATCACCATAGCAATTCACGGAAGGATGTGCCAAGAAAATGCTATGCAATTTTGTGGTGCAACCGCCAACCGCTAACTATTTGTGCTAGTCTCATGGTCATTTTTGTAACATTGGCAAGCATTTTAATATTAGTGCTAAAACATCATACTCGCGATCCTCTCCACCAAAGTTAAGCATCTCCACTTCTTCAAGACGTGTACTGAAGGGACTTTGGTCACTCCAGTTCTTAGACTTGTTACAAGGACAATTTCCTTGACATGCATGGCGTCTCCCCTAAAGCAAATGGTAGGCATGACAATGTGAAGAAGACATTTATATGGGTGTCTTAGTTTTAGATGTCAGTGTGCTCTGTTTTGTGTAAGTAGTGTCATGGTGTGGTACATGAAACCTTTAGTTTTGATATGCAAGAGGATGTTCTGCTTGAAAATTTTCCGAAATGTTAGATATACCTTTAAAGATGTGGGAGCAAACTGCCCCATGAACTTGTTCAAGCTACTTTTCCTTCGAGGAGCCATTGCTGCCAGAATTGTGTTATCATAGCATTGCTCATTGTTGGTAGAGAAAAGAAGTTAGAATTGACTAATTTATTGTATATTTCAGGTACCAAATTGGCATCCATTATGCTGGCTATGCACGCATGGCGTTGCCCCTCTCCTGGAAGTTCAGTGATGTACCAATCGTTGTGCCAGTCAGGTTTGAGATTTCAATATCGATGGGGCGCTGTGGGTTAAATAAGGCTTATTACGAGAGAACCGCGTGTGGGGTTTCTTTGATCGCTATCGGAGTCCATGTCGACGACACCGACATGGTTAGGAGTCCATGCCCATGTCATCATCGACCCCAGCCAAAGCCCCTAGAGTTATTCCACTGCTCATTGGAGAGTAAGTTGTGTCCTGGAGCGCAAACGTCGTTCAAACCTAATAGGTGGGGCCCACTTTTAGTGTCTCATTGTTTGGCCATTTTCAGATGGAACCCTTGCATATTTCGGTATCTACTGAAGTATGTGGTGCGTACCAATGCTTTTAATAAAACGTGAGACCAGCCAAAAGCATACCCGGCTAAATATGTTTTCAACATGGCCCCTTTTTTGTTTTGTCCATCTGTTATCTCAGAACTTTGTCGACCCGATAACTTTGTTACCGTAGGGGCTACAACCCCCCCCCCCCCCCCCCCCCCCCCCCCCCCCCCCCAAAAAAAACGATCGGCCCCCCTCAACAATACGTATGTACGTATATGTGTACTAGCTAGCCTGACTTGATTAAAATTAGGCCTAATCTATATTGGCCTGGCGAACCAAGCTGTGGTTGAGATGGTTAGGTGGACAGTGGTATCCCCAGCCCACCAGGGTTCAAGTCCTGGTGCTCGCATTTATTCCTGGATTTATTTCAGGATTTCGAGCGATGCGCATTGAGTGGGAGGAGACGTTCCCGTCGACGATGAGGTGCCTACGGTGACTTCGTAAATTTCAAGATGATATGCCGGCTCAGTCTTTCGGATGTGCTCATAGGGGTAGGGTGTGCGTGTGTGCGTTCATAAGGGTGAGTGTATGCGCGTGTATATGAGTGCTTGCGTCTGTATTGTGACTACGAGGCACCTACGGTGACTTCATAAAATCTCAAGATGACATGCCTGCTCAGTCTCTCGGAAGTGCTTATAGGGGTAGGATGTGCATGTGTGCATTCATAGGGGTGAGTGTATGCGCATTTATATGAGCACCTGCGTCTGTACTGTGTTCAAAACAATATTGGCTGGCCTGTAGCTACGTGCGTATGGCTAGAAGCCCACAAAAATTAACAGCCCAGCTCTCCATTTTAATTAGGAGCACCTTCTCCATCCACGCTGTGCTGATCTTGACGGGGAGTAGGCTGGCTCTATCTGTTGAATCATAGATGGGCTTTAGGCCTATATGAACAATGATTCCTGGTTAATCTTGAGGCCCATGTAGGATATGGCAGGTGGAGGCAACCACCATCCACCTTGGGCCCGCCTTGCCACTTTCGTTGCCACGTTAACCGAGGTGTTGATGGGGGGATCAAGGCGGTCATGTTTGAAGAAGACCGGATAGGCTCTGGAGGTTCCATCTCGGATGCTCGTATCGAGTCGAGAGCCGGTGAAGATTCTAGAGAGCATGCATAGCGGATCGGAAGAAGTATGTGTGTCGATTGAATGGTGTTTTGCTATAGTGTTCTCGGCTAGTGGGGGCGGCGACACTAGCAGACTTCGTTCTTGGCGGTGCTCTTTGAGTTCCGCGTCTCAGTTTCCGGGGTGAAAACCCTAGGTATGGCCTTCGATGGTTTTACCTGGCAATGACGGTTTCCTAGTCATTTTTCTTGTTGAAGACATTGTTTGGAGATGAGACCTTCTCCAGGGTGAAAATTCAGGACCTGACCATGCTGGTTAGACCGGACGGCGACAATGTTTGTGCACGGTTACCTTCCTGAAGGCGTCGTTTTGAAGAACCTTCTTCGAAGTAAAGGTGTCATCACCATTGGTCGTGCTCTTGCTGCTGCGAATCTCTATTTACTTCGGCGGGGTCTTTGTTTTCTTTTTTCTTCTTATTTTGTTTTCTTTTGGCTGTGCGCATCCTTGATGTTTAGACTTAATCTAAGCATTATGTTTTTGTAGAGGCTGGGTGTATTATGGTATCATCTTGATATTAATATATTTCCTTTATTGAAAAATGTGAGTCATGTTTACGTTGTGGCACTTAGTACAGGCAGTCACTTGGACGTCCAGTTTGGTAAGCTACCTGATACCGACAGTTCAGTCTTATTGCACCCATGCTCATACATCCTGCACCTTTACGTTCGGTACTATGCTATGTGTTGCCCAGCCTGGTTAACATGCACATATTTTTTTCAGGTTATTGGTTGGCTCATTTTTTCAAAAAGGAGAATTACCCCTGGCCTCTGCATGGAGTGATGCACTCGATGCACAATCATCTTTATTGCATTATTCAATAAGACTTTACAAAATAAATACGTAGATTAACTCAAAGCCACCTTCCTGACGACATTTGTCGCTCTGCCTACAAGATTGATGATATGCCTTGATCTCGCTCACCTACACCGAGAAATCTGGTGGCCTCACTAAGCCGCCCGCCCGCTAGCTAGGAGCACCAGCCGGTGCATGCTATAGAATCTGTTGTCGCCTTCTTCCACAACCCATCTTCAGGAGCAATCAATGCATTGATCATTTCAGACCCTTCTGTCGTCGATGCCACCACGACGCCGCCAGCGTCCAATTCGCGTCGGACGAAACAGTATCCAGCGTCGAGACCCCGCTGCATCTTGCCGCTAAGACTTGCCATCTTCGATATTGTAGATGGCACGCAGCTCCACCATGGTCACCGCGCCAGAAGCATACGGAGACCTGCGCCCAGCCACCAAGCCAAACACTTGTCCCACCAGTCGATGTACAACCACAAAGATGATGCCCCCATGGGGATGACGATGCAGGAACCTCGCCATCATCCGATATGGAAAGCCCGAATCTGGGGTTACCCCGGGGGCACACGGGGAACACGAATCTCTCCACAACGCCTCCAACAAGGTAACGATGCCCGCGGGCGCCGCTGTTGACCATTCTGGAAGAGGCCGAACAAAACTTCCATTGGCAAATTCGCGCCCATCCCCGGCTGGACCACTAGATCAACCTCCTCCTTCATCCGGCACGCGACGTCTGCCACCGGGAAATCGCACAATCGGAGCTGCAGCACCGCCGAAACCGCCACCCTGCCTGGGTGAGCAATCAACGGCAGAGGGGCCCTCACCGCTGCGCTGTCGATGCCGGACAACGCACACGCCCAGGACACTCGTGCGGATCTACACTGCAACCGCATGCTGGAGCCGCGGCGGAGGAAGGACCCGCCGCGGCCATCATCCCCCGCCTGGGTGAGCAATCAATGGCGGAGGGGCCTCACGTTGCGCCGCCGACGCCTGACGACGCACACGTTCAGGACACCCGCGCGGATCTCTTTTGTTTGCGGGGGGAAAGGGTTGTATATTAGTTAATCTGGATTGCAGCAATCCAGTTTCACACAAGTTTACAACCCTCTCAGTGCCTGACCGTGACCATACGGCCGTCTTTATCTCACATCTACCCATCTAAGCCAAATGGTGGCTAACATGATTACACCCTCTTTTAATAGCTTTTGCCACTACATCTCTACCTCCTCTCATCATGGCGGCGGTCTCCTGGATGATGGCGGCATGTTGTGATCTATTCCCCAATGTGTTTGAAATCATCGCAGCAGCTTCGTTACTGTCCGTCTCTGGGATAAATGGAAGTGTGCTCCACTCCAAAGCTAGGGTGATTCCCTCTCTACAAGCTTCAAGTTCGGCAGCAAGAGCATTATCACATGTGAATAAATGATGGTAGGAAGTGAAAATGATGCCGCCTACGTTGTCCCGGAGCACCATGCTGGAGCCGCCGTTTCCTGCCTGCGCTAGAAAAGCACCGTCAATATTGAGCTTGAGCCAACCTTGAGGTGGCGTACTCCATCTCTCAGCCGGGGGGTGGCCTGGGCTAGCATTTGGCGCATCGTCCCTGCTGGAATCTGGCGGGCCAGTGCTACTGCATGCACATACACCTCCGTGTATGTTGCTGCATGAACAAACTCTTCCGTGTGTGCTGCTGCTGCATGCACGTACACCTCCGTGCCTGTTGCTGCATGTCCGTACACCAGCGTGAGTGCTGCTGTTGCTACCCTATGCGCAACCAGTGCTGCTGCCGGGCGATTGGCTGGAACTAATCCCATGCACAGCTCGGATCACCGGGTCCATGAGCACCATTTTGCCCTTGCACATATCTTTCGGGAGGAGCTGCTGGATGCATAAAAGAGATGTTAGATAGCCGTGCAGAAATCGGCGACATGCTTCGGTTGGTGGAGGAGCTTTGTCGTGAGTGATCTCATTGCGGACATGCTACGAACGCCACATTGTCATCACGAGAGCCATGCGAGACGATTTCGATAGCGGCTCAAGCACATCGAAAAGCCACTCCGGGCCCGTGTGACGAACAGACTGGATGTCCGGGAGCATCCAGTCCTTAGCCATCGCTCTCCATAGCTCCACTGCACAGCGACACCTACACATCGCGTGGATTCCATCCTCGCATTCCAAACCACACAGGGGACATACGTCAGTGGTTTCCAAGTGACGAGAAAATGTATTCGCCCATGTAGCAAGGGAATTTGTCACAAGCCGCCAAGCAAACACACGTACCTTTGGGGGGCTAGGGCACCCTCATATGGTCTTCCAGATGGCACGATGACCATCCAGTGCCCTGCTAGATGCGCTCGCCGATGGACGCTCGCGCTCGTCCATCGCGAAGCAGTATGGGGACCGAACGGTGAAGATACCGTTCCTCTCAGGAGCCCACACCAGGATGTCCTCGGCGAGGCACGACGACATCCGGATTTTGGTGAAGACGTCGATATCTGATGGGTGGAAGAAGTGAGGCAGGAGGTCTGTGCGCCATGCACCTCGGTCGTCGAGCAGCTCCGCCACCTGTCGGAAATGGCAGGTCCCTTGTGCAGATATGAGTTCACCAGTCGGGGGGCGGAGCAGCCACCTATCGCGCCAGATGCGAATGCTTCCACCGTTCCCCATGCGCCACACTAGCCCCTTCTTGAAAAGCTCAAGCCCATACTGGATGGCCTCCCAGGTGGGAGACGCGTTCCCAGAGAACACCGTGTCCTCAAGGCGACCATCAGGGTAGCAGCGAGTTCTAAGGACATCAACCGCAACCATATCCCAGAGCCACGGCAGAGGAAGGCCCCGCCGCCACCCTCATCCCCGGCCTAGGCTTTGCCCCACGGAGCTCCGGCGGCGGCGAGGAGAGGGGCGGCAGCGGCTTGAAGCCCTAGATCGGATCGGGAGGAAGTGGGTCAAGGAGAGGGGCGCTAGCGGCTCGAGGAGAGAGGTTGAGGAGGGAGGGGATCGCGCGAGGGGGGGGGGGGGGGGGGGAGCAGCTGTAGCCTATCTATTGGTTGGCTCATGTGAAAGGAAACTGTTTGGGTTCAGAACAACAGATGACTGTTGGGCCCTAAGATCCCTTGGTTTCAGTTTCATAAAACACGCACGCATGCACTTTGGTTTCTTGACACCACTTGATAACATAGTTGTCACAATTTGGATTGCTTTTACGCATCCCTTTTGAAGATGAAGCAGCATACAATTTGATTTATTTGAGGGTATGAGACGACACACAACACCACCACTACAGCCTTATTACAGTGAGGTACGTACATACAGACGTAGTACAATACAGTAGGGAGCGAGGTCGTCCAGAGCCTTGTATGAGCTACATATGCTCATTCTGGATGGCATGGCGGCAGGTGAGGTGATCGGCTATCACACATACTAGCAGCAAGCATCATAGTTATTTATCGGCTATGTCGATACGGTCGATGATTAGCCGTGTAGGTGGTAATCGTCGACTGCAGTAGCCTGCAGCAGCGACGATGAACCCGCGCGCGGGTTCTACATGCAGAACGGCTCGCGGTTGATGTCAAACTTGCAAGCAGAAGACAGCTGAGGCTCCTGCAGAGTTAACCAAATGCAGTATGTGTGAACAAAATGTTGTCAAGCTCCACATTTAAGGGCGGGGGAGAAGATGTGCTGAACTCACCTCCACGCCGCTGAAGTTGGCGACCTTGCGGATGCAGCCGCCGGCGGGGCCCTGTAGGTTGCAGTTGCCGCTGCCCTCACGCATGATGGTCCTCATGGAGGTGAGCAGGTGGCCGTAGGTGGTGCGCGGCTCGCACTCCACTGCTCTGATGAAGCTGTGCGTCATGGCGCCAACCGTCGCATCGTGTCCAGGCATCTGCACGCATGCATCGGTGACATGTAAACACGAAAGAGACACCTAGCTTTGACATGGATGATTATCAATGCTAGCTGACCATGTTCATCTGGGTCTTTCCGTTGCTGCTGCCACTAATGAGCACGGCCTGGCCTCCGCTGGTGCCTTTGAAGGCGCCGTTCAGAGGGCGCTCATCCCTCCACCTCAAGCACCCGTACCTGAATTATTTTGAGTTTTAGTTTCAGAAATATTTCAGCCACTACCATAATCACTGAAATTCAGTGAATCTTAGTGATTTTGGTTTGCATTTCGGCCAAAGAATTCATTTACAAGTTCCAATTCAACGAAATATTTTAAAAAACATGAAAATTATTTTGAAATTTATTTTGTTGACTGAAATATTTTTTATCAAGGGGCAAAATTATTGACATTCAGTGAATTTCATTGACATCTCATTCATGTCACTGAAAGTGAAACCACTCCTGATGAAGACATGAAAAAAACCAGCTGATGGTTTATTAAGTTTGTAGGTAGGTGTTGTCAAGAATAGATGCATGGGAATATATATGGGAGGGATATAGAGGTAGTTAGTTACTGACTGCTTGGAGAAGGTGCACTGGTATGGGAGATCGAGGACGGTGGCACTGTGGCAGGCGTCGACGATGGCGTGGAGCTTGACGCCGTTAACGAGCGGGCGTACGATGGCCTGGTTGATCTCGTCGTCCAGGATGGGGCCCTGCTGGAACGAGTCCAGGGGGCAGATGGCCTCGTCCATGCCGTCACGCTCTTCGCCACTGCAGTCAGGGACCTGCACGCCAGCGCCAGAGAACTAGAACACCAGGGAGTCGCCGGACCTGCAACCCTGCACCAGCCAGTGCATCGCCATGCGGATGTTGTTCTTGGTCGGCTGCCTGCACGGGTCCCTCTCCTCATCTACATCGGCCGGTTCATCAACCAGCACGCGTGAGCGAAACAACACAAGATGTTGGACTAAAAAATGCTGGGACGGTGTTATTACCGGTGAGGATGAGGACGCAGTCGTTGGCGAAGCCGAAGCGCTCGGTGAGGAGGTACCTCATGCACTTAACGTCGTTGATGGGGCCCCTCAGCTCGCAGGCGCGCGTGTTGGTGTACTTGATCCCCACCAGCACGGCGCGCTTCTTGCCACGGCCGCCGCCGAAGCCGGGTGTGGGGCGCATCGGCGCCACCAGCGCCCCGTGCCCGTTGCCACGCCCACCGACGCGGGTCACGCAGCAGCACTGCATGCACTGGACGGCACGGGCACCGGGCGGCGTGACGACGCTGGCACTGCACTGCCTGCAGCGCACCATCGTCGCCGTAGCGGGACCCCTTCCGCAGTTCATGGCTGCCGAGCTACCTGGGTGGGGCTGGGTGAGTTCGTTAGCTTAGTTGAGCGCTGCTTGCTTGCTTGCACTGCCTCAGTCCGTCGCTCCTCCGGCCCTTTATATAGGGTGATGGAAGCTATGGACGTTGGTACTGGTCCACTACGATTTACATATTCAAGTATTCTGTCTCAGAAAAGAAAGGTTTTCTTTAGTGGAAATGGGCATATATTTTTGTCGATGGAACATTTTTGTTGGCTTTTTCAAGAGAACGCCGTTGATGCTGTGCATATACTCCAAACCACAAGTGGAAATGGGTATGTGATTCTTTATTGCTATTATTATTGTATGTTCTTCTTTTGTGGGATTCTTTTCTATTTATTTTGGGGCAACTGGCACATGACTTCTGTAAACTAATCAACACATGACTCTGAGAAACCTTTAGTAGATTCCTCGCAGAAAAAACATTAGGTTCAATGAAAGCCCTTAAGCTTAGCGCACCCAAGTTTCGTGTCGTGTTAGACGGGCCTGACAGAGGGATGTGGATTTTAACTAAAGATGGTTTATTTACTGTTAAACATATGTACATGTTCTGGATTTCGTAGAGTTAATGTACCTTATATGCAGTTGTGGAAGCTGAAACTCCCACTGAACCTGAGTTTACTCAGGGAAGAATATGATTTTAACTAGAGACAATTTGTTGAAAATGATGGTATGGAGTAGATTTGCTGGGTTTTGTGCCGATCACGAAACAATGGAGCACAACTTCTTTGCCTGTCCTCTGGCTAAATATATTTGGAATATTGCTCGAGTTGCTTTTGGTGTGCTAGAGATATAAAAAAATATGTTAGATATGTTCCAAAAATGGACAGTTACATTCTTTTTTGGATTCTTCTTTCCTTATCTTTTAAGGGAAATTGGAACATGACTTTGTTAAATAATCAGCACATGACTATCTGCTAAACCTTTAGTAGATTCCCTCACAAAAAAAATCAATGAAAGCTCTTGAGCTTACATAACCAATATTGTTGTGTTGCAGATGCAAACAGGTTGCGGCTTATCTGGGTAGGTTAATTCAGAGGGATGGTTATGAAGCGGCAGTGATTGTAGTACATCGCATGGGGCTGCTCGGATCGCGGAAAATGGGTGGTGACAACACTTGTGATGTCCATGGTGGTGCTACTTGGGCACCCGGTCTCGAGCTCAGGGGTGATAGCCTAGGTCTGACTCAAGTTGGTTATACCTGGCAATGGTGACGTTTATACGTCAATACATTGTTGAAGGAATTGTTTGGATATGCTCAGACTGATTCTTCACAGTGAAAACCTAGATTCTAACCTTGGTTGGTTGAATCCGATGACGGCGGCGCTTGACCGTCATTCCCTTCCTGGAGCCATTGGTGTTGAAGAACCAGGCCATCCGTGTGGTCGCATGAGATGGTTGGTGCCGATATGGCCATTATTTAAGTTTACCGAATGTTGGTCTAACTGCTTTGGTTTTTTCTTTGTTTTCCTTGCATACGCATAGTTTTGATCTTATATGATTTTGCAATTTGCTGGTGTATTTTGTGTGTGCGTGCGTTAGTGTTGGTTGTGTGCATCCTAACTATGAAGAGGCCGTATGTGTGCTTATTTTTTTTTTTGTTTCCTCTAGATGCTTCATTTTGAGCCAACAAAATCCACCATTTATCGAAAAATATGGGTAGGTTATTTAATTATTATGGAACCAGTCAATCCGGGTTAAAATTATAGACTTGGCATGTACGCTTCTATTTTTCTGGATTTATTGTAGGCTTTTCGGCGTTGTTTGTGCAGTGGGAAGCCAGCCCCTTTAATTTGTCCTTAGAGTCTACATTTGAGCCCTTTGTTCCACGCATGGTGATACGGTCATTTGGCGGTCAGAGTGTGCACATCTTATTTAGTGCATGCTATTGTCAAATTTTATTTTCGGATGCAAATAATGGTTTGCTGGAGGAGCTGACCAGCAGGAACTTGAAGCATGCGTGCAAGAGAAATATCGGAAATGCTATCTCACTCCTGTCCATACAAAGGGAGAATGCCCATATCCATCGAGGAAAAATGAAGGGATCCAAGTTAGATGCTGATTGAAAACACCACTGTAATTATTCTGAAAACGTTAATGGAAAGAGGAGAGGGAGAAGTGCCTGCCGGGCCATGCTGATGATATATATTTCCTCCCGATAGGAAGCAAGCAAGGCAAGGAGCTGTGAGCCGGACGAGAAGATAATACGATTCGGATTCGAGCGCCATCATTTGCTGCTTTATAGACCGCCGTGCCTTCCTTTACTTTTCATTTGGACCGGAGCCATCCAAGTTGCTCGTCGAATTCACTTTCCCCGTGGCAACTGGAGCTTTTAATGACGAATCAGGCCAGCGTGCGTAAGAGCATGGTTAATAATATAGCCAACAACCAGCTATATGAAGTTGTCATGTCATATATAGTCAGGGCCTCTTTGATTCGCAGGATTTTGAAAACGTAGGAATAGAAAAAGTATAGGATTGAAGTGTCATGTCCATTTGAATCCTATAGGATTAGCAAGGAGCGTTTGATTTCACAGGAAAAACAAAGGAATTGTTAAAAGAGGTTGGAGTGGATGTTAGATTTCCTATGAAATGTAGCACAAAAGATTCCATTAGAAAAATTTCTATGGGATTTAATCCTATGAATCAAAGGACAAACGTAGAAAAAATTTCAAAGGATTTCAATCCTCCAAAAATCCTTTAGAATTCCTTTGAATCAAAGGAGCCCTCAACCTTATAGTCAATATGTATAGTAGCTAGTTATTAAGTAGTACTATTTTATCAATGCATGGCCCATTTACACTCTCACAATGTTTCTTGGAGTCCGTGCTGCAGCTGGCTATTAATCTACGGCCCGCTTTCGTTCTCTCTCCTCTTCTCTCTCATCCAACTTACCATATATACAATTGTTTAATTCTTATAGTCTGCTGACTATACCTTATTATACTTGCTCTAAGCGTACGTACCAAACAGTGAGGGATCACTCTGGTCCACTCAAAGCTTTGATGATTTACTGAGTCTACCAGACAGGTAGGCTTCCGCCACAAACAAGCATCAGTAAAACTCTCAAAAACTATTTCTTGAAAAAGTTTTGGTGAAATGGGCCACTAAGAAAGAATTAAATGTTCTCACAAAACTGAATTTGATATGAGGCCTGCTTCGGTACCTCCCTCCACAAACCGTATAAAGACAGTATGGTCATTTCATCAAACCGTATATCCATCTACATATGTGGCACGTACGAGGCATCGTACCAGCTTTTATTCAAGTTCAAAAAATAGCGCGAACAACGGGAATCAAACTCAAAACCTCTTGGTCTAAGGAGAACCACACTAACTGCCTAGGACATCCTAATGCTTGTGCATATTTACTTCTTTTTTTTTTGTTTTCTTCTACTTCCGCTCGCGGCTGGGCCGGCCAATTGTTGAACTAGTCCTTTTATCACTATTTCTTTTTCGTTCTTTCTTTTTGTATTTGTATTTGTATTTGTATTTTTTCACTTTTTTCTTTTTAACAAATTGCTGACACTTATAAAATTTGTGCTTCATTGTATGGCTCATGGGAGAGAGTTATTGAGAACCGCTTAAGAAGAATGACAAGCATGACCAAAAATCAGTTTGGTTTCATGTCTGGAAGGTCGACCATGGAAGCCATTTTCTTGGTACGACAACTTATGAAGAGATACAGGGAGCAAAAGAAGGATATAAGAGATGAACTTGATTGAATTAACTTCTGTTTAACTTGTTCCTGACAAAATGATAATCAATGTCGATGTGCTTTATTTGTGCATGAAATACCAGATTAGACGAAAGGTATGTAGCACCAATGTTGTCACACCAAAGGACTGGTGGCTGTCGCTGAGAGATCCCCAACTCATGAAGCAAAGATTGTACCCAAATAAGTTCTGCTGTCGCATTGGCTACAGCTCTGTACTCAGCCTCGGTACTACTGCGAGACATCGTGGCCTGTTTCCTAGCACTCTAGGCGATCAAGTTAGGACAAAAAAACACAGCATAACCCCAGTTGATCGCCGGTCATCATGATTGTTAAATTGTGATCCAAATTCTACCGTATTGGACTAGGCGTAGTACAAACGGTGTGGGGCATTGCGTTGACGTCGACGCATATGAGTACAACTCGTTTACTTGTTCTCCAAGGACTCTTATATAGTGCTCCTCATATATACCCCATGTAGTTGCACCTAAAGACGGACTGTCATCTCGTGCTTGTAATACTCCTCCATCATAGTGATTGTGCCTTCATGCGTCTGTGATTTTCTCCTGCAAGGGTTTCCACGTTAAATTTGCATCTCTATTGTCTCGTTTGTTCTTATTTTATCTAATAAATGGTATACAAAGCCAAGTTTTAGATACGAGATTTTTGAGACGAGAGATTAGGGTCGCGGTGTGTCCGCCGCCGCAATCTCGCGATCTGCCAGATCAAAGATCAGCCGCACGTCACCGAGTCCGACCCGCGTTCCAGTCCGTATGTGCTGCTTCATCGGGATCGGCGCGTGGAGCTATAGCTGCGTCACATCAATCTGTACGCAGTGGTGGAGATCAATCTCGTCGTCAAAAGGAGCGCGCGTGCCCACGATTATTGTTGCCTCAGCAGCCGAGGCTGCTGCTGCTGGAAGTCCACGCGAGTACAAAAACAAATCAAGTCCTGAGGAGGTCAGGCTAGTTATAGTGGGAGTAACATAGTTAGTAACATAGATGCCACATAAGTAAAAATGATGATATGGCAAGTAGTTAATGAGGAGAGAGGTAAATAGAATAACATAAGGCTGGTTGTAATGGTGAGTATCATATACTAGTATCATGCATATGATACTAGTGTATGATACTACCTCCCTAATGCATAGTATCATATATTAGTATCATGTAGTACTCTATTTATTGTCATGCATGACACATAGTAGCATAGTATTTATTATGATACGATATCATGATATGATACTCAAGGCTCTCTTTCTTCATTTAATTCTATGACATCTCATCAAAATTGTCTAGTTGGCATGCATGATACTAGCTATGATACTAACATTACGACCAGCCTAATATGTTACCATCACATAGCTCTTTCCAATGCAAAATGACTCTAGAGAGTAATAAATGAAGACATTTATGTTACCTCTCCTATAACACTACCCACTATAAAGGTAGTAACATAGGCTAATAACATATGCATGTTACTCCCTCCGTCTTGGTGTATAAGTCACCTTACGAAAATCAAATAATACCAAAACACTTAGGTGCGGTGCATTAATTAACTCCCACCTCGTTTCTTGTTTCTTGACATATCAACCAATAAGAGATGTGGGGTGTGCATGCTTTCAATGACTTGAGACTACCAAACACGCATGCAGTGGTTAATTCATTGCATGCAATGCTATTAATTAGCAAATAAACATTATGTTTTCTCGTTTTCCCCTCCGCCTAGGTCGCGGTGGACAACCTAAGATGACTTATGCACCTAGACGGAGAGAGTACTAGTCTAAGTTACTCTCCACTATGACTAGCCTCAGACGTGATGGAAATATGCCCTAGAGGCAATAATAAAATGGTTATTATTATATTTCCTTAATCATGATAAAGGTTTATTATTCATGCTAGAATTGTATTGACCGGAAACTTAAATACATGTGTGGATACATAAACAAATACCGTGTCCCTAGTGAGCCTCTACTAGACTAGCTCGTTGATCAAAATATGGTTAAGGTTTCCTAACCATAGACATGAGTTGTCATTTGATAACGGGATCACATCGTTAGGAGAATGATGTGATGTACAAGACCCATCCGTTATCTTAGCATATGATCGTTCAGTTTATTGCTCCTGCTTTGTTAAAATATCAAATACATGTTCCTTCTACCATGAGATCATGCAACTCCCGGATACCGGAGGAATGCCTTGTGTGCTATCAAACATCACAACGTAACTGGGTGATTATAAAGATGCCCTACAGGTATCTCCGAAGGTGTCTGTTGAGTTGGCATGGATCAAGATTGGGATTTGTCACTCCGTGTATCGGAGAGGTATCTCTGGGCCCCCTCGGTAATACACATCATAAGAAGCTTGCAAGCAAAGTGACTAAGGAGTTAGTTACGAGATGATGTATTATGGAACGAGTAAGGAGACTTGTCGGTAACGAGATTGAGCTAGGTATGGAGATACCGACGATCGAATCTCGGGCAAGTAACATACCGACAGATGAAGGGAAATACGTATGTTGTCATAAAGGTTCGACCGATAAAGATCTTCATAGAATATGTTGGAGCCAATATGGGCATCCAGGTTCCGCTATTGGTTATTGACCGAAGAGGTGTCTCGGTCATGTCTATATAGTTCTCGAACCCGTAGGGTCCGCACGCTTAACGTTCGTTGACGATATAGTGTTATATGAGTTATATGATTTGGTGACCGAATGTTGTTCGGAGTCCCGGATGAGATCACAGACATGACGAGGAGCTCCGGAATGGTCCGGATGTCGTGGTTTTGTCACGGCAGATGTCCTAGTGAAAGGACTTATGTGTGGAGCCATCACAACTAGGTTAGATTGAAGGGGTTGAACGGGACAAAGGATACAAAGAGTTTACCCAGGTTCAGCTCCTCTTGATGAGGTAAAAGCCTACTTGCTGCTTCTAGTTGTATTGCTTGAGTTTCGATTACAAGGGAGCAAATACGCTTGACCTTCTTCTCGATTGCTTGTCTCTTGAATTAACCCGCCACCGGGTCACCCCTTTATATACAGGTTGATGCCCGGTGGCTTACAAAGTCCCGGCCAGCTCACTCAACGTGGCCGGCTCGGTTTCTAACTACTCATGCCTTATGGATCAAGTCATCATATGGCGGTTCACACCTTCGGGCCTTGAGTCACCTCCGGGTCTTGGGCCTTCTGACTTCTTGAGCCTTCTCACCTTAAGCCGCCAACGGTATCATCTAGCCCCTCCTGGGCGGGTCATACCTCGGGGTTATATCCTCAACATTAGGCCCCTGGTTGATTTGAACTTGTTCACATCAATCTACATCAGTTTTCTTAGCAGAATTTTCCATTATCATTTCCTTATCATCCCGCTGTAACCCGCCATGACGTCACATAGCAGAACCATAATAACCTGCCATGACATCATGCGCATTAACTCTGCACAAGGCCCAGGATATCTCAACGGATCTTTATCTTTATGGACCTTCTGAAAATCGAGGCGCCCGCTTTGCCAGCATAATCATTTTTGCCTCCTCGATTTTCGCTCATGCCGTCTCGTAATCTCCTTATAAATAGGGACAAGGGTCCTCCTTTTTACTCTTTACCCCTGCCTCCTCTTCTTCGTTTGCTTCCTCACGACGACACTGCAATCCGAGCCCCGCCGCCGCCGTCTTCCTCGAACGACGTCAGCTCCGGCCGCTGCATCGACCTGAACAGATCAGAGAAACGCGGCGCTCCTCCGCTGTTCATCAGCATCAGTGAGTACTGGTCTCCGCTCATACCAAATCTGCATTAGGGTTTCGTCGTTCGTCGGTGTTCTTCACTGTTCATTGAAGTTTCCTTTTAGATATCTCAGTTTGATCTGAAAATAGTACTGACGCTGCGCGGAAATAGTCTAGCACCATCTTCAATCTGCAGACATACCTCCTCTGTCCGAGATTCAATCTCAGTTCGCAAATTCTTCCATTGCCGTAGCTTTAGGTTTAAGAATTATTCTCATTTTCCGGACCTCTGTAGATCCAAAATCATAAGCAAGACTTGTAAAACCTATTTATCCAACACTTCGTGAAATTTATCTGATCCCAGATCTTGTGACCTTTGGCTCGATCACCGCTGTATAGGCGGTTCAAATAACACTTTGTAAATCTCCAAATGAGTCGCTTAAACCGCCAGTGTTTGTCTAAGCTTGACTTCATTTGACTCATACCTTGCCAGTTTAGCCATGCGATTCTTTTTCCTGCCACCTTTAAACGGCTTACCAACCCTTGCATATAACCATTTTTACATAATAGCTTTACTTTGTTTTACCACTGGGCGGCTCATCATTATCAATTTGACCCGCCATGATTTCCTTTGTAGATTTTCATCCAATCAACCATGACTTAGACCGTCACCTCCTGTGACTGGGTTGTCTCCGCGGTCATAGAGCATTCTCTCCAAGAGTTTGTTACCATGGGCGTCTTGCCACCTAAAGATGTCATTCATTGGCGGGTTCCAGGGGCTGAAGTTCCACCTCATCCCAAGGAAGGAGAAGTCATAGTCTTTGCTGATCATATGATTCGAGGTTTCTCACCGCCCGGGTCAAAATTCTTCTGTGACGTCCTGAATTTCTATCAGCTCCATCCTCAAGACATTGGACCCAATTCAGTTTCCAATATTTGCAACTTCCAAGTCTTTTGCGATGTGTATCTTCAAGAGGAACCCAGCATTGAGCTTTTCAGTGAATTTTATTATTTAAACCGCCAAACAGAGATGACAGACGGGCCCATGCTTGAACTTGGCGGAATTTCTATCCAGAGACGAAGAGACGCCGTCTTCCCTTCAGCTGGACTGGCCAGTCACCCCAAAGACTAGAACAAAACTTGGTTTTATTGTCGAGACACCTCTCCGGCAGATGAGAACCCTCTGCCGGGTTTTCGTGACTGTCGTCTTAGCCCAATTTACCCACTTCCCGCTAGAATCAGCTCTGCTGAACGGGCCAAATATGGACCTGTATTTAGCAAAGTAAGAGCCTTGATGGTAATGGTCTCACTGGCATCGATTTGGTCCGATGCTGGGTTGCCTGGAGGATTATGCCCTTAAGCCGCCCCCCCCCGCGTTAATGTGTAAATATACGGGTGATGTCAAAGATCCCCTGCAGTTTAATCCAACGCACCTTGACGACAAGGATATCAACGAAATTACCAAGTCCTTACTCAATGAGTCTTTGGAAAGTTGCAGTAAGGCAGGGCTGAACCCCTTCTGCGCCCTTAACCCGGCTCCGGATGTAAGCATTTCAATCCAGTTTTACTTTGTTTACTATTCATATATCCTGCACATTTCTTAACAACTCTTGCTTTTTTCAGGCTGACTCTCCTTTCTAGGGCAAGAAGCTGCAAGATAAACCGGCAAAGAAAGCCAGGGGGAAGGCCAAGGCCCCGAAGAGGAACAAAAAGAAACCAGATACAAATGATCTGTTTACCTTGGATGATGATGAGTCGGAGGTAGAACTTGATTCTCTTGGCTCATTTTTTGTACATCTTATTGACGCTGACTACTCTTAGGATGACGCGGAAGCCAGCCATGCGGACGGTGAAGAGGTAACTATTATTTCCTCTGGCTCAGAACCTTTGCCAAGACAGAACGTTCGACAAGTGACCCGGAAAGTAAGGTTTTCTCACCCTTTAGCTCATTTGGATCCAAACTTTATTTTGAAGAAACAACAGCATGAAGCCCGGCACAGAACCCGGAATAGTGGTGGTGGAGACCTTGCTGCCGGCTTACCCAACACACCAGCTCCTCGCAAACGCCGGAAAGAGTTGCCACAGAATTTAGTCCTCTCCTTTCCCAAGGCGGGTCTTATCCGTCAACCTCTTAATCCTTCCGATTCAAATTATCAGGGAACCTCTCACTCCTCTTTCGGCGACTCAACTGGGACTCAAATTCCCCTCTTCAAAGTCGCTCTTGGGTGAGAACATTAAATTTCTTTGCTTTAACACTTACGAACTGACATATTAACCTCTTCATGTGTCTTATTTTCAGTGGCATAGCCAAACCCAGCAAAAAGCTGAAGGTTAATAAGCCGGCCAAAGACCCCAAGGTCACTGAGCCAGATACGCAGACAATATCAGAAGCTTCTCATCAAACTCCTGAAGCCGCTGTCGATGACCCGCCACCAGAAATCCATGACACCATAGTGGATCCAATGGGTGTTGACCCGTCTAGTGATAAGCCGCCAAGTCCTAAAAGACCTGCACACGAAACCCCTTCACAACAAGCTGTAGAAGATGTTATCATTACTGGCACTGGCTGTACTGAACCTGGGAACCCCACCATTCTAGCCAAGCACTCTGCCAAAGAAGAACTGATTGAAAAGAGCAAGGCCAAGTTTGATGTTGCCAAATACTCACACTTGGGCGTTAATGAGCTATACTCTGGTTATTTGAGCCAACTGCACACTAGTCGTGACCTGGAAGCAGATTTGATCAAGAAAATGCGCCAGAAGTATGAGGTATGAACATCTATTTCCTTTGCATATATAGTCATCCAGCCCCCAAGTCTTATCCGTAGGAAAAGATACTTTGAGTAGGGTTAAGACTTGTCCAGATGTTTTTACAATCTTTAAACTCATAGCCCTCATGGGCCGGCTTACCTTGATAAAGATGAGCCGGTTCATTTTCATTACTTTGAAAGAACTCCAGATCATAGCCCTCATGGGCCGGCTTATCTTGATAAAGATGAGCCGGTTCATAAAATATAAGTGCGAAAAAGAAACTTTCGCACACATTAGCCCCCAAGTGTCAAGTGCTTTGCTTACAACGTGCTTGAGACTTGTCTGTAAGTTGTGTCCTGGCAAGTATGTTTATAATTTGTTGAACTCTTATGTGCAGGATGCCTTAACTCAGGCCGAAACCTAGGCAGCCGAGTTAAGGACCAGGCTTGAGCAGCAAGAGGCTGAGACATGCGAAGCTGATTCCAAACTCAAGCTTAGTCTTGAAGAGAGTGAGAAGCTCAAACTTGGGTTTTACACCAAAAGAACCGCCTGGGACAAGGAGAAGGCCACCCTAGTTCGAAGAGTAGAATCTGCCGAATCTTCTTTGAAGGAAACTGCCGCAGAATTGACCGGTTTAAAACGCCGCATATCCCAGATGACAGCTGCAATCTTTGGTAACTCAGAATATTTTGACCACTTCCACTTTTTAATCTTAACCCGCTTGGCGACTCATCTGTGTACTTATTCAACAGGCCCCAAGAGTGCCAACCTTGGCCAAGACATGCTAGTAAAGTTGAAGGCGGTGTACACTCTGGTGGAATAGCTGTATACAGGCACGCAGCGATCCTTGGCAGCCATCTCGCATAACAAACAGCCACCTTCACTCATCAGGGAAGTACTGGACAAGTTATCTGTCATGCCCAAGAGAATTGAAGAAATCAAGCGATCCGTAGCTCGATTCGGCGCCATCACTGCTTTGAGCCGGGCCAAAGCATGGCAGGCGGAGCTAGACCCAGAGGAGATGGCCACTGGCTGTCCGAGCTTCAAAGAGGACGGGTCTCCCTTTGATGCCAGCGACTTTACCAAATGTGTAAAGGAAATGCGCCCTCTGGCAAGCAACTTGGCTGAGGAGACAGATTTGTCCAAGTATCAGGCGGCTTATAACATAGAGAACGAAAGAGTAAAAGCGCCAACTTATGAGATTGTAGAGCTCATCCCTCCAATACATAAGCACACTTTTGCTCCTGATGTTGATCCGTCCAACATTATAGACGATGAAGCCGAATTCAAAGCTTTAACTGGCATCGACTGGACATCATCTGACTTCCAGATGATGGAGGGAGAAGAAGAAGAACCAGCGCAGGGTAACCCGGAGGCTTCAACTCGCCCAGAACAGAACAACTGATCCAAAGGGCGGCTCTTGGACTACAGCGCGGCGTTTTCTTTCGAAAAACACTTAATCATTTGGGCTTTGGAGAGCCTTGTAATAGGCTAGTGAAAACAATGATCTGCCATGCCATCGTGCATGTTGAGCCTTAAAACTGCTGATGAGATATTTTGTGTGCCACTGATGAAGTTGCAAAGAATATCATGTTATTTTGCAATGTTCCTGTACACATAGTGAACAACATATACCCTGGCGGTTTACGCCAGGGCGGGTCATAATGTCCAATATAATATGTTCTGGCGACTTAAAGTCTATAACCAGGGCGGGTTAGAAAAACCTGAAATATTTATTGAAATATGAAGTCATACCTGTAGACCAACATCATAATGATGCTGCAAGGATGTAAGTCTGTAAGCCAGAAGCTTTACAGGTCCAGAAGAGTCTAGCTCTATTTTGTTTGTTTTTGAAAAAAAATCAGTTTTTATCCCATAAGCCGGCTCTCACGTGACATAAATCCGTCGTTTTAACCTTAACTAGTTCAGGGTCTTATTGAAAAGATTGACTGTTAAGAGGACGAACGAGCCACATGGCGGAGAGACTACGACATCAGGTGAGTTTATCCTAGCTCTCTGTAAGCCGGCTCTCTCGTGACAAAGGCCACCGTTTTAATCTTGACTAGTTCAGGGTCTTATTGAAAAGAGTAACTGTCAAGAGTTCGGCGGGTCACCTGGCGGAGTAGCATCTTGCAAACAGGCAGGTTTAACTCAAATTCGGCTTGTAAACCGGATCAAGAGGGTGTGAATAGCTTTGCTCGGTGAGCAGGAAGCCCCCAAGTGACCAATGAGATGGCTTGAAAACCGGATCAAGAGGGTGTGAATAGCTATGCTCATTGAGCAAGAATCCCCCAAGTGACCAATGAGTTGGCTTGAAAACCAGATCAAGAGGGTGTGAATAGCTATGCTCATTGAGCAGGAAGCCCCCAAGTGACCAATGAGAAGGCTTGAAAACGAGATCAAGAGGGTGTGAATAGCTATACTCATTGAGCAGGAAGGCCCCAAGTGACCAATGAGACGGCTTGAAAACCGGATCAAGAGGGTGTGAATAGCTATGCTCATTGAGCAGGAAGCCCCCAGGTGACCTTATGAACAGACAATAAGGACTCAAATACTTTGAAATGAAACGACAGAGGCCCCGAATTATCAGGGATGCCGGCTTTATTATACTGATCAAAATATATACATTTGATGAAGATATGTACAGCACAAGAGCCGATGGCTCAAGTGTAATATGGTCGCAGATGAGCAATGTTCCACAGCCAGGGGGTCTCCTCCTCCGATGTGCACGGGTCATTGTTTTCTCGAATATCAATGAGGTAGTATGACCCGTTGTTCAGATTCTTGCTGACCACAAAAGGCCCTTCCCAAGGCGGGGATAATTTGTGCATATCTGTTTGATCCTGGATGAGCCGGAGCACCAAGTCGCCTTCTTGAAATGTCCGGGTTTTAACCCGATGTCTATGATAATGATGCAGATCTTGCTGATAAATCGCCGAACGAGCCGCCGTGAGGTCACGCTCCTCATCCAACATATCCAGAGCATCCTGACGTGCTTTTTCGTTGTCAGCTTCAACATAAGCCGCCACACGGGGCGAGTCATGACGGATGTCACTTGGGAGAACCGCCTCTGCCCCGTAAACCATGAAGAAAGGCGTGTAACCTGTTGATCTGTTGGGGGTGGTATTTATACTCCAAAGCACTGAGGGTAATTCCTCAACCCAACAACCCGGCGTCCTCTGCAAAGGGACCATAAGCCGGGGTTTGATGCCTCTCAAGATTTCTTGATTGGCCCTTTCAGCTTGACCATTGGACTGGGGGTGAGCCACTGATGAAACATCGAGACGAATATGCTCTCATTGACAGAATTCTTTCATAGCACCCATAGACATATTAGTGCCATTATCAGTTATGATACTATGCTGGTAGCCAAAGCGGAAGATCACCTTCTTAATGAATTGAAGCGCTGTTGCCGCATCACACTTGCTGACCGGCTCTGCCTCAACCCACTTTGTAAACTTATCAACCGCTACCAAAAGGTGGGTCTTTTTGTCCTTGGATCTCTTGAAAGGTCGAACCATATCCAGCCCCCAGACTGCAAACGGCCAAGTGATTGGAATCATCCACAACTCTTGAGCCGGCACATGAGCCCGTCTGGAAAATTTCTGACAGCCGTCGCACTTGCTAACCAGGTCTTCTTCATCATCATGAGCCGTCAGCCAATAAAACCCATGACGAAGAGCCTTAGCCATGAGAGACTTAGAGCCGGCGTGATGGCCACAATCTCCTTTATGAATCTCTCTTAGAATCTCACGGCCTTCTTCAGGGGAAACACAGCACTGGAACACACCTGTGACACTACATCGGTGCAACTCGCCATTGACAATGGTCATCGACTTAGACCTCCGGGTTATTTGCCTGGCCAAAGTATCATCCTCAGGCAACTCTCCCCGGGTCATGTAAGTCAAATAAGGAACCGTCCAGTCAGGAATAGCATGAAGAGCCACCACCAACTGTGCCTCCGGGTCAGGGATTGCAAGATCCTCTTCTGTCGGTAGCTTAACTGAAGGGTTATGCAATATGTCAAGAAAAACATTGGGTGGCACTGGCTTACGCTGAGATCCCAGCCGGCTTAAAGCATCAGCCGCCTCATTCTTTCAACGATCAACGTGTTCCACTTGATAACCTTTGAAATGACCAGCAATACTGTCAACCGCCCGGCGATAAGCCACCATGAGCGGGTCTTTAGAGTCCCAAGTTCCTAAGACCTCCTGTGCCACCAAATCTGAGTCGCCAAAGCACCTCCCCCGGCTTAAGTTCATCTCTTTAGCCACCCGAAGGCCATGGAGCAGAGCCTCATACTCAGCTGCATTATTAGTGCAAGGGAACATTAATTGTAGCACATAAAAAAACTTATCACCTCGTGGGGAAGTCAAGATAACTCCAGCCCCCGAGCCCTCCAGCTGCCTTGACCCGTCAAAGTGAATCGTCCAGTAAGTGTTATCTGGTTTTCCTCTGGTGTCTGCAATTCTGTACAATCGTTGATGAAATCCACAAGAGCCTGTGACTTGATAGCTGTCCTTGGCATATACTTCAACACATGAGGACCAAGCTCAATGGCCCACTTGGCCACCCGGCCTGTGGCTTCTTGGTTTTGAATAATGTCCCCTAAAGGGGCAGAACTGATCACCATAATAGGATGACCAAGGAAATAATGTTTCAACTTGCGACTGGCCATGAACACTCCATAGACTAGCTTCTGCCAATGTGGGTACCTCTGCTTGGACTCAATTAACACCTCACTGACATAGTAAGCCAGACTTTGAACTGGATATTCCTTGCCTGTTTCCTTCCTCTCCACAACAACCGCTACGCTGACGGCTCTGCTGTTAGCAGCCACATATAAGAGCAAGGGCTCCTTCTCGACCGAAGCTGCAAGAACCGGAGGCTCAGCCAACTATTTTTTAAGCGCCTCGAATGCCTGATTGGCAGCATCACTCCAGACAAAATGATCTGATTTCTTCATCATCTGGTATAAAGGAATAGCCTTTTCTCCCAGGCGGCTTATAAACTGGCTTAAGGCCGCAATACGACCCGCCAAACGCTGGACGTCATTAATACACGCTGGCTTAGCCAAATAAGTGATAGCCTTGATTTTCTCCGGGTTAGCTTCAATACCTCTCTCAGAAAGCAGAAAACCCAAGAGCTTGCCTGCTGGCACACCAAAATCACATTTGACCAGGTTAAGCATCCTCTTGTAGACCCAGAGGTTGTCAAAGGTCTCCTTTAAATCATCTAGCAAGGTCTCCTTCTTCCTGGATTTCACAACGATATCATCCACATAAGCATGAACATTGCGTCCTATCTGGCTGTGAAGGCAATTCTGAACACAACACTGATAAGTCGCCTAGGCACTCTTAAGCCCACAAGGCATAAAAACATAGCAGAAGGCTCCAAAAGGAATAATGAAAGATGTCTTCTCCTGGTCGTTAACTGCCATTTTGATATGATGATAACCAGAATAAGCATCTAAGAAGCTCAAACGCTCACAACCCGCCATAGCATCAATGATCTGATCAATACGAGGAAGAGCAAAAGGATCAGCCGGGCAAGCCTTGTTAAGGTCTGTGTAATCTACACACATACGCCAAGTGCCATTTTTCTTAAGCACCAGCACCGGATTAGCCAACCACTCAGGATGAAAAACTTCAACAATGAACCCGGCAGCCAAGAGCCGGGCCACCTCCTCACCAATGGCCTTGCGCCTCTCTTCATTAAAACGATGAAGAAATTGCCTGACCGGTTTAAATTTTGGATCAATATTGAGAGTATGGTCAGCGAGTTCCCTCGGTACACCTGGCATGTCTGAAGGCTTCCATGCAAAGATGTCCCGGTTCTCACGGATGAACTCGATGAGCGCGCTTTCCTATTTCGGATCCATGTTAGCACTGATAATGAACTGCTGGGATGAGTTGCCAGGGACAAAATCAACTTGCTTGGTGTAATCTGCCGACTTAAACTTCAACAAAGGGTCATTCTCTGTGGTTGGCTTTTTCAAGGGGGTCATATCCGCCGGGTCAACATTATCTTTATAGAACTTTAGCTCCTCCATTGCACAAGCAGACTCAGCGTAAGCAGCATCGCCTTCCTCACATTCCAAGGCTATCTTCCTATCACCATGAACCGTGATGGTTCCTTTGCGACCCAACATCTTAAGCTGCAAATACACATAACAAGGCCGTGCCATAAACTTGGCAGAAGCCGGCCGTCCAAACAGAGCATGACAGTGGCTTTTGATTTTAACCACTTCAAAATTCAAAGTCTCGGCCCTGTAATCATGTTCACTGCCAAAAGCTACTTCCAAGGCTATCTTACCCACCGGATATGCCGACTTACCAGGCACCACCCCATGAAAGACTGTAGAGGACGGCTTAAGATCTTTGTTAGTCAAATTCATACGGCGAAAAGTATCATAATAAAGGATATTGATACTGCTGCCTCTATCCATAAGCACCTTAGTGAACTTGTAACCTCCGACCTGAGGAGAAACCACTAAAGCTAGCTGACCCGGGTTGTTAATCCGGGGCGGGTGATCCTCATGGCTCCATATAATAGGCTGCTCTGACCATCGTAAGTATCGAGGGACTGCCGGCTCAACCGCGCTCACTGCTCGTTTATGAACCTTCTGATCTCGCTTGCACAGGCTCATGGTAAAAACATGATATTGGCCGCTATTCAACTGTTTTGGATTACTCTGATACCCGGACAGCTGCTGCTGATTTCGTTGACTGGGCTGCTGATTAAAACCGCCCTGATTGCCCTGACCCTGGAAACCATTACCTGAGCCGCCACCTCCAAAGCCGGGCCCATGAGAGCCGGAGCCTGACCCGCCATGCAGACCATTACGTCATTGTGGTCCTCGTGAAAACAGGAATTCTTATACTCCCTCATGATATGACAATCTTTCCACAGGTGAGTTGATGGCTTATCAGGATGACCATGTTTTGGGCAAGGTTGGTTCAATATCGCCTCTAAATTGAACTTCGGCCCTCCAAACTGGGGTTGAAATTTTCCCTCATGACGGCGATCCCCGCTCTGTGCATTAGTGTTGGCCACAAAGTCTGACCCATCGTAAGTGTGCTTGCGTTTACCATTGTTACCTTGGCTCTGACCTGTCGTATTTTGCTGTTGTCCCTTTCCATTGCCATTCTTCTTCCCCTTGCCGGACTTCTCGTCATCAGACCCAGGGTCCTTAGTATTGTCAGAGTCCACATATTTGATGAGAGCCACCATAAGCTCCCCCATGTCATTGCAGTGATGCTTAAGCCGCCCTAACTTCTGTTTAAGAGGGGTAAAACGGCAATTCTTTTCCAGAATCAGAACAGCAGAGCCGGCGTTGATGCTATCCGATGAATGAATTATGGACGAAACCAGGCGCACCCAATGGTGGGCCGACTCGTCCTCGCGCTGAACACAAGCATCTAGGTTAATAATCGACAGAGGCTGCTTGCATGTGTCTTTGAAATTCTGGATAAAACGTGCTTTCAACTCGGCCCATGAACTAATAGAATTAGCCGGTAGCCCTTTCAACCAGGTTCGAGCCGGCCCATCAAGCATCATAGTAAAATACTTGGCACATACAACATCATTTACATCCAACATCTCCATGGCCAGCTCATAGCTCTCAATCCATCCCTCAGGTGGGAGATCAGCCGTGTAAGTAGGCACTTTACGAGGGCCTTTAAAATCCTTGGGCAAGCACTCGTTGCGCGGAGCCGGCACCAAACAGGGCACACCGACTGACCTCGAGGTCATCCCAGCCTCATTGACACAGAGGGGTTCAACTGATGCTGCCGATGAGCAGCTAATTGAGCCGCCAGCTCCGCTTCTTGGCGCGCTCTAGCTTGATCCGTCAGGGCTTGGACATTGTTATCATTAGGAGGCAGGTTATGCCCAGGGGGCGGGTTACGACGCCGTTCACTGCTGGACACCGCCGTCGACTCAATGCGCCGGCTGTAGCTTCGGCTTGGTCGTGGAGTTGAATGGATTCGATCACGGCTATATGAATAAGCCGTCTATTGAGCTACTGCTATCTGAAGAAGCTTCACGGCCTCCCGGGCCTCAACCGCAGCAGGGACTCGCCTTCTACGGGAAGAGCCGCCAGCCGTGAAGCCGCGGCAATCATATTATCCAGGGGGTTGGAAAAATGACCCGGCGGTGTTGACACCTGATTAGGCGGGTTTAAATTCAAATGAGGCGGATCTGCTACACGCGGTTGAGCCGTTGCCCTGGCCACGGGCGCCTCAGCGGCTCGGGTCACACCGGGCGGGTTGCTTGCTCCTGCCCCAGTGGTATTGAAAAGATTCCTTGCTTCAAACTCTACGGGCAACCTGCTCTAGTGCCTTCTTCGCATGACGGCGTTCAAGGCGTTATGGTTCAAATTCAACCAGAAATTTTCTGCTTGGATCCGTTGGGACTCAGCCTCCAACGCGGCTCGCTCTATTGCCATCCTAGCATTCTCGGCATTAAGCTCCTCCTTAGCCTGAGCTATCTCATCCCGTAGTTTCACAACTTCCACCTTATGCTGTGCTTGAGTCACCGGGGTCACCTCCGCAGCTAAGAGAGTCGCCAACGCATATAGGAGTTCAGGTAAAACCTGAGCCAGCGGGCGCACAGGGTCGCTCGCCCCGGCCGTCGCAGCAGCCGTTGAACCAGAGGTCATAGCCGCATCAGTCGACGAATTCACCATATGTTGCATACCAGCCATGAAAATAGCAGCCCTGCTCGGCGGCTCATAGGAGTCCGGAATACTGTCGCCATCGGAACAGCCCCCAAGCACGCCGTCTTGCAATTGAGAGATTGATTCAATTTTGCCGGTCGAGGACTCATCACCTGAGTAGATGGCTGTCTCTCCACCGAACACATAGCCTTCCTCGAGATCTGCTCCATGGACAAAGCCGACGAAAACATGCTTCTGGGCGGGTTGAATCTTGGCGGGTTGGACTTTGGCGGGTCTCGCGCGCCGAGCCATCTCGATAGTGTCGGTGCAGACGTCCGGCTCAGGCTCAGGCTCGCCAATCTTGCCGACGAAAATGTGGATACCACCGAAGGGGATCCGGTACCCGTATTCGATTGAATCGGCCTCCGGACCCCATCCAGCGTCGTCGATGTAGATGTTGCCGCGGCGAATCTTGGTCATCCGGCCCACGGCATATCCCTTGATCCCTGAGAAGTTGCCCTTCAAGAACTCGAAACCACCGTGCGACAGCCCCACGATGGGCGCCAACTGTCGTGGTTTTGTAACGGCAGATGTCCTAGTGAAGGGACTTAGGTGTGGAGCCATCACAACTAGGTTAGCTTGAAGGGGTTGAACGGGACAAAGGACACAAAGAGTTTACCCAGGTTCGGCCCCTCTTGATGAGGTAAAAGCCTACTTCCTGCTTCTAGTTGTATTGCTTGAGTTTCGATTACAAGGGAGCAAATACGCTTGACCTAGTTCTCGATTTCTTGTCTCTTGAATTAACCCGCCGCCGGGTCACCCCTTTATATACAGGTTGATGCCCGGCGGCTTACAGAGTCCCGGCCGGGTCACTCAACGTCGCCGGCTCGGTTTCTATCTACTCATGCCTTATGGATCAAGTCATCATATGGCGGTTCACACCTGCGGGCCTTGAGTCACCTCCGGGTATTGGGCCTTCAGACTTCTTGAGCCTTCTCACCTTCAGCCGCCAACGGTATGATCCGGCCCCTCCTGGGCGGGTCATACCTCGGGGTTATATCCTCAACACCGGAGGTAAAGATTCATATATAGGACGATGATATTTGGACACCGGAACAGTTTCGGGATGTACCGGGTAGAAATCGGGTCACCGGAAGGGGTTCCGGACACCCCCGAGAGGTTAATGGGCCATATGGGCCAAATGGAGGGAACACACCATCCCACAAGGGGCTGGCGCGCCCCTCCTAGGCCGCAGCCCTTGGGGAGAGAAGGAAAGGGGGGGGGAGTGAAGGAAATATGCCCTAGAGGCAATAATAATGTTGTTATTTATATTTCCTTATATCATGATAAATGTTTATTATTCATGCTAGAATTGTATTAACCGGAAACTTGATACATGTGTGAATACGTAGACAAAACAAAGTGTCCCTAGTATGCCTCTACTTGACTAGCTCGTTAATCAAAGATGGTTAAGTTTCCTAACCATAGACATGTGTTGTCATTTGATGAAACGACATCACATCATTAGGAGAATGATGTGATGGACAAGACCCATCCGTTAGCATAGCATAATGATCGTTAAGTTTATTGCTATTGCTTTCTTCATGACTTATACATATTCCTCTGACTAGGAGATTATGCAACTCCTGAATACCGGAGGAACACCTTGTGTGCTATCAAATGTCACAACGTACCTGGGAGATCATAAAGATGCTCTACAGGTGTCTCCGAAGGTGTTTGTTGGGTTGGCATAGATCGAGATTAGGATTTGTCACTCCGAGTATCGGAGAGGTATCTCTGGGCCCTCTCGGTAATGCACATCATATGAAGCCTTGCAAGCAATGTGACTAATGAATTAGTTACGGGATGATGCACTACGGAACGAGTAAAGAGACTTGCCGGTAACGAGATTGAACTAGGTATGATGATACCGACGATCAAATCTCGGGCAAGTAACATACCGATGACAAAGGGAATAACGTATGTTGTTATGCGGTTTGACCGATAAAGATCTTCGTAGAATATGTAGGAGCCAATATGAGCATCCAGGTTCCGCTATTGGTTATTGACCGGAGATGTGTCTCGGTCATGTCTACATAGTTCTCGAACCCGTAGGGTCCGCACGCTTAATGTTCGAAGACGATTTGTATTATGAGTTATGTTATTTGATGACCGAAGATAGTTCGGAGTCCCGGATGAGATCACGGACATGACGAGGGGTCTCGAAATGGTCGAGAGTTAAGGATCGATATATTGGAAGGCTATATTCGGACATCGGAAAGGTTCCGAGTGATTCGGGTATTTTTTGGAGTACCAGAGAGTTACGGGAATTCGCCGGGGGAAGTAGTGGGCCTTAATGCGCCATACGGGAAAGGAGAGAAGGGCCTCAAGGGGTGGCTGCGCGCCCCCCCATGGGCTGGTCCAAATTGGACTAGGAGGGGGCGGCGCCCCCTCCTTCCTTCTCCCCTCTTCCTCCTTCCCTCCTTCTCCTACTAGGAATAGGAAAGAGGAGGCGAATCCTACTTGGACTGGGGAGTCCTAGTAGGATTCCCCACACCTGGCGTGCCCCCCTTGGGCCGGCCACCTCTTCCCTCCCCTCCTTTATATACGTGGCCAGGGGGCACCCCAATAGTACACCAAGATTTCTCTTAGCCGTGTGCGGTGCCCCCCTCCATAGTTACACACCTCGGTCATATCGTCGTAGTGCTTAGGCGAAGCCCTGCGCCGGTAACTTCATCATCACCATAACCACGCCGTCATGCTGACGGAACTCTCCCTCGACCTCAACTGGATCAAGAGTTCGTGGGACGTCATCGAGCTGAATGTGTGCTGAACACAGAGGTGCCGTACGTTCGGTGCTTGGATCGGTCGGATCGTGAAGACGTTCAACTACATCAACCATGTTACTAAACGCTTCCGCTTTCGGTCTACGAGGGTACGTGGACACACTCTCCCATCTCGTTGCTATGCATCTCCTAGATAGATCTTGCGTGAGCGTAATTTTTTTTTGAAATACTATGTTTCCCAACAGTGGCATCCGAGCCAGGTCTATGCATAGATGATATGCACGAGTAGAACACAAAGAGTTGTGGGCGATAATAGTCATACTGCTTACCACCAACTTCTTACTTTGAGTCGGCGGTATTGTTTGATGAAGCGGCCCGGACCGACATTGCATGACCGCGTTCATGAGACTGGTTCTACCGATGTGCTTTGCACACAGGTGGCTAGCGGGTGTCTGTTTCTTCAACTTTAGTTAAATCGAGTTTGAGTACGGCCGGTCCTTGTTGAAGGTTAAAACAGCACACTTGACGAAAAACCGTTGTGGTTTTGATGCGTAGGTAAGAATGGTTCTTACTAGAAGCCCGTAGCAGCCACATAAAACTTGCAACAACAAAGTAGAGGATGTCTAACTTGTTTTTGCAGGGCATGTTGTGATATGATATGGTGAAGACATGATGTGATACACGTTATTGTATGAGATGATCATGTTTTGTAAAAGTTATCTTCAACTGGTAGGAGCCTTATGGTTGTCGCTTTATTGTATGAAATGTAATCGCCATGTAATTGCTTTACTTTATCACTATGCGGTAGCGATAGTCGTAGAAGCAATAGTTGGCGAGACGACAACGACGCTGCGATGGAGATCAAGGTGTCAAGCCGGTGACGATGGAGATCATGATGTTGCTTCGGTGATGGAGATCATGAGCACAAGATGATGATGGCCATATCATGTCACATATTTTGATTGCATGTGATGTTTATGTTTTATGCATCTTATTTTGCTTAGTACGGCGGTAGCATTATAAGATGATCCCTCACTAAATTTCAAGGTATAAGTGTTCTCCCTGAGTATGCACCGTTGCGACAGTTCGTCGTGCCGAGACACCACGTGATGATCGGGTGTGATAAGCTCTACATTCACATACAACGGATGCAAGACAATTTTGCACATGCGGAATACTCGGGTTAAACTTGACGAGCCTAGCATATGCAGATATGGCCTCGGAACACTGGAGACCGAAAGGTCGAACGTGAATCATATAGTAGATATGATCAACATAGAGATGTTCACCATTGAAAACTACTCCATCTCACGTGATGATCGGACATGGTTTAGTTGATATGGATCACGTGATCATTTAGATGACTAGAGGGATGTCTATCTAAGTGGGAGTTCTTAAGTAATATGATTAATTAAACTTAATTTATCATGAACTTAGTCCTGATAGTTTTTGCATATCTATGTTGTAGATCAATAGCTCGCGACGTAGCTCCCCGTATATTTTTGATATGTTACTAGAGAAAAAATAAGTTGAAAGATGATAGTAGCAATGATACGGACTGGGTCTGTGATCTGAGGATTATCCTCGTTGCTGCACAGAAGAATTATTTCCTTGATGCACCGCTAGGTGACAGACCTATTGCAGGAGCAGATGCAGACGTTATGAACGTTTGACAAGCTCGGTATGATGACTACTTGATAGTTTAGTGCACCATGCTTTACGGCTTAGAACCGGGACTTCAAAAACATTTTGAACGCCACGGAGCATATAAGATGTTCCAAGAGTTAAAATTGGTATTTCAGACACATGCCCATGTCGAGAGGTATGAGACCTCTGACAAGTACTTTGCCTACAAGATGGAGGAGAATAGCTCAGCTAGTGAGCATGTGCTCAGAATGTCTGGGTACTACAATCGCTTGAATCAAGTGGGAGTTAATCTTCCAGATAAGATAGTGATTGACAGAGTTCTCTAGTCACTATCTCCAAGTTATTAGAACTTCGTGATGAACTATAATATGCAGGGGATGACGAAAACGATTCCCAAGCTCTTCGCGATGCTGAAATCGATGAAGGTAGAAATCAAGAAATAGCATCAAGTGTTGATGGTTAACAAGACCACTAGTTTCAAGAAAAAGGGCAAGGGAAAGAAAGGGAACTTCATGAAGAATGGCAAGCATGTTGTCACTCCCGTGAAGAAGCCCAAAGCTGGACCCATGCCTGAAATTGAGTGCTTCTACTGCAAAGGAAATGGTCACTGGAAGTGGAACTACCCCAAATATTTGGCGGATAAGAAGGATGGCAAAGTGAACAAAGGTATACTTGATATACATGTTATTGATGTGTACCTTACTAGTGTTCATAGTAGCCCCTGGGTATTTGATACTCGTTCAGTTGCTAACATTAGTAACTCGAAACAGGAGTTGCAAAATGAATAGAGACTAGTTAATGACGAGCTGACGATGTGTGTTGGAAGTGATTCCAAGGTTGATAAGATCACCATCGCACACTCCCTCTACCTTCGGGATTAGTGTTGGACCTAAATAAATGTTATTTGGTGTTTGCGTTGAGCATGAATATGATTGGATCATGTTTTTTGCGATACGGTTATTCATTTAAGTCAGAAAATAATTGTTGTTCTGTTTACATGAATAAAACCTTCTATGGTCATACACTCAATATAAATGGTTTATTGAATCTCGATTGTGGTGATACACATATTCATAATATTGATGCCAAAAGATGCAAAGTTGATAATGATAGTGCAACATATTTGTGGCACTGCCGTTTAGGTCATATTGGTGTAAAGCGCATGAAGAAACTCCATGCTAATGGACTTTTGGAATCACTTGATTATGAATCATTTGATGCTTGCGAACCATGCCTCATGGGCAAGATGACTAAGACTCCGTTCTCCGGAACAATGGAGCGAGCTACAGACTTATTGGAAATAATACATACCGATGTATGCGGTCCGATGAGTGTTGAGGCTCGCGGCGGGTATCGTTATTTTCTGACCTTCACAGTTGATTTGAGCAGATATGGGTATATCTACTTAATGAAACATAAGTCTGAAACATTTGAAAAGTTTAAAGAATTTCAGAGTGAAGTGGAAAATCATCGTAACAAGAAAATAAAGTTTCTACGATCTGATCGCGGAGGCGAATATTTGAGTTACGAGTTTGGTCTTCATTTAAAACAATGTGGAATAGTTTCGCAACTCACGCCACCTGGAACACCATAGTGTAATGGTGTGTCCGAACGTCGTAACCGTACTTTATTAGATATGGTGCGATCTATGATGTCTCTTATCAATTTACCACTATCGTTTTGGGGTTATGCATTAGAGACAACTGCATTCATGTTAAATAGGGCACCATCGAAATCCGTCGAGACGACGCCATATGAACTGTGGTTTGGCAAGAAACCAAAGTTGTCGTTTCTTAAAGTGTGGGGCAGCGATACTTATGTGAAAAAGCTTCAACCTGATAAGCTCGAACCCAAATCAGAGAAGTGCGTCTTCATAGGATACCCAAAGGAAACTGTTGGGTACACCTTCTATCACAGATCCAAAGGCAAGATATTCGTTGCTAAGAATGGATCCTTTCTAGAGAAGGAGTTTCTCTCGAAAGAAGTGAGTGGTAGGAAAGTAGAACTTGATGAGGTAATGGTACCTTCTCTTGAATTGGAAAGTAGTTCATCACAGAAATCAGTTCCAGTGATGCCTACACCAATTAGTGAGGAAGCTAATGATGATGATCATGAAACTTCAGATCAAGTTACTACAGAACCTCGTAGGTCATCCAGAGTACGTTCCGCACCAAAATGGTACGATAATCCTGTTCTGGAAGTCATGTTACTAGACCATGACGAACCTACGAACTATGAGGAAGCGATGATGAGCCCAGATTCCGCGAAATGGCTTGAGGCCATGAAATCTGAGATGCGATCCATGTATGAGAACAAAGTATGGACTTTGATTGAATTGCCCGATGATCGGCAAGCCATTGAGAATAAATGGATCTTCAAGAGGAAGATGGACGCTGATAGTAGTGTTCCTATCTACAAAGCTCGACTTGTCGCAAAATGTTTTCGACAAGTTCAAGGTGTTGACTACGATGAGATTTTCTCACTCGTAGCGATGCTTAAGTCTGTCCGAATCATGTTAGCAATTGCCACATTTTATGAAATCTGGCAAATGGATGTCAAAACTGCATTCCTTAGTGGATTTCTTAAAGAAGAGTTGTATATGATGCAACCAGAAAGTTTTTGTTAATCCTAAAGGTGCTAACAAAATGTGCAAGCTCCAGCGATCCATCTATGGACTGGTGCAAGCATCTCGGAGTTGGAATATACGCTTTGATGAGTTGATCAAATCATATAGTTTTATACAGACTTGCGGTGAAGCCTATATTTACAAGAAAGTGAGTGGGAGCACTACAGCTTTTCTGATAAGTATATGTGAATGACATATTGTTGATCGGAAATGATGTAGAATTTTCCAAAAAGCATAAAGGAGTGTTTGAAAGGAGTTTTTCAAAGAAAGACCTTGGTGAAGCTGCTTATAGATTGGGCATCAAGATCTATAGAGATAGATCAAGACGCTTGATAAGACTTTCGATGAGTACATGCCTTGATAAGATTTTGAAGGAGTTCAAAATGGACCAGTCAAAGAAAGAGTTCTTGCCTGAGTTGTAAGGTATGAAGTTGAGTAAGACTCAAAAACCCGACCACGGCAGAAGATATAGAGAGAATGAAAGTCATTCCCTATGCCTCAACCATAGGTCCTATAAAGTATGCAATGCTGTATAACAAACCTGTTGTGTACCTTGCCATGAGTTTGGCAAAGGGGTACGATAGTAATCCAGAAGTGGATCACTGGACAGCGGTCAATGTTATACTTAGTTACCTAAGAGGACTAAGGAAATATTTCTCGGTTATGGAGGTGATAAAGAGTTCGTCGTAAAGAGTTGAGTCGATGCAAGCTTTAACACCGATCTGGATGACTCTGAGTCACAATCTGGATACGTAAAGTGGGAGCAATTAGCTTGAGTAGCTCCATGCAGAGCATTGTAGACATAGAAAATTTGCAAAATACATACGGCTCTGAATGTGGCAGACCCGTTGACTAAACTTCTCTCACAAGCAAAACATGATCACACCTTAGTACTCTTTGGGTGTTAATCACATAGCGATGTGAACTAGATTATTGACTCTAGTAAACCCTTTGGGTGTTAGTCACATGGCGATGTGAACTAATCACATAAAGATGTGAACTATTGGTGTTAAATCACATGATGATGTGAACTAGATTATTGACTCTAGTGCAAGTGGGAGACTGAAGGAAATATGCCCTAGAGGCAATAATAAAGTTGTTATTTATATTTCCTTATATCATGATAAATGTTTATTATTCATGCTAGAATTGTATTAACCGGAAACTTGATACATGTGTGAATACATAGACAAAACAAAGTGTCCCTAGTATGCCTCTACTTGACTAGCTCGTTAATCAAAGATGGTTAAGTTTCCTAACCATAGACATGTGTTGTCATTTGATGAAACGAGATCACATCATTAGGAGAATGATGTGATGGACAAGACCCATCCGTTAGCATAGCATAATGATCGTTAAGTTTATTGCTATTGCTTTCTTCATGACTTATACATATTCCTCTGACTATGAGATTATGCAACTCCCGAATACCGAAGGAACACCTTGTGTGCTATCAAACGTCACAATGTAACTGGGTGATCATAAAGATGCTCTACAGGTGTCTCCGAAGGTTTTTGTTGGGTTAGCATAGATCGAGATTAGGATTTGTCACTCCGAGTATCGGAGAGGTATCTCTGGGCCCTCTCGGTAATGCACATCATATGAAGCCTTGCAAGCAATGTGACTAATGAGTTAGTTACGGGATGATGCACTACGGAACGAGTAAAGAGACTTGCCGGTAACGAGATTGAACTAGGTATGATGATACCGATGATCAAATCTCGGGCATGTAACATACCGATGACAAAGGGAATAACGTATGTTGTTATGCGGTTTGACCGATAAAGATCTTCGTAGAATATGTAGGAGCCAATATGAGCATCCAGGTTCCGCTATTGGTTATTGACCGGAGATGTGTCTCATTCATGTCTACATAGTTCTCGAACCCGTAGGGTCCGCATGCTTAACGTTTGATGGCGATTTGTATTATGAGTTATGTGATTTGATGACCGAAGATAGTTCGGAGTTCCGGATGAGATCACGTACATGACGAGGAGTCTCGAAATGGTCGAGAGGTAAAGATCGATATATTAGAAGGCTATATTCGGACATCGGAAAGGTTCCGAGTGATTCGGTTATTTTTTGTAGTACCGGAGAGTTACGGGAATTCGCCGGGGGAAGAGTGGGCCTTAATGGGCCATACGGGAAAGGAGAGAAGGGCCTCAAGGGGTGGCTGCGCGCCTCCCCATGGGCTGGTCCGAATTGGACTAGGTGGGGGCGGCGCCCCCCTTCTTCCTTCTCCCCTCTTCCTCCGTCCCTCCTTCTCCTACTAGGAATAGGAAAGAGGAGGGGAATCTCACTTGGACTGGGGAGTCCTAGTAGGATTCCCGACACCTGCCGCGCCCCCCTTGGGCCGGCCACCTCTTCCCTCCCCTCCTTTATATACGTGGCCAGGGGGCACCCCAATAGTACACCAAGATTTCTCTTAGCCGTGTGCGGTGCCCCAATCCACAGTTACACACCTCGGTCATATCGTCATAGTGCTTAGGCGAAGCCCTGCGCCGGTAACTTCATCATCACCGTCACCATGCCATCGTGCTGACGGAACTCTCCCTCGACCTCAACTGGATCAAGAGTTCGTGGGACGTCATCGAGCTGAACGTGTGCTGAACATGGAGGTGCCGTACGTTCGGTGCTTGGATCGGTCGGATCGTGAAGACGTTCGACTACATCAACCGCGTTACTAAACGCTTCCGCTTTCGGTCTACGAGGGTACGTGGACACACTCTCCCCTCTCATTGCTATGCATCTCCTAGATAGATCTTGCGTGACCGTAGATTTTTTATGAAATACTACGTTTCCCAACAGGGAGTCGGCCTCCCCCTTCATTTCCTCTACCCCCTTTCCTTCCCCCCTCCGGCAAATATGGTAGGGGGGGGCTAGGGAAGGACCCCAAGTAGGATTTGGCCCTACTTGGGGCGCCCCTGGCTGCTCCCCTCTCCCCCCACCTATATATGTGGGAGGGGGTGCCACACATAACCACGACAATCTCTTAGCCGTGTGCGGCGCCCACCTCCACCGTTTACACCCTCGGTCATATTTTTGTAGTGCTTAGGCGAAGCCCTGCGGAGATAGCATCACCATCACCGTCACCACGCCGTCGTGCGGCCGGAACTCATCCACTACCTCGCCGTATTGTTGGATCAAGAAGGCGTGGACGTCACTGAGCTGAACGTGTGCTGAACGCGGAGGTGCCGTACGTTCGGTACTTGATCGGTTGGATCGCAAAGAAGTTCGACTACGTCAACCGTGTTACTAAATACTTCTGCTTATGGTCTACGAGGGTACGTAGACACACTCACCCCCTCATTGCTATGCATCTCCATGGATAGATCTTGCGTGTGCGTAGAATTTTTGTTTGTTTTCCATGCAACGTTTCCCAATAGTGGCATCATGAGCCAGGTCTATGCGTAGATGATATGCACGAGTAGAACACAAAGAGTTGTGGGCGGTGATAGTCATACTGCTTACCACCAACGTCTTATTTTGATTCGACGGTATTGTGGGATGAAGCGGCCCGGACCAACCTTACATGTCCACGTACATAAGACCGGTTCCACCGACAGACATGCAACTAGTTTGGCATAAAGGTGGCTGGCGGGTGTCTGTTTCTCCTAGTTTAGTTGAATCGAATTTGACTACGGCCGGTCCTTGAAGAAGGTTAAAACAACAAACTTGATAAATCACCGTTGTGGTTTTTGCCATAGGTAAGAACGGTTCTTGATAGAAGCCCGTAGCAGCCACGTAAAACTTGCAACAACAAAGTAGAGGACGTCTAACTTGTTTTTGCATGGAATGTTGTGATGTGATATGGTCAAGACGTGATGTGATATACGTTGTTGTATGAGATGATCATGTTTTGTAATATCGACACCCGGCAGGAGCCTTTGGGTTGTCTCTTGATTATTGTATGACATGCAAACGCCATGTAATTGCTTTACTTTACCGCTATGCATTAGCAATAGTTGTAGAAGCAATAGTTAGCGAGGTGATTCCGACGCAACGATGGAGATCAAGGTGTCGAGCCGGTGACGATGGAGATCATGACGATGCTTTGGAGATGGAGGTCAAAAGCACAAGATGATGATGGCCATATCATGTCACATATTTTGATTGCATGTGATCTTTATCCTTTATGCATCTTATTTTGCTTAGAACGGCGGTAGCATTACAAGATGATCCCTTCACTTAATTTCAAGATCGAAGTGTTCTCCCTAAGTATGCACCGTTGCTAAAGTTCATCGTTTCGAAGCACCACGTGATGATCGGGTGTTATAGACTCCACGTTCACATGCAACGGGTGTAAGCCAGTTTTGCGCAAGTAGAATGCTTGTGTTAAACTTGACGAGGCTAGCATGTACAAACATGGTCTCGGAACACTGGAGACCGAAAGGTCGAACGTGAGTCATATAGTAGATATGATCAAAGATGTTCACCATTGATGAGTACCCCAGCTCACGTGATGATCGGACATGGGTAAGTTGATTTGGATCATGTATCACTTAGATAACTTGAGGGATGTTTATTTAAGTCGGAGTTCATTAGTAATTTGATTAATTGAACTTAGTTTATCATGAACTTAGTCTTATAGTTTTGCATATCTATGTTGTAGATCAATGGCCCGGGCTACCATTACCCTGAATTTTAATGCGTTCCTAGAGAAAGCTAAGTTGAAAGATGATGGTAGCAACTACATGGACTAGGTCCGTAACTTGTGGATTATCCTCATTGCTGCACAGAAGAATTATGTCCTTGATGCACCGCTAGGTGACAAGCCCGCTCCCGCTAAGCTAGACGTTGTGAACGCCTAGCAGACTCGATCTGATGACTACTCGATAGTTCAGTGTGCCATGCTTTACGGCCTAGAACCGGGACTTCAAAGACGTTTTGAACATCATGGAGCATATGAGATGTTCCAAGAGTTGAAGTTAATATTTCAAGCAAATGATCGGGTTGAGAGATATGAAGTCTCCAACAAGTTCTATAGCTGTAAGATGGAGGAGAACAGTTCTGTCAGTGAACACATGCTCAAAATGTCTGGGTATCATAACCACTTGACTCAGCTAGGAGTTGATCTTCCAGTTGATAGTGTTATTGACAAAGTTCTTCAATCACTGCCACCAAGCTACAAAGGCTTTGTGATGAACTATAATATGCAAGGGATGAATAAAACGATTCCTGAGCTCTTCGCAATGCTTAAGGCCGCAGAGGTAGAAATCAAGAAGGAGCATCATGTGTTGATGGTTAACAAGACCACTAGTTTCAAGAAAAAGGGCAAGGGTAAGAAAGGGAACTTCAAGAAGAATGGCAAGAAAGTTGCCACTCCCGGAAAGAAGCCCAAAGCTGGACCCAAGCCTGAAACTGAGTGCTTCTACTGCAAAGGGAATGGTCACTGGAAGCGGAACTGCCCCAAGTACTTGGCTGATAAGAAGGATGGCAACGTGAACAAAGGTATATTTGATATACATGTTATTGATGTGTACCTTACTAATGCTCGTAGCAGTGCATGTATATTTGATACTGGTTCGGTTGCTCATATTTGTAACTCGAAACAGGAGCTGCGGAATAAACGAAGATTGGCTAAGGACGAGGTGACGATGCACGTTGGAAATGGTTCCAAGGTCGATGTGATCGCCGTCGGCACTCTACCTCTACATCTACCTTCGCGATTAGTTTTGGACCTCAATAATTGTTATTTGGTGCCCGCGTTGAGCATGAACATTATATCTGGATCTTGTTTATCGCGAGACGGTTATTCATTTAAGTCAGAGAATAATGGTTGTTCTATTTATATGAATAATATGTTTTATGGTCATGCACCCTTAAAGAGTGGTCTATTCTTGTTGAATCTCGATTGTAGTGATATACATATCTATAATACTGATGCCAAAATATGCAAAGTTGATAATGATAGTGCAACATACTTGTGACACTGCCGTTTAAGTCATATTGGTGTATAGCGCATGAAGAAACTCCATGCAGATGGACATTTGGAATCACTTGATTATGAATCATTTGATACTTGCAAACCATGCCTCATGGGCAAGATGACTAAAACTCCATTCTCCGGAACAATTGAGTGAGCTAATGACTTATTGGAAATAATACATACCGATGTATGCAGTCCAATGAGTGTTGAAGCACGCGGCGGGTATCGTTATTTTTTGACCTTCACAGATGATTTGAGTAGGTATGGGTATATCTACTTAATGAAACACAAGTCTGAAACATTTGAAAAGTTCAAAGAATTTCAGAGTGAAGTGGAGTATCATCGTAACAAGAAAATAAAGTTTCTACGATCTGATTGCAGAGGCGAATATTTGAGTTACGAGTTTGGCCTTCATTTAAAACAATGTGGAATAGTTTGACAACTCATGCCACCTGGAACACCACAGCGTAATGGTGTGTTCGAACATCGTAACCGTACTTTATTAGATATGGTGCGATCTATGATGTCTCTTACCGATTTACCACTATCGTTTTGGGGTTATGCATTAGAGACAACCGCATTCACGTTAAATAGGGCACCATCTAAATCCGTTGAGACGACACCGTATGAATTGTGGTTTGGCAAGAAACCTAAGCTGTCGTTTCTTAAAGTTTGAGGATGCGACACTTATGTTAAAAGGCTTCAGCCTGATAAGCTCGAACCTAAATCGGAGAAGTGCGTCTTCATAGGATATCCTAAATAAACTATTGGGTACACCTTCTACCACGGATCCGAAGGCAAGATCTTTGTTGCTAAGAATGGGTCCTTTCTAGAGAAGGAGTTTCTCTCAAAAGAAGTGTGTGGGAGGAAAGTAGAACTTGATGAGGTAATTGTACCTTCTCTCGAATTGGAGAGTAGCACATATAGAAAACCGTTCCCATGATGCCTACACCAACAAGAGAGGAAGCAAATGATAATGATCATGAAACTTCAGATCAAGTTACTACTGAACTTCGTACGTCGACCAGAGCACGATCCGCACCAGAGTGGTACGGTAATCCTATCTTGGAAGTCATGTTCTTAGACCATGGCGAACCTACGAACTATGAAGAAGCTATGATGAGCCCAGATTCCGATAAATGGCTTGAGGCCATGAAATCTGAGATATAATCCATGTATGAGAACAAAGTGTGGACTTTGGTGGACTTGCCCGATGATCGGCAAGTCATAGAGAATAAATGGATCTTCAAGAAGAAGACTGACACTGATGGTAATGTTACTGTCTACAAAGCATGACTTGTCACGAAAGGTTTTCGACAAATTCAAGGAGTTGACTATGATGAGACTTTCTCACCCGTAGCGATGCTTAAGTCTGTCCGAATCATGTTAGCAATTGCCTCATTTTATGATTATGAAATCTGGCAAATGGACGTCAAAACTGCAGTCCTTAATTGATTTCTTAAAGAAAAATTGTATATGATGCAACCAAAAGGTTTTGTCAATACTAAAGGTGTTAACAAAGTGTGCAAGCTACAACAATCCATCTATGGACTGGTGCAAGCATCTCGGAGTTGGAATATACGCTTTGATGAGGTGATCAAAGCATATGGTTTTATACAGACTTACGGTGAAGCCTGTATTTACAAGAAAGTGAGTGGGAGCTCTGTAGCATTTCTAATATTATATGTGGATGACATATTGTTGATTGGAAATGATATAGAATTTTTGGATAGCATAAAAGGATACTTGAATAAGAATTTTTCAATGAAAGACCTCGGTGAAGCTGCTTATATATTGGGCATCAAGATCTATAGGGATAGATCGAGACGCTTAATAGGACTTTCACAAAGCACATACCTTGACAAAGTTTTGAAGAAGTTCAAAATAGATCAGTCAAAGCAAGGGTTCTTGCCTGTGTTGCAAGGTGTGAAATTGAGTCAGACTCAAAGCCCGACCACTGCAGAAGATAGAGAGAAAATGAAAGTCGTTCCCTATGCCTCAGCCATAGGTTCTATCATGTATGCTATTCTGTGTACCAGACCTGATGTGTGCCTTGCCATAAGTTTGGCAGGGAGGTACCAAAGTAATCCAGGAGTGGATCACTGGACAGCGGTCAAGAACATCCTGAAGTACCTGAAAAAGACCAAGGATATGTTTCTCATTTATGGAGGTGACGAAGAGCTCGCCGTAAAATGGTTATGTCGATGCTAGCTTCTACACTGATCCAGATGACTCTAAGTCACAAACCGGATACATATTTATATTGAATGGTGGAGCAGTCAGTTGGTGCAGTTCCAAGCAGAGCGTCGTGGAGGGATCTACGTGTGAAGCGGAGTACATAGCCGCTTTGGAAGCAGCACATGAAGGAGTCTGGATGAAGGAGTTCATATCCGATCTGGGTGTAATACGTAGTGCATCGGGTCCAATGAAAATCTTTTGTGACAACACTGGAGCAATTGCCTTAGCGAAGGAATCCAGGTTTCACAAGAGAACCAAACACATCAAGAGACGCTTCAACTCCATTCGTGAAAAGGTCAAGGATGGAGACATAGAGATTTGTAAAATACATATGGATCTGAATGTAGCAGACCCGTTGACTAAGTCTCTTCCACGAGCAAAACATGATCAGCACCAAGACTCCATGGGTGTTAGATTCATTACAATGTAATCTAGATTATTGACTCTAGTGCAAGTGGGAGACTGAAGGAAATATGCCCTAGAGGCAATAATAAACTTGTTATTTTATATTTCCTTATTCATGATAAAGGTTTATTATTCATGCTAGAATTGTATTGATTGGAAACTTAAATACATGTGTGAATACATAAACAAATACCGTGTCCCTAGTAAGCCTCTAATAGACTAGCTCGTTGATCAAAGATGGTTAAGGTTTCCTAACCATGGACATGTGTTGTCATTTGATAACATGATCACATCATTAGGAGAATGATGTGATGGTCAAGACCCATCCATTAGCTTAGCATATTGATCATTCAGTTTATTGCTATTGCTTTCTTAATGTCAAATACATATTCCTTCGACTATGAGATTATGCAACTCCCGGATACCAGAGGAATACCTTGTGTGCTATCAAATGTCAGATCATAACTGGGTGATCATAAAGATGCACTACAGGTATTTCCGAAGGTGTTTGTTGAGTTGGCATAGATCGAGATTAGGATTTGTCACTCCTAGTATCAGAGAGGTATCTCTAGGCCCTCTCGGTAATACACATCATGAGAAGCCTTGCAAGCAAAGTGACTAAGAGGTTAGTTGCAAGATGATGTATTACAGAACGAGTAAAGAGACTTTCCGGTAACGAGATTGAACTAGGTATAGAGATACCGACGATCGAATCTCGGGCAAGTAACATACCGATGGACAAAGGGAATCACATATGTTGTCATAAGGTTCGACCGATAAAGATATTCGTAGAATATGTAGGAGTCAATATGGGCATCCAGGTTCTGCTATTGGTTTTGAACCGGAGAGGTGTCTCGGTCATGTCTACATAGTTCTCGAACCCGTAGGGTCCGCACGCTTAACGTTCGTTGCCGATATAGTGTTATATGAATTATATGATTTGGTGACCGAATGTTGTTCGGAGTCCCGGATGAGATCACGGACATGACGATGAGCTCCGGAATGGTCCGAAGGTAAAGATTGATATATAGTACGATGATATTTGGACACCGGAAGAGTTTCGAAATGTACCAGGAAGAAATTGGGTCACCGGAAGGGGTTCCGGACACCCCCGGGAGGTTAATGGGCCATATGGGCCAAAGGGGGGAAACACACCAGCCCACAAGGGGCTGACACGCCCCTCCTAGCCGCAGCCCTTGGGGAGAGAAGGAAAGGGGGGGGGGGGGGGCAGTCGTCCTCCCCCTTCCTTTCCTCTCCCCCCTTCCCTTCCCCCCTCCGGCAAATATGGTAAGGGGAGGGCACGGCTAGGGAAGGACCCCAAGTAGGATTTGGCCCTACTGGGGGCGCCCCCTGGCTGCTCCCCTCTCCTCCCCACATATATATGTGTGTGTGTGGGGGGGAGGGGGGGGGGGGGGGGGCGCCACACATAACCACGACAATCTCTTAGCCGTGTGTGGCGCCCCCCTCCACTGTTTACACCCTCGGTCATATTTTTGTAGTGCTTAGGCGAAGCCCTGCGGAGATAGCATCACCATCACCATCACCATGCCATCGTGTTGTCGGAACTCATCCACTACCTTGTCGTCTTGATGGATCAAGAAGGCGTGGATGTCATCGAGCTGAACGTGTGCTGAACGCGGAGGTGTCGTACGTTCGGTACTTGATCGGTTGGATCGCGAAGAAGTTCGACTACATCAACCGCGTTACTAAACGCTTCCGCTTACGGTCTACAAGGGTACATAGACACACTCTCCCCCTCGTTGCTATGCATCCCCATGGATAGATCTTGCGTGTGCATAGAATTTTTTTCCATGCAACGTTTCCCAACAGATATGTTGTCTTTAATGAATCTGCTATGTTACATCATGTTCCATCTACTAATGTTCCTATTGAGAGTGAGCAACAACCTACTGTTCAGGTGGAGCATGCTATTAATTCCAGTGATACATGGGATAAGGAAAATGTTGATGCACATGATGAACCTGTCGTTGATGATGAACATGTCACTCCCACTCCAAATCAGCCTATTGTTCCATCAGGTTGGAATCTCGCATGTGACGGAGTTAGGCGGGGTATGATAAACCTAAAAGGTTAATTAAAGAGTGCAATATGTTTTCTTTTGCTTTATCTGTTGCAAAAGAAATTGAAGGTAATGTTGAGCCTTCTTCATATTCCGAGGCTATTATTTCTAGTGATAGTAATAAGTTGATGGATGCTATGCATAAGGAGATGGAATCACTTGAAAAGAATGGCACTTGGGATTTAGTAAGATTACCTAGAGAGAAGAAACCTATTCGTTGCAAGTGGGGTTTCAAAAGAAAAGAAGGTGTTTATCCTAATGATGAGACAAGATATAAAAAAGGTTAGTTGCTAAAGGTTACAGTCAGATTCTAGGAATTTACTATAATGAAGTCTTTTCTCCTGTTGTGAAGCATAGCTCTATTCGCACTTTACTTAGTATTGTTTCTATACATGATTTTGAGCTTGAACAGTTAGATGTTAAAACTACATTCTTACATGGAGAATTAGAAGAGGATATTTATATGGAACAACCTGAAGGTTTCGTTATTCCAGAAAAAGAAAAGCTTGTCTATAAGTTAAAGAAATCTCTTTATGGATTGAAACAATCTCTTAGACAGTGGTACAAGAGATTTTACACCTTTATGCTGTCTCAAGGTTTCAACAGGTCTAATTATCATAGCTGTGTTTATTCGAAAACTATCAATGGTTCAACTATTTATTTGCTCCTTTATGTTGATGATATGCTAATTGCTGCAAAGAGTATGTCAGAGATTAATGAAAAGAAGCAATTGAGTAATGAATTTGAGATGAAGGATTTGGGTGCAGCAAAGAAAATACTTGGCCTAGAAATATCCAGAGATAGACAGTCTGAAAAAGTATATCTAAGTCAGAAAGGATATATTGATAAAGTTCTTCGTCGTTTTAATATGCATAATGCCAAGCAGGTGAGTACTCCGTTAGCTGCACACTTCAAATTATCACCAGCCTTATGTCCTAAGTCAGATGTCGATATTGAGTAAATGTCTAGAGTTCCCTATTTGAGTGCAGTTGGTTCACTTATGTATGTCATGGTTTGTTCTCGTCCTCATTTATCATATGCATTGAGTTTTGTCAGTAGATACATGGTTAATCCTGGAAAAGAGCATTTGAAAGCAGTTCAGTGGATTTTCAGATACCTGCGAGGTACGTTGGGATTTCTCTGAAGAGGAGAGGATGATGCAGTACATTAAAGATAAGTATTTCCCTCAGTTAAGAACCAAGGTTATCAACCCAGTAAGAAAACCACACAATACCTCGTTAGCAGCACCTACAGACAAAATAACATATACTTGCACCCAACGCAAACAAGGGGTTGTCAATCTCTTGGCGGTTAATTGCAAGGATCAAATCTCGTAGTAATAGATAGATAGCAAAAACACAAAATAAAATAAAAGTAAATAAATTGCAGCAAAGTATTTTTTAGATTTTTATATATGATAAAGATAGATCCGGGGCCCATAGTTTTCACTAGAGACTTCTCTCTTAAAAATAGCATACGATGGGTAAACAAATTACTGTTGGGCAATTGATAGAAAATCGAATAATTATGACGATATCCAAGAAAATGATCATGTATATAGGCATCACGTCCGAGACAAGTAGACCAACTCCTGCGGCATCTACTACTGTTATTCCACACATCGACCGAATCTAGCATGTATCTAGAGTATTAAGTTCATAAAGAACCGAGTAACGCCTTAAGCAAGATGATATAATGTATACAAAGTAAACTCAATCAATATGAATAAACCCCATCGTTTTACCCTTAATGGCAACAATACAAATACGTGTCTTGTCCCCCTTCTATCACTGGGATATAGATCACCGCAAGATTGAATCCATTAAAAATCACCTCTCCCATTGCAAGATAAATCAATCTAGTTAGTCAAACCAAATCAATAGATCAGAGAGAAATACAAAGCTATAATAATCATGCATATAAGAATTCAGAAAAGACTTAAATAATATCATGGATAATCTGATCATAAATCCACAATTCATCGGATCCCAACAAACATACCGCAAAAAGGATTACATCGAATAGAACTCTAAGAACATTGATGAGAACATTGTATTGGAGATCAAAGAGAGAATGAATGATTGAAATGTACGAAAGTGTTGTCCGGCAATTATTTACATTGGATGATAAGGCAGGAGAACCGTTTCCTTGTCCTTATTCATTATCATGAAGTTTTTTATGTACTCCCTAGTAGCTTTATGCTCAAAGTCGCCGAGACTCAAGAAGGACTCGTGCATGTAGTATAGATGCTCCACACAGATTTGCGAGATTTGTTCTCTCCTGATTGGCTATGATCATATGTAGCGCAAAAAGGCGGACGATTGTAAAATCGAGCCGTCTCGTGAGAAACATCCTAAAGATATAATCAAACCGTGGGAAGAACACCTCCGCGGGCAGGGTGAAGCCAGTGGAAGAGCTAGAGGAGGAGGTGGGGGAAGTCATCGCAATGGCGGCGGCGGCTGCGGCTGCTGCTGAGAGGGGCGGAAGCGTAGGGAAGGTAACCTAGGGTGATACCATATTAGACGTAAGTTTCTTTGGTTGAATCGCTCAACCCTCTTGGGGTGGCGTGACTTCTCTACTATTAAAGGGCAATCGAACATCGTACTGCAATCGAACGTCGTAGTGATGGTTTGACCAGCTCTCCTCCCCACGTACGATAATCCTAGACCCACGGAGGAATACTGGCATCTCACGGGCATCTTCAAAACTAATTAATCTCCCCCCCTGATTTTCATAGGGTGAGCCTGCCTCACACCTAATCTCCAATAAAAAACCGCCACCTAATTGCATTCCGTTGAATCCGTAAGAGCACGTCCATGCGTGTAGCATTACTCCCCCACGTACGTGCTCTAACTCCCACGTCTGATTTTTTTTTAGGATACCATCTCTCCGGTTTATGACTGGTTCTACCGAATTATCTACCACGAGATCCCTACTCTCTCCTCTCCAGTCTCCACGCATGCCCCCCACGAGGCCACGTTGTAACCTCCTCCCCACGAGGCCACGTTGTAACCTCCTCCCCACAATGCCGCCTCCAGCAACGACGTGCGCAGCAGGACGCCATGACGAGAAATGCTACACTTACGGATGGATTCTTACTGATTGAAGTTACAGACTGAGCTGTGAAACCTTGATCGGAAATCAGGAGGGGTTGGGGCCCGCACTGGAAATCAAGGGGTGAAAGAGATTGGTGGAGAGTAGTCCGTAGGTGGTTTCTGTGCCACCTTGCCCATAAGTACAGAATTGTCGCGCCAGGATCTCGCTCGCACCCCCAGCGTGGAGGGCTCACTGCGCCCCGCCGAAGGCCCCGTGCACGACGGACACCTTGTCGATCGAGGTTGCGGGGGCGCCACCAAGACTAAGTAGAAGCCTCCTGAGGTCGACGGCCGCGGCAACCTTCCTTGCAGGTGGGCGCCACGGGGACGGCCGGGTCGTGCCATCTCGCAGGAGAGCGCAGCAACGGCGCCGGCGGCGCGGGGTAGCGGACCACGCAGCAGTCGATCCGGTAAACCCCCAACCCTAGTGGCAATCCTGGCATCTCCTTTCCCGCATCACCTCCAACTCCAAGGAGAACTTTGCCTTTCATGCGCGACACCTTCATATCCATTGGGCTGTTCGCCGCGTTTCCGCTAAGGTTTTGATTTTCGGTTTGTGAAAAATTTCGTCCCAGGCGGAGATGGCTGAATTTCGGCCATTTTCAAAAAATTTGGCCGAAATTTGACAAAATTTGGCTGAAATTTGACCAAAATCTATTTTTTCGCTGGAAAGTATATTTCTCCCCAGGCCGAGATGGCCGAAATTCGGCCGAAATCCATTTTTTTCGGCCAAAATTCAAAACACAGTTTCTGGCTTTCCGCCTATGCTTGCCTCGTAGCCACGTCGACCTTGAAGCAGCAACACAACATGGTCGCCGGATTCTGTCCCGGTGGTCATTGGAGGAGCCGTGCCGCCAGTGACCAGCGGTCTGGCCGGAAGCCATCTTTGGAGGCATGAGGATACCATGGAGACGCAGTGGAGACTCCAGGGAACTAGACACAGACGCGGCATGGATTGGATTGTGCCACGGCGGCAGGAGTACGACGAGGGGATTTGACTCCGGGGAATCACAGGGCCACGGTTGCAAGCCCAGAAAGACCCAGCCATGCTGCCCCTACCACGGTTGTCGGAATGACTGTGGGGTTCATGCTCCAGGAGCATGTGATCTTGTAGTTTCCTCACTGCCCATGGTTAAGTGCTCGTGAATGAGATGACCAATTAAGTGTCAGAAAAGTGCCTTGGTTAAGTCAATTTATCATGGTGTCATATTCTTTTGTAATTTAGTTGCTGCTGATTCTACCAATCAAGTGTGATTCTGCATGTTTTCAGGGCGGGCTCTGCTGAAGATCAAGAAAATCCTTCTGCGGGAACATGTTGCATGACATGTCCAGCAACGGGGCATGCCTGAGCTACTGCTCCTGGCGTGGTGTGCTCTGCAACAACTTCGCCTTTGCCATTGCGGCTCTGTAAGAAGCTCTCTGTAGCAAATCTTATGCTCTGTTGCTGGCTGCTGTATGCGGTCACTAAGATGTGTTCATGTGTGCAACGACAGCAACTTCCCAGGGTTCAATCTTGGTGGCGAAATCTCCCCGGTCTTTGAGGGGGATTCGAAGCACATTATGTCACTGTATGATGTTACTTGTTACATTTTTTCTAAAATTTAAGAGCCTTCGGGTGTGTAATGAATTTCAGTACCCCGTTTCACAGTTTTTTGGTCATATGTAATGGTTTGCAGTCTCGAAGGAAAATTTCAGGCAAATGGCTGACGAGATTGGTGATTATTTGTCGCTTAAATTGTTGCAAGTGGGCTTCAGACTGAGTTCACGTATCGCTCTAACCTAATAGACCGTTCATATTTTATTTTTATGAATAACAAGTGACTGCGGTAATTGATTTGTTTGCTGCATAGTTGTTGCATTATTTATGTTTTGTGCTCCATTTGAATCCTATTGTTTGTATAGTGGCAAAATAGTGGTTCTTTTGATTAACACCAGCAGAGCCAGAAAATTTTCCATACTACTATTGTTTTTGCAGTCCATGCCATTTTCATATGAATCTTGTGGATGAATTCTAAAGTGATTGGCCAATTATTACTTATAGGCATAGTTTGGGCATGCAGCCCTAATTTACATTTCTCGACAATTTAACAATGTTATGGATTGTATTTCTTTGTGCGCAACAAATAATTATCTATCCATTTAGCTCTATAAATAATTACTTGTTTTTTTACTTGACAATATTTATGTTACCTGCTCCTCTAAAATGCAGAGATTTCCAAGTAATAAGTCCATTTCTCTTTGGAGCACATATGAGCATTACATTTTTTTTCTGAAATTCTTGCAGAAATCCTTGCAGTAATGCAACAAGTTAGCTCCTAAAATATAACACTAAAGCTTATCCAAATATAACACTATGCTCATCCATTAATCAAAATATTCATTGAACCATTTCCATGTTGTTGTTGTATCTTGATTTCTTGAAAATATAGATGTTCTGTAATATTAACAACCAAACAAGTAACTTTCTGTCACGAAAAGGCTAATGGATGTAATCTGCCAAGAACACAGTTGTGACTTGTGACATACACCAGCAATAACAAAATGATCGATGCGCTTCTTAGTAGAAGAGGTTAGCTATTTATATTCCACTTTTGATGAGGTTCAGTTCGTGTCTTTCTTCACCTCTAAATGATAGGTTTGCTTGATGTGAGAAAAGTGAATTAAAAAAAAGTCTCTTTGGATTGTCTAACATGTTTTCTCTGGATAGTCTGTTCTTATCTATGTCTCTTGATCATTATTATCTCTTGATCATTACTATTGAGAAATCCTCAGTCTCATTGGTGTACCTTTTTAAAATTCATTAGATTTCTCATAGGCACATATTTTATGTCTTCATAATTCAGTTAGGGATCCTCTCATGGTTGTTTTGTAGTTGACTAGCTATGTTGTAAGTCGATTATGATACTACCCCAACAATGGAGAAAGGTATGATTCTGGGAGAAGGGAATTGGTATGCATGCTGTTTGCTAAAAGATCCGTCTGTGGCTTCTTGCAGGTATAACTATTGAAGCTCTTCAACAAGTTTTTTAATGCACTCGTCGGCAAGTGTGCATTGTTTCCCTTTTTTAGTAGTAGAGATATACACGGTTGCAAAAGCCATTCTTGTAACTGATGTTCTACAGTTTGTGCTTGTTTGATTTCGTTAGCTACACACTGTATTTTATTTTTATTTACGTATCTTGCAGCCACAAAGTTTTATTAGTTTAATTTCCTTTGCTATAAACCGTATTTGTTCCTTCAACACTTTCTTGTCGCCACAAAAACGTTATCTTTGTGGCACTCAAAAATAAGGAGAGACACACATTGACATTACACAATGTGCATTTTTTATTATTTGTAAATAAGAATTTTAATACATCATCATCTATCATTGTAGGTGAGAATGATTTCATTTTCATCTCACACAATTTATGATAAACGTTCCATAGATTTACTAAAGTTCAAAAGGTGTCCAAGCGGTGATAAGGTATGGTTGTAGTGACGATAATACTGGAGCAAGTGCAACTGAAGAGAATAAAGGCAGAGGGAAGGATGGTGGAGGAGAAAGATTCCGCTTTATCTTTTGAGACAAGAGAGTGGAAGAAAGCACTATGAGAGAGGCTTTGTATTTGTTGCTAAGAATGGAAACCATGTGGTGCCATTTGGAACATATCTCTACATTACCATAACCGTTTTGTTATATTTTTTAATCCCATGGCAACGCACGGGCATTCGAATAGTATATATAATGGTTGTACAAGGTACAAAGTACAATATCTAACCGTATACGGTTTGTTCAGTTAACTACATAGTACTAGTGTTAGGTCAGCTACAATGTGTTACATCTATTTCTATCCAAAATTTGAAAATTTATATTCACACGGCGGCCAACTCGAAATTTCTGTGAAAACAATAAACTTGGCAATGCGTAAATTAGCTATAATATGAGCACTTATAGCTAAACAAACATTTGATGATATCCTTGTGCTGGAACAGCATGTAAACATTCTCTCATGTGTTCGGGGGAATTCAAGACATTTATACTCACATCCACAATTTAGACAACTTTCTGCCAAATAGCTTTACTGTTTTCTCACAGCTACATTCCCATAGCCGATTTTTGACAAGACAAAGATGAATGAACACCGCCTAAACAAAAGAAAAAGTAGAAATGGAAAGCAACACAAGTTACACATCAGCTCTTGGACACAAATCTAATGGCTAAATCAAGAATGACTCTGATTTTAGAAGAAGAAATCAGACATGTGAGCAGCCCCAGTTTATTAGTGTAGCTATGCGACATGCATCCGCCCATCCATAATTCGATAGGACTGCATGCCAACCAAATTGAAGTGGATACAACATTTGTCAAAGTCAATCTTTTCTAAACTTTGATGAAGTTATAGAAAAATATATGAATACTTACAATTCCAAATATATACCATATTGAACATTTGTTCTTGTTGAACATAATGGTAATGATTTGATATTGTAAATGTTGATAAGTTTTTCTATAGATTTGATCAGACTTTATTAGATTTGATTTTGAACAACATTTATGTGCATTAATTAATTTCGCAGGGAAGGAGCCTCTGACTCACGCATTAACATAGACATCGAGCTCTAGAACAGCTGCGTTGCCGCGCCAGCTCGCCCTCTTCATGAGGACGTACCCCGTTGCCATCCTGAACCTCCCCATGCCACCCACCACCGAGAGCTCCCGGACCGGCACCAAGACGGCGTTGCGGCCAGTTATGGAAAGCGTGCTCCCGTTGGAGGGCCCACCAGTGAGCAGCACGTTCTTGGAGATGAGCACCGCAGGGTTGCTGGCGCTACCGTCCGTGGACGACGCCACGACATAGAACCCCTGGCCGCGTCCAAGGGCCGTGGACGCCGGGCTGGCGCCCTCGGTGAGGGCGTCATCCATAACCAGCATATCGCCGAAGCGCTGGTCCACTAAGCCCCTGACAGGCGGGCCAGTGCCGCAGGCGACCACGCCGGCGCTGGGGCTGGGGCCGGCGGAGGAGTCGTGCATGTAGAAGTGCAGGTGGTGGGATTCTTGTGCGCCGACGGGCCTGACATCGCAGGCAAGAGAGACGACGAGGGCCACAATGAGCAGGAGTGGCTGGGCTAGGACTGCAACGGACAGTCGACGAGCCATATCTACCGATCTTGCCAATACTCCATTCGTTCCAAAATATAGCGCGTCCGCGCTTTTTAAGGTTCAACTTTGATCATAAATTTAACCAACGAGACCGACTGCGGCGAGACCAAAATTTATATAATTGAAAACTTCTTTTGAATGCTCCTGCCACAGTCGGTCTCATTGGTTAAATTTATGATCAAAGTTGAAACGCAAAAACCGAGGACGCATTATATTTTGAAACGGAGGGAGTATGAGGAACCTAATGATGCGTGGATGTTCTTAAATAGCATGAATGCATGACCATCTGGCAACTGGTTGTTTCCTTCAATGGCAAAAGCCGTTCACTTGAGGTGGCTGGCCTTTTGTTTTAACACAGTACAGACGCAAACGTTCATGTATATGCACATAGACTCATCTTTATGTGCAAAGTCACCGTACATAAATCCAGGATAGATGAGAGCATCAGGACTTGAACCACTGTAACCATCCAAGCATAAGTTGATTTGCGACGTGGCTGGCCGTTAATTGTATTATTTATCTCCCGGTCCCCAAGGCTATGAGAATTGAGAGCAAGCCCATGCGGTACCAAAGTGAAGATAGACGCATGCCAGGAAAGTACAGTCCCAAGGCGATCGATCACCGTTCAACTTTTGCAAGTGCGATTGGATGCATGGCAGAAGATAATGTATTAATTAATTGAGGAAGATAATGTCAATGTATTGTTTCGATTTACAACTCGCAATAAAAGGCAGAGACCATTGTATAACCTGGTATAGTAGTAAAATCTGTTTTTTGTTTTAACACTGTACAGAGTCAAGCGCTCATATATACGCGCACACACTCACATCTATGAACGCACATACGCACCTTCGAGAGACTGGATTGACATATCATTTTGAGATTTACAAAGTCACCATTGAACATCTTCTCCCACTGAACGTGCATTATCAGAAATCATGAAATAATTCAGAAAAATGCGAGTAACATCACTTGAACCTTGTTGTATTGGGGATACCACTATCCTCCGGCCATCCAACCAGAGGTTGTTTCGCTAGTAAAATCTGTTGGGAGCGTGGATATGCCCACTTTGACGGGCAATGGACAACAATAAACAATGCACTAATTCATCGACGCTGTAAATATGGACAACACAACCCGTCAAATTGTAGTGAACTTTGAGTATATGAGCAACAAAATAAATATTAAAAACATGCACATGCCACATGTAACACATGATTGAAAAAACTTACTCAACTTGAGCATACAAGTTTTTAATAGCACACTATTGCCACGCTATAGTGGTACAAATGACTTGCTGCTAATGTTACACATGTTCGACGAAAAACAAGATTTTTCGCTAATAGCATGCTATTCCTTCATTTAGCACCAAATTTGGGCCATTAGAGCATCTACAACCGGACTCCTCATACCCGCCCCCGAACGCCCGGACAGGCTGTCCGGTCAGTGCGGGACGAAAAAACGTCTTCCAACCGGGCTCCCCATAACAGGCTCATACGACTGAACTGGCCGACACTCCCCATCTCTAGCCCGTATGTGGGGGCAGATATGGGGATGCCCATGCGCGCCGAGACAAGCCCACCACATCGGATCCGGTCCACCGTGGCCCACCCGGCCCCACATACATTGAACCCTATCCGCACTTTGAACGAAACTTGTCACGCCTAATATGCGATCCTATCCGAGAGGAACTCGAAGGTCCCACCAAGGATAGAAGCGCATATTGAAACGCTTGTGCAAGGTGGATATCATTACATCGTAACATATACAACACAAATGGGGATACAAACAAAGGAATACAATCGCCACATGAATACATCAAACATCATACAGAAGAGCAACATCCGACTACGGATAAAACACAAAAGAAAAACTCAAACGACATCCACCCTGCTAGCCCAGGCTACCGACCAGGAACCTAACCCCAAGATCGACGAAGAAGAAGAAGCAGAAGGGGAACTCGCAAACAAAGCAAGCATCGCTCTCACGTCAGATCATCGCATTACCTGTACCTGCAACTGTTGTTGTAGTAATCTGTGAGCCACGAGGACTCAGCAATCCCATTACCATGGATATCAAGATTAGCAAAGATTAATGGGTATGGAATGGATAAGTGATGAGATTGCAGCAGCACTAAGTGTTGTATGGTGGCTAACTTACGAGTACAATAGTAAGAAGAGAAACTACGCATAACGGTAGCAAACTAGTAATGATCAAGAAGTGATCCTGAACTACTTACGAATCAAACATAACCCCACCGTGTTCTCTTCCCGAACTTGCTCGAAAAGAGACAGTCACGGTTACAAACGCGGTTGGTGTATTTTAATTCGGATCTGGTGTCAAGTTCTCTACAACCGGATATTAAAAATTCCAATCTGCCACATAACCGCGGGCATGGCTTCCGAAAGATTAAACCCTGCAGGGGTGTCCTAACTTAGTCCATGATAAACTCTCACGATCCGCGAAGGCAAATCTCCATCTCGGGACAGCCCGATCAAACTCGGAATCCCGGTGCACAAGATATATCAACAATGGTAAAATAAAACTAGCAAGACCGCCCGATGTACCGATAATCCTGATAGGAGTTGCATGTATCTCGTTCTCAGGGCACACCGGATGGGCCAGACGTCGGGTTGGCTGAGACCCTGGTTGCCCAGGGGGCACCGGACATCGCCCAGTTTGGACCAACACTTATGAGGAGCACTGGCCCGGGGTTGTTGATTAATTATCCTCGGGTACCGGTAGGTCCCTATGCAAGTTTTAGTTGTTATTAGGAAAATGGTAAAACCAAAGTTGGGTCTTGCTGGAAGAGTTTTATTCAAAGCGAACTGTCAAGGGGGGCCCGTAAACCCCGATCATGTTAGGAACGCAAAATCAAGGAATATAACACCGGTATGACGGAAACTAAGGCGGCAAGAGTGGAACAAAACACCAAGCCTTCTATCCTTTACCAAGTATATAGATGCATTAATTAAATAAAAGATATTGTGATATCCCATGATATCCATGTCCCAACATGGAACAACCTGCACTGCACCTGCAACTAGAAACACTATAAGAGGGGCTGAGCAAAGCGGTAACATAGCCAAACAACGGTTTGCTGGGAGGGTGAAAAGGTTAGAGGCTGTTTCATGGCAATTGGAAGGCTTGATAAACAAGTGGTAGGTAGCTCGACATAGCGATAGCATCGAGACAACTAGCAAAGCAAAGATAGTAGTGGTATCCAGGGTAATGATCATCTTGCCTGAATTCCTGCTCGGAAGAAGATCGAGTCCATGAAGTAGACGAACTAACGTAGTCGAACGAATCCTCACAATCGCAACGAAACCGGAACTATCGAGAAGAAGCACAATCGGAAAGAAGCAAACATCACGGTAAACACACAAGCATGAACAAGACATGATGCGCAATCAAGTATGATGCATGACAAGTTCAAATGCTACTACTCATGGCAAGAGATGAAGCATAAAAGAACCCAACATCAAGCAAGTTTAAATGAGGCCGGAAACAACACATAACTATTCCGGAAAGTCCCCATATGCAAATTTCAAAATTGGTACTGATCTGAACAAAACATGATGTTAAAGTTGTTAAACAGCAAGTTAAAGTGCACCAATATGTTCTACACGCTTTTCTAATCAAGTTACATATAAACTTCATTTAATTCGGAGCTACGGTCTAAAAGATATGAGTAACACAAGCTTAACATGGCATTGATGCAAAATGCATGTAAACATCAATCACAAACACTCAAAACATGGATGCAACAAGTCATGATGAAACTAAATGCAATTCTAAGCAAGTTTCATATAGGACATGATTAAAACAGAGCAACGGTTCAACACATACACTCAAAACAAGATACAACAACAATCTGCCCAAAACAGCAACTAGGCACTTTACAATCATCAAAACAGCAAGCTACAGTAACTCAAAGGGCACCAACTGGGTATGCACTTAAAGTAGACATGATATACTTCAAAACATCTTTACTAATCAGGGTCATAAGCATCATGGTTGATTTACTATGATCCATGCAAAATGCAAAGTTCTGTTACAGATTAGTACTTAGAGAAAATCTGGGCATATACATGAGCAGAGTTAACATGATGGCATGTTGAAGGCAAGAAACAAGTATGCTACAGTACAGGAACATGGCATCAAAAGTCATGGAATGCTAGTACATATGATGGAGCTTAAGTAACACAACATGACATATATATAGGAGCAACAAGTTCATGGGAATCATCAAGACAAGATGCAAACATGAAATAGCAGATTCTCAGACGGTGAAAATCTGGGAATGCAAAACAGTAACATTATGATGCCGAGTTTGGAGACACATAACAGCAAGCATAGCAATTTTAATATTTATGAAAAATGCATGACCATTTAGTAGACATGTTATACTCCAACTTATACCATGGGCACAGCTTCATATGATGTATAGATTAATTACTATGAGCTTTGCAAAATGGAACATGCTGTTAACAGATTGACAGATTTAGCATGATGACAAGTTGAGAGCAAGTTTGAGTGAGGCTACAGCAAGTTTACATGGCAACCAAGAGCATGGCATCAAATTACTCATAAGATAGAACAAATACATGAAGAAATCATATGCATATGAGTTATGGATTAGTGGCAAACAACATACAAAGTTGATAAATTTTATAACATGCAGTTTCAGACTGAAATTAACAAGTATGAAAACATCAACATTGACTAGGCATGTCTGCAAGCTCATAGCAGTCACATAATGGCATATCATGGCATGAAATAAATACTAGAAGCTATAGGACATGACATTTCACCAAACACATGTTGATAAGATGCTCATATGACATACGCATTAAATCACACAAAAATAACAAAAGAGCAAGTTATAACAGTTTTCAGCAGTTAACATCAACATGCACTTTTGCAACAGGGAGTATGACATGAATATGCACTCTATCATTCAAGCAAATGGCACCATCATGAAGAGCACGAAGAGTAGAGCAATTGCATATACAAAGCATATTCATAGGATGCACGGATACCGAGATACAAGTGCCATAATGATGCAATATGATATTGCTTACAGAAAAGACAGTCATTTAACAGGCCACCGAGTGCAAGATAGAATACTACGCCCAGGGCGAGACTTAGCGGGGCTGGCTCACCAGCGTGGCCCTGGGCCGAAGGAAGGTGGGGCTGGGCCTGCGCTGATGGGCCTGGAGAGGGCGCGGCCCAGGAGGCAACGGGAGGGCGCCGTCGTCCTTCCTCGACAGGAGGTCGAGCGAGGCCATGGTAGGGGCGCCAATGGCGGTCCACGACGAGGCGGTGACCTGAGCGGGCGAGGGAGGGCCGGAGGAGGCCGGGGCCGACCGGATCCGGGCCGATCTGGCCGCGGGGCGCCAGATCCGTCGAGGAGGAGCGGCGTCGGGGCTCCGGGAGGCCAGATCTTGGCGACCAGCGGTGAGCTCGGGGAGGTCCAAGACGCCACCCGTCGCCGCAGAACCCTTGCCGCCGGACCTCCCCGAGCTCGCCGCTGGTCGCCTAGATCTTTTTTTTCACCTGCAAAAAAAAAGATCTGGGCGACCAGCGACGAGCTCGGGGAGGTCCGGCGGCAAGGGTTCGGCGGCGACGGGTGGCGTCCTGGAGGCGGAGGCGGCGGACTCCAACGGGGTCGGGGCTCCGGCGGGGCCTGGTGGCCGGCGGGAGGAGCGGGGTCGCGGGACGGGCTGCCGGCGGCGAGCGTTCCCGATCCCATCGGGATCGAGCGGGAGGAGTGGGGCGGCTCGGTTGGTGCGGATGTGGGCCAAGCGGCGGCGCGCGCGTGCGCTCGGGCCCGGTGCGGCCCGGGGCGGGCCTCGCCTGGGCCTCGGCGAGTCTGCAGCGGCGGGGCTGGCTGGGGGGTTACATGGCGCGCGGGGATTGGATGGGGTGGCGGCGCGGCGAGTGGGGCGGCGGCAAGTGGCGGCGGGCGGCTGGCCGGGCGCGAAAACAGAGATGGGAGGAGGTGGAAGGTGGCTGGCGGTGCGGAAATTTAGGAGGGGGTTAGGGTTTGCTGAATTTTAGGGGGGAGGGGTGTTTAAATAGGTAGGGGAGACTAGGGGAGGGGTTTAGGGTTAGTTTTTGGGCCGTTCGATCTCGATCGGACGGTTCGAAACGGAGGGGTAGTGTAGGTGGGCTAGTCGGCTATGTAGGAGGCCTCGGGCTGAGAAGAGAGAGGAGCAGAGCGGCCCGGCAAGTGTTTTCGGATACCGAAAACATCCGACGTTTGACCGGCTATAGTTCCGCTATAGTTATCCGTTGGGGCATCAAACGCACACCGAATGCGATGAAATTTGGCAGGCTGTCTACCTACAATACAATAAGACCGCACGCCAACTTTCAGCCCATTCCGAGAACATTTTTATCCCACTTATAAAATAATATTTCGGAGGTGCCGGGGGCGCGTGCGAGTGTAGCTGGACTCAGAACGGGCAACGGAAAGAACTGGGAGACCCGACAACTACGGACGGATGCAAGTTTTGAAAAACATGCGGATGAAATGCACATGATGACATGGCAAAGTGCAACACGCAAGCGAATGACATGGCAACGACGGTGAATAACTGGAAGACATCTGGCGCATCGGTCTCGAGGCGTCACAAAACCCTAGCCACGTTCCACTCCACTTCACTCCCATCCCACACTACCAAGATCCTCTCCGGCGAGCTCCACCGTTCTCCTCCTTGGAGGCCTTTGGATCTGGCTCTGAGATGTCCGGATCTGAGAACTGTGAGCTCATCCCTTGCAGCTCGAGGGAGTAGATGGCCGTCCGCACTGCTCTGTGATGCTCCCAGGGGGAGTGCGCCCTTCCCTAATCTTGCATGAGCCGCCGGTCATCCGTTGCCCAAATGGCGCTCGATTCCGGGGCCGGTGGATCTCGGCGCGTGACCGAGGCCTCGCCGGAAGCAGTGACCACCGCATGGTGCAACACCATTGTGTCGTCGTAACCATTTAGGTGGCACCTTGTCCCGGCAGCGTCGGGCGCCGAAACGGAGGCCATCTACGCCTACATGGGACACCGCCAATCAGAAAAGGTGGCACGGCAAGCCCACCGTGCGAGGCTGGCGGTGCGGCTTCAAGCGGAGGCAGCTTCAGCAGCACTCGTAGCGAAGACGGCAACAACAGCCCACTACGCGGAGGCGGCTTCGGCAGCTCGCCCCATATACCCGAAAAGCGGCAAAAGAGGGCGGTGAAGGAGATAGCAAAAGATCAAAGCCGGGAGGTCTATGGCAAAAGAGGGGGGTGACCATCGACCCCTCGACGACCCTCAACCCCTCGGTGACCCTCGACCCCTCGGTGACCCTCGAACACTAACTAAACTACACTAAAATAGAACACTAACTAACTACAACTAAACTAGATTAACTAAACTATACTAAACTAACTAAACTACACCACACTAACTAAACGACAGTACACTAACTAACCAAACTACACTAACTAAAAAACACTAACTAAACTACATTACACTACACTAACTAAACTACACTAACTACACTAACTAAACTACTCTAACTACACTAAGTAAACTAACTATAATTAACAAAGAAAATTTTTGAAAAAAAGAAGAGAGGTGGGGGGGCTCACCGGAGTGGGGGAGGTGGAGGCCGGTGTTGGTGGAGGTGGAGGAGGCCGACGCCGGCGGGGCGTCGGGCGGGGGGGGGGGGGGGGAGGTGGGGTGGGGCGGACGCGTTCCGAGCGCTCGGGTTGTCGGGGGGCCGGGGCGGCGTGCCGGAGCGGCGAGGCGTCTGGGGCGGCGGCGGGGTGCGGTCGGGGGCGGCGTGGGGTGGTGGGCGGCGGCGGTGAAGGAAATATGCCCTAGAGGCAATAATAAAGTTGTTATTTTATATTTCCTTATTCATGATAAATGTTTCTTATTCATGCTAGAATTGTATTGATCGGAAACCTAAATATATGTGTGAATACATAGACAAACACTGTGTCCCTAGTGAGCCTCTACTTGACTTGCTGATTAATCAAAGATAGTTAAGGTTTCCTGACCATGGACGTGAGTTGTCATTTGATAACGGCATCCCATCATTAGGAGAATGATGTGATGGACAAGACCCATCCGTTAGCTTAGCATAATGATCGTTCAGTTTTATTGCTACTGCTTTCTTCATGTCAAATACACATTCCTTCAACTATGAGATTATGCAACTTCCGGATACCGGAGGAATGCCTTCTGTGCTATCAAACGTCACAACGTAACTGGCAGAGTATAAATATGCTCTACAGGTATCTCCGAAGGTGTCTGTTCGGTTGGCATTGATCAAGATTAGGATTTGTCACTCCGAGTATCGGAGAGGTATCTCTGGGCCCTCTCGATAATGCACATCATAAGAAGCCTTGCAAGCAAAGTGACTAATGAGTTAGTTACAGGATGATGTATTACGGAACGAGTAAAGAGACTTGCCGGTAATGAGATTGAACTAGGTATGAAAATACCGACAATCGAATCTTGGGCAAGTAACATACCGATGGACAAAGGGAATAACTTATGTTGTCATAACGGTTTGACCGATAAAGATCTTCGTAGAATATGTAGGAGACAATATGAGCATCCAGGTTCTGCTATTGGTAATTGACCGGAGAGGTGTCTCGGTCATGTCTACATTGTTCTCGAACCCGTAGGGTCCGCACGCTTAACGTTCGATGACGATTTTGTATTATTTGAGTTATGTGATTTGGTGACCGAATGTTGTTCGGGGTCCCGGATGAGATCACGGACATGACGAGGAGTCTCGAAATGGTCGAGAGGTAAAGATTGATATATAGGACGATGGTATTCGGACACCGAAAGTGTTCCGGAGGGTACCGGGTACATATCGGGTCACCGGAAGGGGTTCCGGGCACCCCCGGCAAAAGATATGGGCCTAATGGGCCAAGAGGGGAAACGCAGCAGCCAACAGAGGCTGCTGCGCCCCCCATATGCGCCGAAGCAGAGGTGAAGGAAAGAGGGGAAGAGAGAAGGAAAGGGAGGGATTCGGCCTCCCCTTCCCTCCCTCCTCCCTCCTCTTTCCTTCCCCCTCCGGCACTTATGGAAGGGGGGGAGGCCGAATTTGGGAGGACCCCAAGTAGGATTCCTCCTACTTGGGGTGCCCCCTTGCTGCTCCCCTCCCTCTCCCACCTATATATACATGGGGAGGGGCGCCTAGAACACACAACATCAACTGTTAGCCGTGTGCGGCGGCCCCCTCCACAGATTATACCGTAGGTCATATTCTCGCGGTGCTTAGGCGAAGCCCTGCGCGGATCACTTCACCATCACCATCACCACGCCGTCGTGCTGACGGAACTCATCTACTTCCTCGACACTTTGCTGGATCAAGAGTTCGAGGGACGTCATCGAGCTGAACGTGTGCACAACTCGGAGGTGCCGTACGTTCGGTGCTTGATCGGTCGGAACGAGAAAAAGTTCGACTACATCAACCACGTTGTCAAACGCTTCCGCTTTCGGTCAACGAGGGTACATAGACATACTCTCCCCCCTCGTTGCTATGCATCTCCTAGATAGATCTTGCATGAGCGTAGGAATTTTTTTGAAATTGCATGCTACGTTTCCCAACTGTGGCATCCGAGCCAGGTCTATGCGTAGATGATATGCGCGAGTAGAACACAAAGAGTTGTGGGCGGTGATCATCATACTGCTTACCACCAATGTCTTATTTTGATTCGGTTAACAAGACCATTAGTTTCAAGAAAAAGGGCAAGGGAAAGAAGAGGAGCTTCAAGAAGAATGGCAAACAAGTTGCCACTCCCGGGAAGAAGCCCAAAGCTGGACCCAAGCCTGAAACTGAGTGCTTCTACTACAAAGGGACTGGTCACTGGAAGCGGAACTGCCCCAAGTATTTGGCGGATAAGAAGGATGGCAAAGTGAACAAAGGTATATTTGATATACATGTTATTGATGTGTACCTTACTAATGCTCGTAGTAGCACCTGGGTATTTGATACTGGTTCGGTTGCTCATATTTGTAACTCGAAACAGGAGCTACGGATTAAACGAAGATTGGCTAAGGACGAGGTGACGATGCGCGTCGGGAATGGTTCCAACGTCGATGTGATCGCCGTCGGCACGCTACCTCTACATCTACCTTCGGGATTAGTTTTAGACCTGAATAATTGTTATTTGGTGCCAGCGTTGAGCATGAACATTATATCTGGATCTTGTTTAATGCGAGACAGTTATTCATTTAAATCAGAGAATAATCGTTGTTCGATTTATATGAGTAATATCTTTTATGGTCATGCACCCTTGAAGAGTGGTGTATTTTTGTTAAATCTCGATCGTAGTGATACACATATTCATAATATTGATGCCAAAAGATGCAAAGTTGATAATGATAGTGCAACATATTTGTGGCACTGCCGTTTAGGTCATATTGGTGTAAAGCGCATGAAGAAACTCCATGCAGATGGGCTTTTGGAATCACTTGATTATGAATCATTTGATACTTGCGAACCATGCCTCATGGGCAAGATGACTAAAACTCCGTTCTCCGGAACAATGGAGCGAGCTAATCACTTATTGGAAATAATACATACCGATGTATGCGGTCCAATGAGTGTTGAGGCACGCGGCGGGTATCGTTATTTTCTGACCTTCACAGATGATTTGAGCAGATATGGGTATATCTACTTGATGAAACACAAGTCTGAAACATTTGAAAAATTCAAAGAATTTCAGAGTGAAGTGGAGAATCATCGTAACAAGAAAATAAAGTTTCTACAATCTGATCGCGGAGGCGAATATTTGAGTTACGAGTTTGGCCTTCATTTAAAACAATGTGGAATAGTTTCACAACTCACGCCACCTGGAACACCACAGCGTAATGGTGTGTCCGAACGTCGTAACCGTACTTTATTAGATATGGTGTGATCTATGATGTCTCTTACCGATTTACCACTATCGTTTTGGGGTTATGCATTAGAGACAGCTGCATTCACGTTAAATAGGGCACCGTCCAAATCCGTTGAGACAACACCGTATGAACTGTGGTTTGGCAAGAAACCTAAGCTGTCGTTTCTTAAAGTTTGGGGATGCGACACTTATGTCAATAGGCTTCAGCCTGATAAGCTCGAACCCAAATCGGAGAAGTGTGTCTTCATAGGATACCCTAAGGAAACAATTGGGTACACCTTCTACCACATATCCGAAGGCAAGATCTTTTTTGCCAAGAATGGAACCTTTCTAGAGAAGGAGTTTCTCTCGAAAGAAGTGAGTGGGAGGAAAGTAGAACCGTTCCCGTGATGCCTACACCAACTAGAGAGGAAGCTAATGATGATGATCATGAAACTTCAGATCAAGTTACTACAGAACTTCGTAGGTCAACCAGAACACGATCCGCACCAGAGTGGTACGGGAATCCTGTACTGGAAGTCATGTTACTAGACCAAGGCAAACCTACGAACTATGAAGAAGCTATGATGAGCCCAGATTCCGACAGATGGCTTGAGGCCATGAAATCTGAGATAGGATCCATGTATGAGAACAAAGTGTGGACTTTGGTGGATTTGCCTGATGATCGGCGAGACATAGAAAATAAATGGATCTTCAAGAAGAAGACTGACGCTGATGGTAATGTTACTGTCTACAAAGCTCGACTTGTCGCGAAAGGTTTCCGACAAGTTCAAGGAGTTGACTATGATGAGACTTTCTCACCCGTAGCGATGCTTAAGTCTGTCTGAATCATGTTAGCAATTGCCGCATTTTATGATTATAAAATCTGGCAAATTGACGTCAAAACTGCATTCCTTAATGGATTTCTTAAAGAAGAGTTGTATATGATGCGACCAGAAGGTTTTGTCGATCCTAAAGGTGCTAACAAAGTGTGCAAGCTCCAGCGATCCATCTATGGACTGGTGCAAGCATCTCAGAGTTGGAATATACTCTTTGATGAGGTGATCAAAGCATATGGTTTTATACAGACTTTTGGAGAAGCCTGTATTTACAAGAAATTGAGTGGGAGCTCTGTAGCATTTCTAATATTATATGTGGATGACATATTGTTGACTGGAAATGATGTAGAATTTCTGGATAGCATAAAAGGATACTTGAATAAGAGTTTTACAATGAAAGACCTCGGTGAACCTGCTTATATATTGGGCATCAAGATCTATAGGGATAGATCGAGACGCTTAATAGGACTTTCACAAAGTACATACCTTGATAAAGTTTTGAAGAAGTTCAAAATGGATCAGTCAATGAAAGGGTTTTTGCCTGTGTTGCAAGGTGTGAAGTTGAGTAAGACTCAATGCCTGACCGCTGCAGAAGATAGAGAGAAAATGAAAGTCATTCCCTATGCTTCAGCCATAGGTTCTATCATGTATGCTATGCTGTGTACCAGACCTGATGTGTGCCTTGCCATAAGTCTGGCAGGGAGGTACCAAAGTAATCTAGGAGTGGATCACTAGACAGCGGTCAAGAACATCCTGAAGTACCTGAAAAGGACTAAGGATATGTTTCTTGTTTATTGAGGTGACAAAGAGCTCGTCGTAAATGGTTACGTCGATGCTAGTTTTGACAATGATCCGGATGACTCTAAGTCACAAACCGGATACATATTTATATTGAATGGTGGAGCTGTCAGTTGGTGCAGTTCCAAGTAGAGCATCGTGGCGGGATCTACGTGTGAAGCGGAGTACATAGCTGCTTCGGAAGCAGCAAATGAAGGAGTCTGGATGAAGGAGTTCATATCCGATCTAGGTGTAATACCTAGTGCATTAGGTCCAATGAAAATCTTTTGTGATAATACTGGAGCAATTGCCTTAGCGAAGGAATCTAGATTTCACAAAAGAACCAAACACATCAAGAGACGCTTCAACTGAAGGAAATATGCCCTAGAGGCAATAATAAAGTTTCTATTTTATATTTCCTTATTCATGATAAATGTTTATTATCCATGCTACAATTGTATTAACCGGAAACTTGATACATGTGTGGGTACATAGACAAAACACCGTGTCCCTAGTAAGCCTCTACTAGACTAGCTCGTTAATCAAAGATGGTTAAGTTTCCTAACAATAGACATGTATTGTCATTTGATAAACGGGATCACATCATTAGGAGAATGATGTGATGGACATGACCCATCCGTTAGCTTAGCATATTGATCGTTCAGTTTTATTGCTATAGCTTTCTTCATGTCATATACATATTCCTTTGACTATGAGATTATGCAACTCCTGGATACTGGAGGAATACCTTGTGTGTTATCAAATGTCACAACGTAACTGGGTGATTATAACCTTGTGCCTTTGATCTCCATCTCCAAAGCACCGTCATGATCTCCATCGTCACCAGCTTAACACCTTGATCTCCATCGTAGCGTCGTGGTTTTCTCACCAACTATTGCTTCTACAACTATCGCTAACGCATAGTGATAAAGTAAAGCAATTACATGGCGTTTGCATTTCATATAATAAAGCGACAACCATAAGGCTCCTGCCAGTTGCCGATAACATTTACAAAACATGATCATATCATACAACAATGTATATCACATCATGTCTTGACCATATCATATCACAACATGCCCTGCATAAACAAGTTAGACGTCCTCTACTTTGCTGTTGCAAGTTTTACGTGGTTGCTATGGGCTTCCAGCAAGAACCGTTCTTACCTACGCATCAAAACCACAACGGTGTTTCATCAAGTTTGCTGTTTTAACCTTCAACAAGGCCCGGCCGTAGTCAAATTCGATTCAACTAAACTTGGAGAAACAGACACCCGACAGCCACCTTTATGCAAAACTAGTTGCATGTCTGTCGGTGGAACCGGTCTCATGAACGTGGTCATGTAAGGTTGATCCGGGCCGCTTCATCCAACAATACCGCCGAATCAAAATAAGATGTTGGTGGTAAGCAGTATGACTATCACCGCCCACAACTCTTTGTGTTCTACTCATGCATATCATCTACGCATAGACCTGGCTCGGATGCAACTGTTGGGAAACGTAGCATGCAATTTCAAAAAAATTCCTAGGCTCACAAAAGATCTATCTAGGAGATGCATAGCAATGAGAGGGGGAGAGTGTGTCCACGTACCCTCGTAGACCGAAAGCGTAGTATTTTCGTTACAAAATTCTATATTGCTAATACCGGTATTAAACCCATCTCCAGCATACTTAAATTCACAACTCACATCGTCAGCAGCCACATCACTGTCTGAAGATGCTGCAGCCACTGCAGTTGTACCACCCTCAGTTGTGGTAGGAGAAACCCCTTGATCTGATTCTTGAGCCTTCCAGTTTTGATCAGCATATCCTTCAATGCATTGTTTCAACGCCGAGCCATCCAGGTAGTGTGTAGATAATCCTTCACTCTTCGCTGCGTCTTTCTCCTGCTGACATTAACACCGTTAATCCGTGAACTAAAAAATTATCTTATTAACCAGTGAGCAAAATACTATACGCCGACCAACAAAATAAACAGAAATACATCTTACTTCTTCAGTACATTCTTCCCTCAATATGCCTGGCTCTCCCATTTGGTGCTTCTTCTCAGTGATAAGTCCTGAAGAAGCTGCATCAAACATCACATCTGTTAGGGGTACTCCTTGACATTCACCAGGTGCTGCAGCTTTCCCCTATGGGACATGATGCTCGTCAGATATACCACTTCAAAACACAAGGGTTTTGCAATATTAGAATGCCAAACAATTGAAAACATAAGTTAACTTACTTCATCTTGCGCTTCTTCTTCCTTTTCCAAAAAAAAAAATCTTGCGCTTCTTCTTTTGCAGTACTTGGTTCCTCCATTTGATGTTTCTGTTCAGTAGAATCTCCATCTTGACTCAACTTCAAGGCAACTTCCGATGAAACTCCATTGTGCATAGGCTCGTTGGAACTAACTGAGGAAGGCAAATGTTCTTCATCCACTCCTGTGAGACTTGCTTCCTCACTATATAAGGAAGCAAGTTGACTCACGGTGCATGGACTGTGGGTGCATAACGGTTGGATTTCATCCCCCACTATATAAGGGAGTCATCTTCCCCAAGTTGACTCACCTTTTCCTTCCCCAAGCTTCATTGTTACTCACAAGCTCATTTTCGCCCGATCTCTCTCCCTAGCCAATCAAACTTGTTGATTCTTTAGGGATTGGTTGAGAAGGCCTAGATCTACACTTTTTTTAATGAAGACGCTAGAAGCGTCCGGCTTTAAATTAATAAAGCCACTAGGCATCATTCAAACAAGGTTCAAAGAGTAGCGATAACATACAGACCAGCAAGTACATCACTAGAGCATAGGTCCAAAAGCACGCAGGCTTAAACATAGCGAAAATCTAACAAAACCCATATTGCCATCCGCCTGATAAGTGAAGGGGTTCCCCAAAAGAGGCTCAGTCGTGCGTCAAGTCTTGCCTAGCCAACACCTGAGTCATTCTGATTCGCTCCAAGACTTCCAGCATGCGCTCAGCATCGCGCTCCTTCCCCAACGGTATCCAGGTCTGTAAAAAGAGATGGCATTTGAAGATCACATCAGCGGGGTGGTTAAGGAATTTGTTCTCTATCGTAATTTTGTTACGAGTCGTCCAAATAGCCCAGAGCAGCGCCCCTACGCATCGCCAAGCTATCCTAGCACTGGACCCCTTATGGGTTTTTATCAAGGTGAGTAGATCCGCACCCGATGAGGGGTTCCAGTTTGTTTGAAACGCGTCCGTAACCGCGCTCCACGCAAACTTGGCTAGATGGCAGCGAAAAAACACATGGTTTGCGTCCTCTCCCAGGCCACAAACCGTACAGGTCCCGTCTGACGGGCCGTTTCGTTTAGCTACATTGTCGGATGTTGGGAGGCGGTTTCTAAACATTTGCCACAAGAAGATTTTTATCTTGAGTGGCAGCCAGGCCTTCCATAGCCCCCTGGCTATATCCAGCACGTTCCCTTCGGTCAACTTGCTATATAGAGAATTTTACCGAAAACTTCCTGGAGGCAGACAGGCTCCAGTCCACTGTATCAGCGCCCAAGCCTAGTTGCGAACCTCCAATCTTTTGTACAAGGTCTTCCCAAGCCGCTCGTTCGGTTGGGGAGAGAGCCCGTACAAAGTGGATGGCGGGAGGGGAGGATCTCAATGCCTCACCCACCATAATGTTAGTATCGGTGGCCACTTGATATATGGAGGGGTGACTCTGCCATAGTGGGACTGGCCCCAACCAACAGTCAAGCCAGAACCGAGTGGATTGACCGTTGTTGATCGTAAACTTGGCCCCAATCGCGAAAGCCGGCCGCACCGCTTGGATCGCATTCCAAAACGCGGATCCTGATGATTTTGCCGTGAAGAGATTCCCATCCGGGAAGTATTTTGCACGGAGAAGGTCTGCCTAGAGTCCCGACTCGTTTTGGGCAAGACGCCACCACCACTTTGTGAGCAAGGCCACATTCATGAGCTTAGAGTTTGTGATGCCCAAACCCCCAAATTTTTTTGGCCTACAAACTGCAGCCCATTTAACGAGGTGGTATTTACGCTTGATGTCGGTTCCTTCCCAAAAGAACCTTGAACGAGGGGCATCTAGCATAGAGTGAACTCCATCAGCGAGGAGAAACATCCCCATAGTAAACAGTGGTAGGGAGGGTAGACTCGAGTTAGTGAGGATAAGCCTAGCTGCAGACGACATAAATCTCCCTCTCCACGGGCTTACTCTATTGGCTACCTTCCGTAAAGGGGCTCCCATTCCAGGATAGAATGTTTCCGGTGGGATATCGGTAGGCCAAGGTACTTAATTGGAAAGCTCCCTAGCTTACAGTTAAGAAAGTTAGCTACCCGCTCACTATCTTGATCACCCATTCCCATGGTGATGACCTCGCTTTTCAGGAAGTTGATTTTCAAACCTGATAAGATTTCAAAGGATAGCAGCAGGAGCTTGATAGAGGCGATGATGTGATCATCTGGCTCAAACAGCAGCATCGTGTCGTCAGCGTATTGGAGGTGGGTCACCCACCCCCCCCCCCCAGGGATGAGGTGGGACACTAGCCCCTTGATATATGTGGCCCGCCGCCCTGGCTTTGGCTATCATTGCCGACAAGGCATCCGCAACGAAGTTGAAAATCAGCGGTGAGATGGGGTCTCCCTGAGGGAGCCCTTTTTTGTTGCGGAATTTTCTTCCCATCTCTCCGTTAATTATAACCGCCGTGTGCCCTCCACCGATCAGGTGCATAATACGATGCACAAATCCTGCCTCAAAACCCTTTTTGAGGAGGACCTCCCACACGAACTCCCAGTTCACACGGTCATAGGCTTTTTTGAAGTCTAATTTAAGGATAACGCCCTTCTGCTTGGTGCGCTTAAGCTCGTGAACTATCTCTAAGAGCACAATCGGGCCTTCAAGAATATTCCTACCCTTGAGGAAGGCTGTTTGGCTATTGAGAATTATACGTTGTGCAACTGGCGCCAGCCTAGTGGCGTAGGCCTTAGCACAGATCTTGAAGGGAACTTTAATGAGGGTAATTGGCCGGAACAGCTTGATGGAGTCCGCCCCTTTGACCTTAGGGATCAGGCAAATGGCACCGTAGTTAAGACGGGACAGATCCACTGTGCCTAGGGCGAAGCCGTTCACTATCGCGTAGAACAGGTGTCTAAGGATAGGCCAAAACTTTTTGAAGAACTCCACAGGCCATCCATCCGGACCTGGCGTCGTGTCGATCTTCATGTCAGCAAGGGCCCTATCTATTTCTTATGGCAGGAAGGACAAGGCTAGGGCATCGTTCTCTTGCTGAGATACTTTCTCCGATGGATCCCACAAATCTTCCCGGAGGCTAAGTCTTTTCTCCTCGGCCATTCCCAACAGGCCAATGAAGAACTCGTAAATGTGGCTCACGATCTCACTTTGGGTCACTAATAGGCCGTTATCCGCCTGAAGTCTCAAAATTGAGCTTTTGCGCTTTCGGCCATTCGCGTTGGCATGGAAGTAGCCGGTATTGGCGTCTCCCTTAGTGACCCACTTGACACCGCCCCTACGGCGCTAGTATTCCTCTTCCGCTCTCAGGATCGCCAAGACTTGATTTTCAAGTAAGTATCTATGGTCCCACTCCTCTTCGGAGAATGGTCTGGCATCTGCCTGAGCATCCAAGACCGCGATCTCCTCAACAAGACGCTCCCTTTCCCTTTTAGACTCGCTCCCATGGTTAGCCCCCCATCCACGGAGGAAAGCCCGTAAGGTCGCAACCGCGGAGGCCCAGAATTCCGCAAAGACAAATTTGATCCCCCCACTAATCCCTTGCGGATCTTGTTACTCTTGGCTGTTGAGCACCCTAGACGGTTGAGGTCACCTCGGAGCCACATTCCATTGTGGTCAAGCTTCGTGGTGTTGTTGTTGGGATCCTTCAATTCAGTTGTGGAGGAGATGGCGGGGGCGAGTGCTGCCTTCATTGCCGGTGTCGTCGTTCTGCCCGCTGCCTAGGCCGATGGTTGGTGCTCCTATTTTCCAGGGACTGGGCCAACCGTGGTCGCGTGGTCGTTGAAGAGAAAGAGACAACCGGCATCGGCATCGAAGATCTCTTGATGATGTTCTTGCCTTGGTGCTACTATTTGGGTGCTTGTGGCACCGAGTTGGCGGCTGGCGGTGGATCTATGACGCTAGCGTGGGTGGCCAGGGTTGCAGTAGGGGTGGGACTGTCCATTTCGGTGGTCTGCGGGGCTGTGGACGGCGGGCGGTGGGGCAAGCGACGATGGCATCATGGTCGGGCGGGAAGGCATGTGGCGTGTCCCTATTTCTGTAGAGAAGAGCCCACTCTAGAGAAAATTTTGATTAGCGGGAAAGTTTTAGGGAGAACAAAGCTAAATAGGACAATTAAATTTTCAGGGAATCGCCTATTACCACTTAATACCCCAAATCCGATTTTTTTTTTCCTCATTTATATCTTTTAGGTGGCCTAGAACTGAAGCGCCCTGTGTCGTCCCCTCAGGCGATTCAGGTTGCTCCACCATTGCCACCGCTTTAGCACCCACCACGCCTTGTCTCCCCTCGCCATCGCCGACCGAGCAAAGCCCTGATTGGTGGTTGGCGGCAGCGGGACTTGCTGCGCGCCCTCGATCTTCTCACTCAGCCTGGCGCAGCGCAGATCTCGCTTCGCTGCGTCAGACATCCGCTACAGCCACTTATCATGCCCTCCTCCCCAGACGCGGGGCTCCTCACCCTGGGTCGCTGGGCACCTCGGCTTGGGCCCTCGGGTGCTGTTACCGGTGAGGTCGTGGTGTCCAGCCATTCGCCGGTATCCTTCCTGATGGTGCCTCTAGGTGTGATTTGCCCACATTTGGTACCCCAGTCTGGATCTGATACATCTTCAGATGGTTCCCTGGGTCAACGGGATTGGAAAGGGCTCTTTCCGGCGTGGTTCCGTCATTGGTGTGTGGACCGTGTGCTGATCGCTTCGTTCTGTGGCGGCGGCTTCGCAGCAGATTGGAGTGGCCACTTATTGGTCATCGCGAGAGTTTCTTTCTCCGGATTTGGTGGTTGTCCTGACAGCGAGGTGCAATCTATGAATGACAGCTTTACGCGGAGGATATAATTGTGCACTGGTAGTGGTCGCACATCGCATGTAGCTGCTGGGATCGAGGAAAGGTGGTTGTGACAACGCATGGTGACTTTGATGGTGGTGGTACTTGTGCACTCGGTCTTGAGCTCTAAGGTGAAAACCTAGGTCTGAACCGAGTTGGTTATACCTGGTAATGGTGATGTTTTTGTGTTGTTACCTTGTTGGAGGCACTACTCGGATATGCTCAGACCGTTCTTCGGGGTGAACACCTAGAATCTGACTTTTGGTGGTTGGATCCGATGACGGCGGCGATTGATCGCCACTCCCTTCCTGATGGTGTTAGTGTTGAAGAATCTTATTGTCCTTATGGTGTCATGGGATAGTTGGTGCGAATAAGGTCGTCGCTGTAGTTTGTCGACCGCGGATTTGATCGCTTTGGTTTTTTTCCTCTTTTTCCATGCATAGGCATAGCTTTGGTCTCGTATGACTTCGCTATTTGCCGACTTGTTTTTCTTGTGTGTGTTGGTGTTTGTTGTGCACATTTTAGCTATGTAGAGGCCAGATGCGTAATCATTGTATATGTATCCCCTTGATGCTTCATATTGAGTCAATATAATCCATCCTTTGTCGAAAATATCTTTTAGGTGATCGACTAGATATGCTCTCACGAAGTCAAAAGTGGACCTTACTTCTCCCTGCACACCAAGGTTACAGGAATCTCGTGGACTTCGTTTCAATTCCCTCGCTCGAGTAGTTAAAAGCTGATTTAGGTTAAGGTCTTCCGACTCCCGCAATTATCAAGTGCAGATATATAACATTGCTGTTGCTTCATTGCATATAAATTGAGACACATTCAGTATTATTTACATACATTAGCTTATCTGTGATCTTATATGACAACGACATGATGAAATCCATCTCCTTACATTTATAAAATAGTGTGTAAGCACTCTGGAACTGGCTCAAGCTAACTCCAACGAATTTTTATATCACGAATAGTTAATGTTAATTATCTCTGTAGACAGGGATCGTATTACTGCTTTGAGTAGGAGATTCACGAAGAATAATGCCATAGGCGCCGGTAGCAGCTGGTAGCTAGCTAGCTACGTCGACGTCAGGTTCCAAAAGAAAAGAATCTGCGGCAATGGAGCACCACCAGCTGCTCGACGAGCCCACCGTCGGGAGCGGCATCTCGCTGTTTCAGCAGGCAGCCATGGAGTTCTCCGGCCAGACGCTGTCCCTGCCATGGCTAGATCTCGACCTCGACCTTGACATCCACGAGCTGGACTCCGCGCCGGCGGCGAATAATAAAGTGACGTCCTCGGCTGGCTCCGGCTCGCACAAGAAGCAACACCACAACGCGTACGAACGCGACCGCCGGAAGCTGCTCAACGAGATGTACTCCTCGCTCCGTTCTCTCCTGCCCGATGCCGACCACACCGTACGTACGTCGTGTATCATTCAGCATGAAATTGATCCATATATCCTGGCTTACTCGTCGATTGCTGTGTGTATTTCTTCTTGTGCTGCCTTCAAGCAGAAGAAGCTGAGCATTCCGACGACGGTGTGTCAAGTCCTCGACTACATCCCCAAGCTGCAGAAGCAGGTGGAGAATCTGGAGAAGAGAAAGGAGGAGCTGACCAGAGCCAAATGCAAAGCACCAATGTTGCCCATGAACGACAGAACCACCCCTATCGTTTCTGCTACTCCCCTCGATGCCAAAAATATCATGTTCCAGGTCAGCTTATTGAAGAACATGGCTGAAAGTCTTCCCCTGTCCAAGTGCATACAAGTATTGGAGAAGGAAGGCCTTCAACTCATCAGTTCATCAACTTTCTCCCCCTTTGAGATCAACAGAACATTCTATAGCCTCCATCTTCAGGTACAATCCCAATAATTAATTTTTGTTGGAGACTATTATAGTACATGTTTTTAAATCACGATAATGACTAATTAGCAGCTAGTTAAACCTTGCCCGCATTTTTTCGGTGAAACCTCACGCCTGTGTATCTTATTAATAAAAATAACTCAACCTTCATGCATTGCACATTATCAAATAACATATACATCTTACGCAACCATAAGAGCCACCTCATAACCCCTGAACATTTAATAAAAGACACGGCCCTCTAGTGCTATATATGCAAGATTGACCCCTCATATGAAACATGTGCAAGTGCATTGCCAAATGTCTCACTCACCACCACCAATGGAGGCCATGGGCTGGTGACGCAGCAAGGCCTCTAATGTTCCTCTTTTTTTGTTTCAGAACTTCCTTCATGTAACCTTCCCGCCATCTCTTCCAAACTCTTTGACATTAAATATTGTAGTTTGTTCCATGGTTTTTTGCAAGGATGCGTTACTCTTTAGGACAGTTCTTTGGTTTGCATAGTTCTCTCTTCACGTTCTACCAAAGTTTCATATAGCAAATCATTGTGGCACATATCTCTAGCTAAGTTCAAATAGGAGTAGGATATATCATATCACCGTGGCACGTCTCTCTAAATTGCATATGCACTCTTCTCTCTGTATACCAATCCCATGCTAGTAGTCGGCTACAGCATCTTAGAAGACATATTGTATTCCATATGTTCTCTTGTTATTTTAGAATTGGTATGATTTTTATTTGAAGAATTTCGTTTCAATTTTGTAGACTAATATTTACTCATCGCGTACAAATTTTATCAACATATTTGTTTCGATGGCATTTATATTTACTTGTTTTACCGAGTTGCGTGATTTACGTAAGTAATGGCATTTACATTGTTGATATAGTAATGTTTATAAATATCCTCAACTACTGTAAATGTATTATAGTTTTTCCCGTGTTATAGCTTCGTGAATACATGATTTTCAAGAAAGTGTGTGTTAAGGTGAAAATATTTCCATTAGATTTGTCATGAAAATAATACATCAGATTAAGTTTTATAATTTTCAGTAAAGCATACTACAAAAAAAGTTTCGCAAATGGCAAGTGAATCAGTATCAGAAACATCATATATATAGTAAATGCCCATTTCAATGTTTGTGTGTATGTGGCATATTTTTATTATCCGTAAAGCACTTATAGTAAAAACATCCAATTTTGTTTGAAACAGAAAAGTCATGGAACAATGAACAAGGAGTGCCCAACATTGTTTTGTGACAAATTGGAGAAACTTGTCAAGGAAAAAGCATCACCACATCTGCAGTAGCTGATGGCTTAATTTTCTGCAGGGGGAATTGTATAAATGATAATATAAATAATAAATATGCAAGATGTAACACAAATGCTAAGATGATCTTTGTGCATCTACGTTTGTCTTTAGCCCTACACTCGCTCTGATGAGCCGAGCTCGCCTTATTCAAGGTTTTTCTAAGCAAACTGCCTATTCAGACTTGGTTAGAAAATGAAACAAGCTTCCTGCAAAAAAGGAAAACAAAAACAAGCTCCCTTGGAGAAAGATTGACCGCATTCTGAAAAAAAAACCCCGGGGTGCCCCAGATGACACTGGAGGAGACAGTGCCGTCACCGCACACAAACTGCCCGCGATCCCCACAACCCCTCACCGTCACCACAGGAAGCTGCCAGATGACGACGGCGGGTGTCTTCCCCATTCGTTTTTTGCTCTCTCAACCACATCCCTCGTCTCCTTTGGCTCCTGATGCCCTCACCAACCTAGTGCCTCCTACGGCGGCATGGTGGCGTGTCCCCGGCGGAAGGCAGAGGACTTTCCCCACTAGGATCCCACCTTCGTGTGCATGCTCTACGATGCCCTGTTGCCCAGCGTTGGGCCATTCACCATGGACACATCAAATCTGACATTGGGGCGATGTGCATCCTACAGCTGCTACCTACCCGCTCTAGTCGAAGCACTATAGCTACCAATCACGCATCGTGTCTCGGTTTATCTTGCCTGGGCGCTGGCAAGATTTTACAAGCTCATGTGCTCCTCCTCGCATCTTTCCTGGTGGACATATAGTGGAGGTCGACATCTACCTAGATGTGGCTAGCGTCTGCATTTGGCAGAGGGGCAGGAGTGCCTGGCTCTCTACCTTCGCATCTCTCGGTGTTCCTGGGGTTGTATCGTGTGGGCATGTGGGCGGGCATGACCTTCTACTTCTTCAGCCCACCGTAGCTCGGCTCTGACCAGACTTGTGTGGCTAGTCGTTGCTCTGGTTGAAGGGTTGCTGTCGTGGGTGGCAGACTTCTCCCGGCATGACTGGGTGGTAGACTTCTCCCAGGAGAAACTCTGTCGACAACGATGCATGTGAGAACCATTTTCCATTGTTGTAGGAATCATGTTGGCTTAGTCTCCCTCCCTTCCCTTTCTCCTAGTTCTTGAGAGAAACCTCAGACACTGGCTTCCCCGAGTCGGATGATACAAATGTGTCTACATTGTTTCCTCCTTGGGGCATCATCATGGACAAATGTGCTTCAGACTAAATTGCCCCTTGTTGCTCCATTGTCACATCCTCTTTGATCTTGGAAGGGCTATGTTGTTGTCGACTCAGGTGGAGCTTGCCTAGACATTCTCGAGTGGCCTCGGCGGTACCATGCCCTTTGACCATGGTAGCGATACACCAGTACCTTGCCCTTCGGTCTCGGTTGCATGTTGTCTGTCGTCTTCGCCGGTGGCACATAAGTGTCATCGTATGATCTCAGCTATCTGACGCCCTTTGGTTGTGCCATCTGATGCTCCATACTGTGCTTCTACTTTGGTGTCTCCTTTTTGGCAGGGTTGTGTTCATGGTGGCCCGAGCGACATTTGCTTGGGCATCATGGGGTGTCACATTGGTGGTACACCGTTGCTGCTCCTTTCTTTCTCATTTACGCTACGATCTTCACCTTTGCTGGTCACACAACGGTGTCACTGCATGATCTTAACTATCCGATGCCCTTCGATTGTGCCAGCTCGCCCACGAGCTGCTACTTTGGTGCCTATGTTTTCACTCTAGCCCTTTTGGTGGTTCTTTGTTGATGAAGCGACAAGGATCTCAGTGGAGATCATTGTTTATCTTTCGGCTTGAGGCACTTGATGTGGCACCTCCGCAATTGTAACTAGCTGTTGAGGTGTCAGTTGCAAGCCTTCCCCTCCATTTTTTGTTCTTTCTTTTATTGTTTGGGTCTCCTCTTGGGTTCTTGTCTCTATACAAACAATCTTATATTTTTACTAACTGCCCAAGTCACCCATCGAATTGGAATATAACAAGCGTTGGCATTTTGCAACCCCCCCCCCCCCCCCCCCCCCCCCACAGGCGCCATTCTAAAAAAAACAAGCTCTCTGCAACAAAACGCAAACAGGCATGGGCAGGTGGTAGGCTCAATGACAGCCCCAGACATGGAACAGTTGAACTACGATAGACTATGAGGCTCAAAGTAAGAGAGAAACAGTATATACACATGTCTTCCGAAACTACAGAGAGAGAAATAGCAAGGAACTAATGACAGGCTGGTGCTAACCACCACATCTCCTGTGCCACCTCTCGCTGGCATGTGAGCCCTTTGAAATATATTCTGTGGGGATACCCCCACCCCTACCCCCGGTGACAGTTTCATAAACAAAAAACTACTCCTAGGTCAGTAGCTCGCCTCGCCGCCTCCCTTCGTTGGCCTTAATGGTGTCAGATCGCGGGGAGGCCCAGATCTACCGATCGGATGGACATGCAGTTCTTCATGTTTTGGAAATTTCATGTAGTCCTTCGTTCTCCCTGCCACTTCAGATCTTCGGGCGGTGCTTACAGCAGCGTATAAATAAACTCATCTCCAGTGGCGCGTCATTGATGGTGGCGGGAGCATATGCCCGACGAATAATTCTTCCTCGAGCATTCCAATATCTATAATTTTGTCTATGGCAACATCAATGGTTCATAGATGTAAATTCCCGCCATCCGTCCTCGACAGTAAGGTTAACTAGGGTTTGTAGGGTTTGTCGGCGCGGTGTCAACCATGGCGGCTTCTCTTTGTTGTTGGGTCCCCCGGCTTCATTTCCTTCCGGTGGCCGCGTGAGGCCTTGATCTGTGCCCCTCTGGTTGTGATGGGTTCTTCTTCCGGCCTTGATGATGTAATGGCTTGTAGCGGCGCATTATCGGCTCGTTTGAGAGGAAGAAGGCGATCGGCCATCAAGTTGTTCAATGTAATTTTTTGTTTTCATTTCTTGTGGGCATATTTTTTGTATTTCTGGAGTTACTTTTAATGCTGGATTAGTTAGTGGATCAGAGTACTTCCTCGAAGGAAAAGAAAACATGTTGCAGAAACAACACTGTTCAGCAAGCACAAAGTAAGCTTAGAGTGGTTGCATAGAATAGAGTGAAGTGACCAAGTTGTACATAGAGCAGCGACGAATAGAGTGGTTGCATATCATCAAATCAACATGTACTACCATTCCCTCAAAAAAAAAAAACATGTACTACCATTAGTTTAGCGTGAGGTGATCCATGCATCGATATCTGTCGCATGACAACATGTACTCCAGTGCAGCAGTCCAACGGTGGTAGTAGGAATGGAGTAAGTGGGGATAGCTATCTTGCTGATCGCGTGTCAGATTAAAACTAATAAGCTGCGTGCGTGTCTCCAAGAGCTAGGTCGCGGCTGATCGCTACCGTTCCATTCGTACTACCGTTGTGCATCCGCGCCTGTAGCAGTAGTACTGCTGTACTGCCGTGCTAGTACAGATGCTCACAGTACCACGCACCAGTCTAGAATTTTCTTTCTCATCTTACTTTCTGAGTGGGCCATGCCTGTTAGAGCTAACCTCGATTTTTCGGCATCTGCATTATTTGTAGAGTATCTGGGCGAAAGCGGATCACCATCTCCACGTACGTCTTAGGTGTGCTAGAGTAGACACTTATGTGTGATGAGATAAAGATAAACGTCTTATTTTTCACCAAAATATCAGATTGTATCGTATCATCTTACAAATGACCATTGGGCATTCTTGCATCAAACACGCCAAGCTATTGCAGGAGAGGCTTGTCTGCCCTCTTGCTTCTGGCCATCGAGCGCCAATCCTACCAGCGGATAGCGAGCACCAAGAATGGTGACAACGAGGATGTGTGTAAAAGGTAGAAGACAGAGACCATCCATGCCATGTAAAGCCAACCCATGTTTTGTACACTTAATTATATTGTGGTTAATAGTATAGTCAACCGGCTATATGAAATTGTCATGTGACCTATAGTCAATCTAGTAGCCCAATTATACAATAGTTAGCTATAGACTTTTACTACTTTATCATTGCTTGGCCCATCTTCTCCTCTCACAAAGTTTTTTGGAGCTCGTGTTACAGCCGGTTACTAATCTACATTCTGCTTCTCTTCTTTCTCCTCCAACTCAATAAAAATATTGTATTTAAATTCGTATAGCTTGCTTACATCATCTTATTGTATTTGCTCTTATTAGAAGTGCAATTCCTTAAAAAAATACTTATTAGTAGTATAACTTTCACAGACTAAACGCGCTAGAGTCATGCTATGAGGACAGACAGTAGTACTATATACTCCCTCAGATCCAAAAAAATGTCGCAGCTTTGATATACGATCGATAGCCCGTTGTACTCCGACGTGTCGTTGCTACGGTGGTGAAGATCGGTTATGATCGACATTAGCAATTAGTATATATACTTCATCTCTGGCATTTGTACGTGTCAATGAGACAATTACATGAACAACTATATATAACGCCGAGGAAGAGAGTGGCGAATCTTCAAAGCAGTTGTGCCACTATTTTTGTGTTAACTGAGCACGTCGTAACTGCTTATGAATGTGGCACGGTTCTGACACTTGCATAAAATAACGGATGTACTAGCTGATCGTACAGTCGTACTAGCGCTTGTGATTGCTTGTACTACTAGTCCTAGTATGAGTTTGCGAGTGTTTTTTTTTGTTGGACCCAGGAATTTTAAGAAATACCAAATGTAAAGCTCGGTTTCTCTATTTATTATTACCGGTGTCTCAATAAATACCGAGTCCATGTTCTATAGTGAGATATACCAGGAGATAAGTAATATGATTCGTGATCTCAGAACGAACCCTTCACCTTGAAATCGTGCCCTTCCTTGATACTCTGTTCCGGATTATAGGGCTTATAAAAATGTTTTTGTTTTTGTTTTATAAGTCTCAATTTTATTGCTCCTCATTAAATGTTTACATTCCAAGGTGCAATAAATCACTGCATGCAAGGATTGAAAGAACACCCACCAATGCATTTAAAAGTTTTTGGTCATTTCTTGGTCACGCATGCATGCATTGTAAACTTTGACTAAGTTTATAGAAAAAAATCAAGATTCACAATATGAAATCAATATTGTTAGATGCATGATGAAATTAATTTTCATACCATATAGCTTTAGTATTGTAGATGTTGATATTTTTTTCTACAAAGTTGGTCAAACTTTATAAAGTTTGACTTTGACCAAATCTTATATGGAGACTAAAAAGAAACGGAGGGAGTACATTGACAAACACAGTTTTTTGGGGAAAACAAACACATTAATTGAGCACTTCTGCAAAATACAAAAAATATTCTACCACTCGCCATCTATCTTGTTGCTGAGATTTTTTATTGAGCCCTATAAACCGGAAGTGATGGAGCACATAACTTTGTATAGATCAAAGCAAGTTGCCGTATCGTCTTCAAGAATGCACTAAGGTACTTTCTTTTCCTTGAGAAAACAAGAAGCTTGTGTCTCAATGCACTGATAGAAAGAAACATAGTTTTTTGTGTGAAAGAAACTGCATTAGTATCGGAACATCAGAAGATAAGAGGAAGAAAAAAAATCTCTGTTTATTGTCTTAATTTTTATTCTTATTATATATAAATACTACAAGTTTGTTAATATGTATATTTAAATAGCTTGAAAGTATATATCACATGTAATATCATTGGGCATATTAGATCAATGTAATTACATTTATATAAGGAACTACGTTTTAATATGGAAAATTGGAAACGAAGAAGAGAAGAGAAAGAAGCAATCGAGAGTTTACAATATGCATTGTTTGCTCTTACTCTATGTGAACGCTAGAGGAATCCAGGGTTTATTATCTTCATATGTTGTATTATCGCCCAATTCTTAAGGAGTGCGATGCAAGAAGTAACTGGATTCAGGTGGGTGCTTGCTTTGATCTCAGATTTATTCTTTCCGCTAGATTCTGAAGGCTACCGTTCATGACTGTCGGTGTGGCTCAACTTGTCGCCTTAGCATGGGCATATTGTAGCTTGTGGAAGGAATCACCGCGCCTTGATAGTCTCACTGCTAATCTTTGCAAGTGGGAGGTAGCTCTTCCGGGGGGCTCCCATGGAATCCAGGATACCTAGGGGAGTCATTTGTCTGGTTTCAAGTGACGGGGTGGTGCTGCCATTGCCTTTCACTGTATCTTGTGTACTAACCGCTTGCTTCTGAGTGTTGTGCCGTTTGGTGTAACGGACCACATATTAAACATTGGATCTAAATTAAACTAGACGAAAACCCCCTTCCAGAAAAATAGTACATAGATTGAAAACGTATATAAGTAACTTAAACATGTTGATTAAAGAAGAGGAAATGATGATTCAAATGATAAATAGACTGGGGTGTAACTCTATAGATATATTTTCCATATCGGAAAGTTAAGTTGCAATATACGCAAACAGGCAAAATTATGGGTAAAAAATAGCAAGGGTGAACCATTTTTCTTTTTTAACCAAGAATCAAAATACACGTTAATGAAAATTTGTAGATACATAGTTCATATTCATATGTACATGTACAGATCAATCACCACCCCCGTGTCGCCCACCCCGCTGGCGACCCGGGCGAAACCCTAGCCACCGGGCGAGCTCCCTCCTCGCCAGATCTCCCTCCCCTCGCCGCCGCCAGCAGGCGCCGCCGGGCAAAGCCCGCGCTGCGTCGGCGGCGGCGGGGCACTCCGGTTCTCCCTCTCACGGTGCTCGGGCGTTGTGGAGCATCCGCCGTGGGAGCGCATGGTCGCCGTGGCAAGCTTGAGCTGGGGCTGCGCGGCGAGTGTGTATGGCGCGCGGGAGCGCGTGCAGTGCGCGGACGCAGGCGTGGGGATCTGGCTCTCATGGCGCGGCGGCGGCTGGCAGATCGGATCTCGGGGCGGCGGCCTCGATCGGTGGCGCGCGGTGCGGCCTGCCTGGCGGGCGGCACCCGCGGGTGCAGATGGGCGGCCTTCCACGGCTGCGTGGGCGACATGGAGGCGGCGGCGCTACGGCGGCTCCTCGACGGCCGACCAGAGTTCCATGGGAGGCGTTGTCTCCGACTCGATCTACTCTGGTTCGTGCTGGCTACGTTAGCGACTACGGTTGACGCCAATACTGCCTAGATGGATCTGGCGGGTGGGCATGGATCCGGGGGAAACTCCAGGCCTGCGTGGCGGCCGCACCAACGTCGACGCCCTCGGCACCGATTCCCTTCATGGAGGCTTCAGTGTGGATCCTACGCCACCCACCTCTGCCATGAGCGCAGGCGAAAGCCTCTGTTCCTCTGTTTGGGCGACGATGGCAGTTTGGTGTCGTGTTCCTTCCTGAAGGCGTCGGCCGGGAACTGCTCAGTGTGGTGTTGTTGCTGGTAGTCCGGAGTCGACACGAGATGGCATGTAGGTGGAGCGGTGTGGCATCAACCGTACCGTCGACGGTGGGTCTCGGTGGTATGGCGCAGTGGAGACTCGGCGTCTGATGCGTGGAGATGGACTCACGCAGGAGGAGGAAGCTGTCTGGCGTCATGGTGGCGTTGATGGCAGAGAGGCCTGGCAAGGTCGATGCATCAGTTCTGCTCTGATGATGGACCTATGGAAGATGGAGATGACGGCCCTTGCAGCGTGCGGTGCTCACTAGGAGTGTGCCGGACCGGTGTGGGACTCAATCCAGGTAGTGGCTTGGATGGGACACCCGGCTTTAGATGTTCGACTTTGGTGCGATGTCTGTTTGGTATTAGGCCCGGACATTTGGCACAACTTCATCAAGGGGATAGGAGTAGCAACAGCTGCCAAGATGGTGGCTTTAGCCTTATTGATGTATCACCTTGTATGGTCTTTGTGAATAATTAATAATATCGCTGCATGCATCGTCCAGATGCAGAGGCCGGAGGTACGTCCTCCTTTTCTAAAAAAAAAATATGTACATGTACAAAAGATATCAGATTTTTAATATTTTAGTTATATCTTTGAAATATTTTTAATACTCCCTCCATTTTTATATACAAGGCCACAAACTCAAATTATAGGTACCAAAGTAAAATTTAATGCATCTTTTGCAACACAACTTTTCTTTTCGTTTACTGGGATCATTAATACACCGCATGCATACAAGAAAACTGAGTGGAGGAAGTAGCTAAGTGTCATTATGACTGCATGTATGCAAGCATTAAACAAGTTGCTAGTACGAGGGAACATCATTAATTTTGCCTCGATTACTGTTGATGGCCTTGTATAGATGCAAAATGTATATTCCATAGTGGCCTTGTATAAGTAAATGGTGGGAGTACCAGGTTTCGATGGAGCTCCGGATCGAAAATAGCTTTTCGCAGTTTATTGAGGCCATGGTTTTGGGTACCGCCCGAGAAAACCGGTTACCGGGCGGTTACCGCGTTTCCCAGTACCCCATGAGAAATCAACTTCCCAAGCGAAAAATTCCGAAATTTTGAATTTGAATGAATTTTGAATGGATTTTTGATGAATTTTGTTCGGATTCAATTTTTTTTTTAAAAAATCATTCGAAATTTGCTCGGAATTTCGCGGTAACCGTGGTAACCGAGTTTCTCGGTGACCCACGAGAAAAAAGTGCCCCTCGGTAGCCAAAACCTTGATTGAGGCTAGTGCTCCCATGGCGATAAAATTTGTGAATATTCACAAGATATGTGTCTACAATGCATAAAAAAGTTTAAATCCAAATTCAAAATACACACGGTGAAACAAATCCATATGTGAGTGTAGTAACATTTTTATTTTGTCTTTCGTGACACTCTAGATTTGTCTTTTTTTTGTTTATGTGTATTTAAAATTTGGATTTAATGTTTCTAGAGATTGTAGACACATATCTTGGTAACATACACAACTTTTATAGGAGGTTTTGGAAATTTGAGTTTCCAGCAATCAAGTGCTCCCATTGCTTATGTACTACCGTGCTCCCATCCCACAAAATTTAATTGTAGAAGTTTCTAAAAATTCTGAATATTTTTGTGAATGTTCACAGGATGTGTGTTTACAGTATCCCTAAAAAGTCCAAATCGAAATTCCAAATAAAAATAGAGAGACAAAAAAGGTAAACACCGTATATAGATAGTGTCATTTTTTGCTTTTGTGTTATTACACACACTTAATGCTAGATTTTTCTTTTTTGATTCTCTATGGGTATCCCGAATTTGGATTTAAAATTTAAATAAACTGTAGAGACATATATTATTGTGAACATTCATAAATGTTTTTGCTTTTGGGGGAACGGGAGTTGATTCAGTAGCTTAGGAACAAAGTTAAGTTCACAAAATCACAAAGGAAATACATAAAAGTTATAGCCAGGGCCCCGATCAAGAAACAAATAGTCACACTTCATACAAATGCACAACACAATTCCTTCTGGGGAAAGTACGTACAACACAAATGGCTTTGACAAAAGGAAAGGTCACAACGCAAATCAAACTGATTGATTTATTCACGACTGAAACTCATCCACTCAGCAACACCCTGGCTCGTAATACTTTGGATGAGAGAGAAGACGTCAAGCTTGCACGGCCTTGGCCATTCCATATGCTGCGGCCGAAGCAAGGGCACCAATGAGAGTGGTCTGGAGAGCGCTGAGGAGAGGACGGCTCCCGGTGAAGCAGCCCTTGACGTAGCCAAAGAAGAGCAGCGCAGCAAGCGTGACACCGACCGATGTGAGCATGGCGTCTTTGGCAGTGGACATGAACATGTAAGGCAGGAGAGGGACCAGTCCGCCGACGACATAGGATAGCGCTATCGTGAAAGCGCTCTGCAAGGCTCTTCTGGGTTCCGGCTTCTCCAGTCCCAGCTCAAACCTGAACCAGTAGTCATATATATACTAGCAAATGAGTACACAATACATGTCTTTTTTCTTAAGAAAAATGAGGTTGAAACCCCCACCTCTATATCATTGTGATGCACAGAACCATTCTACCACAATACATGTCATGAACAATGCGACCTACGAGGCTATGACTCATGCATAACCATATACATAGTTACATACCTCATCATGAAGTCGAGCCAAGCTTCTGGCTTCCTCTGGAGGCCCCTCACCACGGGACCGTATTCATGCGGTTCGAGCCCATATTGTGACATGATCTCTCCTATCTCAGCAGCCTCTGTGGACGAGCAGGAGGGAAATCCAAGTACCGTGCATGTTAATTTGTAAGTACTTTTCCCTCTCAAAAAATTGTAAGTACTTCATAGTGTGGACATATGTTGGATGTGTTAATTACCGATGTCTGGGACGGTGATGATCTCCTCCTGCTCCCTCTTCATCTCTCGGTCGTAATGATCTGCGTCGCTCCTAGCTGCCAGGTACCTTTTTTTGTAGCAAAAGGAAAGTATGATCAGAAATCTATCTTTCTAACGCAGTAACCAGAGTGAGGGGTACTTGTCCTCCCAATCAGGACAAATCCAAATTTTATCCAGTTTCTTCAAAAGTAGGGGTCTCAAAATTATCCCCCAAGTAGAGCTTTTGCCAATCAAAGGTAAGTATTCCAATCTAAGACCAGCATGTTGTGAATTATTAACAGATGTTAATTCCAAATTCTAAGCGCATAGGATAAAAGCAATATGTGGTCAGGTCAAACTTCTAGGGCGACGATGCAACAAAACATAGGGTCATCTCGGTCACATATGTGGTCAGGTCAACTTCTAGGGCGACGATGAAACAAACTTAGAAGCAATTAATGAAAAAAGCTGGACCGAAAAATTGCATTCATATACCACTTGACAGTCATTGAATTTTGCAGATCTAATCACAGGAAACAGCTGCACGTGCGGTGCGTACGTACCCTCCGAGGCCCATGGAGATGGCGCCCGCTGCGACCTCGGCGAGGCCGGCGGTGAGGACGAGCGAGGATGGTGCGCTGGCGCCAGAGAGCCCGGCTGCCAGGGCGAAGGGCACAGTGAGCCCGTCAGCCACGCCCATGATCACGTCGCGCACCACTTCCCCCGCGGTGAAGTGATGCTCCGTGTGCCTGCTGCCATTGTCCAGCATCGGCCGCTCAGCGGCGCCGTCCATGGCCACGCGCGTCCCCTCCCCGCGCTCTGTATCGTACCTGCAGGCAGAGACAAGGACGTGAGAGGTGAGACAGGTGGAATCGATCGAGGTGGAGGGGCTGGCGGCCGGTCTGCACGCACGTTGTTCCTTCGATAGCTATAGCTTCAGGTGGACTCTTGTCTGCTCCGCTATACATACACATACCTCAATCCTTGTTATATAGGGATAGGTGCCCCTGGCTCCAGTGGGATATTCGTGGCCTGGTGGAGAGATCGAGCTGGTTCTCCTCTTCTTTTTTCTTTATTCAAAGAGGGGGTTTCTCTTTCTCCTCTGTTTTTATTAAGAAAATGTACATTTTTCATCTCTCAACTCTCTCAAAAGTATGAAAATGATCCCTTATTAACTTCAAAATTAGTAAAGCTTAGTTCCTCAACTTCTCAAACCGAATAACGTTAGACCCTCGTATCACTTCAGATAATGTCGTTGACGACATGACATTGTTTCCATCAGTAATTTCTATTTTCGAAAACGACATTTCTAACAAAGCGTTATTAATTATATCAAGGTTTAAAACACCCAAACCCCATGCATGTTCCTTAAGCAGACAAATTTTCTCCCAAGCAACAAAGTGATATTCTCTTATCACATCCTCTTCTTGCCAAGAAATCATGGCTCTAAAGTAATCTAAATTTTTTTCTGACACCAACAGGCAACTCATAAAAAAACATCATGTATAAAGGTACCGCGCTGAGGCGAGCGATTTACCTTGTCAACAACCAAGTTTATTCTCCATTTTGTTTTCAGCTCTCCCCAAGTCTTTGTTTTTAATTCTCATTTTATCAACAGGTATGTCTAGGTAAATCAGAGGCAACTCTCCTTTCCTAGATGTCAAAACACGACAATATTGATCTACTTTATAAAGAGCACCCCCAAAACAAAAACTTTTTCAAAAATAAAACTTCGCTCTTATGAAATTTGATTTGAAGGACAGACATTTGTTTGAAGGCATACAAAACAAATTTGAGTTTTTTTGCACCTTCCAAATCCCGTAAAGAAAATAAAATAGGACCCTCCTAATTGATGAACATTCGCCTGGGGAGGTGGCACATGCGAACGATTCGATGGCAATTTTAATTGTGATGAAGTGGGGAGAGGTGCCATTTTCTTCGGAAGACATGGCAATTTCTCCCTGAGAACATAATTTTTGTTTAAAAATTGCCGTCGTTTTATCTCTTCTCCTAGCTAAATCCACCATAAAAGAGGGTTCGTTTGCTACCTCCTTCGCAGGGAACGTCAGCTGGGTAACATTATCGAAAAAATATGGTGTCATCTGCTTATTGTGGTATGTCAATTTTACCATCAATGATATCACTAGCCAATTCTTCTAAGAGTGAAATACATAAAACCACCACAATAAATCACCGAACCTGTAGCTCTAGGTCGAGGCAGAGCAGAGGAGGACAAGGCATGGATCTGCAGCTCCGGTGTGGGAGGAGGCTGGTCGAGGACCTGCAGCTTCAGCTCAAGGCAGCGGAGGACGGGGCGCGTGCGGGGCCAATCGCGCTTGCGCGCTCAACATTCACTTTCCCGTTCGTAGCCCGCTCCTCATGTGGATCTCGGTGAGGGGCTCTAGGAGCAATCCTAGGCGGTCCCATCCTCGCAGCGCCGTGCCCACTGGGAGGAGCCCTGGATGGTCCCCTCTTCGCTCCGCATCTGCGTTCCTCTGGGCACGGCGGGACGGGGTAGCCCAAGCCCAGTCAGCGACCGTTGGCCGGCACGGGAGGCAGCGGGTGGACGTCTTCTCGCTCGCGTTCCACGCGGGGTAGCTTATGCAGGCCGACCTCGAGCACTGCGTTGACTACGTCGCGGTGTGAGGCGTCAAGGACCAGCAGCTTCGGCTCGAACGCGGCACACGCACGGCCAGCATCGCGCTGGCGCGCTCACCGCGCACTTGCCCATCAGGAGCCCGCTCGTCGCACGACTGTCGGTGTGGGGGCTCCACCTCACGGTATCCGCGCTCCAACGCCATGGTCGCCACGCTCGAGGTCATCTATCTCCATTCTTTGTCCATCACCGATACCGCACTGTGCGGCCTGCACTGGGTCGTCGCCGCCTGCCACTGCCTCTACGAACTCAAGCTCCGCTACTGCTAACACCTCCACCACATCGACTTCACCACCGACGAGGCCGCCAACCTCAGGAGCCTCACCATCTCGTCCAGCTCCATATCCACTAGGCTTCCCCTGTTTGACTGAACACAAGGTGCTTGATAGAATCCCAAAGAGAGAAAGGGGGAAAGAGGAAGAAGAAGACCAAATCAACATGCCCGTGTGGCACTTTTTTGCCAACTAAACCTAACAGGTGGACCCGAATGGTTTGTGACTTGGTCAAAGTCATTAGCATATACCGTCAGTGTGTTTTGCCACTGTCAATTCTTTTGTGCGGTAATTTTTGCGAAGAATTGTAAATTGGTGGTTTTCGCTAACAACACGCTATTGTGGTGGTTTTATTCATGTCACTCATCCTCTAGTTAGTCCCTGATACGTCTCCAACGTATCTATAATTTTTTATTATTTCATACCGTTATATTATTAATCTTGGATATTTTATTTTCATTTACTAGCAACTTTATATCATTTTTTGGGACTAACCTATTGACATAGTGCCCAGTACTAGTTGTTGTTTTTTGCTTGTTTTTTACTTTGCAGAATATCAATACCAAACAAAGTCCAAATGCCACGAAACTTTTTGGAGATTTTTTTCTGGCAGGAAGACACCCAGGAAGCTTCTGGAGGGCACGAGGGGATGCTCGTGGGGCCCAGTAGGCACCAGGACACGCCAGGGGCCTCCGGCGCGCCCTGGTGGGTAGTGGAGCCCACGGGCACCCCCTTGACCTACCTCCGCCTCTATAAATAGTCTAAAATACCAAAAACCCTAGGGGAGTCGACGAAATACTTTTTCCGCCGCCGCAAGTTACAGAACCACGAGATTCAGTCTAGAGGTCTTTTCCGGCACTCTGCTGGAGGGGCAACGATCACGGAGGGGTTCTTCATCATCCTTGCTGCCCCTTCGATGATGCGTGAGTAGTTTCCCGCAGACCTACGGGTCCTTAGTTGGTAGCTATATGGCTTCTTCTCTCTTTTTGATCTTCAATACAATGTTCTCCTCGATGTTCTTGGAGATCTATTTGATGTAACTCTTTTTTGCGGTGTGTTTGTTGGGATCCGATGAATTGTGAGTTTATGACCAGCTCTATCCATGAATATTATTTGAGTCTTTGTTGAACTCTTTTATGCATGATTGTTATAGCCTCGTATTTCTTCTCCGATTTATTGGTTTGGTTTGGCCAACTAGATTGATTTATCTTGCCATGGGAAGAGGTGCTTTGTGATGGGTTCGATCTTGCGGTGCTCAATCTCAGTGAGAGAAAGAGACATGACACGCATGTATCGTTGCTATTAAGGGTAACAAGATGGGGTTTATTCATACGTGAGTTTATCTTGTCTACATCATGTCATCGTTCTTATTGCATTACGCCGTTTTCCCATGAACTTAATATACTAGATGCATGCTGGATAGCGGTCGATGTGTGGAGTAATAGTAGTAGATGCAGGCAGGAGTCGGTCTACTAATCTTGGATGTGATGCCTATATACATGATCATTGTCTGGGATATCGTCATAATTATTTGCTTTTCTATCACTTGCCCAACAGTAATTTGTTTATGTTGGGGAACGTAGTAATAATGCAAAAATTTCCTACGTGTCACAAAGATCAATCAAGGAGATGCTAGCAACAAGTGAGAGGGTGTGCATCTTCATACCCTTGAAGATCGCTAAGCGGAAGCGTTACAAGAACGCGGTTGATGGAGTCGTACTCGCGGCGATTCAAATCGCGAAAGATCCGATTCAAGCGCCGAAAGGACGGCGCCTCCGCGTTCAACACACGTACAGCCCGGGGTCGTCTCCTCCTTCTTGATCCAGCAAGGGGAGAGGAGAAGTAGAGGGAGAGCTCCAGCAGCACGATGGCGTGGTGGCGGTGCAGCTCGTGGTTCTCCGGCAGAGCTTCGCTATGCACTACGGAGGAGGAGGAGTAGGAGGGGAAGGGCTGCACCAGGGGCAAGGGTTGCAGCTCCCATGCACCTCCCCACTATATATAGGGGTGGAGGGGGCTGGTTTCTTGCCCTCCAAGTCCATTGGGGCGTTGGCAAAGGTGGGAGGAAAGAAATCCCGTCCTTTCCCTTGCCCACCGATTATTATCCCCCCTTTTTAGGGATCTTGATCTTATCCCTTCGTGATATGATCTTATTCCTTCTAAGGGGGATCTTGGTGCGCCTTGACAAGGGTGTGGGGCCTTGCCCCCACTACCCACGTTCATGTGGGTCCCCCCATGCAGGTGGGCCCCACTCCGGAACCTTCTAGAACCTTCCTGATACAATACCGAAAAATACCAAACATTTTCCGGTGGCCAAAATAGGACTTCCCATATATAAATCTTTACCTACGGACCATTCTGGAACTCCTCGTGACCTCCGGGATCTCATCCGAGACTCCGAATAACTTTCGGTAACCACATAAAATTTCCCATAACAACTCTAGCTTCACGGAACCTTAAGTGTGTAGACCCTACGGGTTCGGGAACCATGCAGACATGACCGGGACGGGGTAGCCCAAGCCCAGTCAGCGACTGTTGGCCGGCACGGGAGGCAGCGGGTGGACGTCTTCTCGCTCGCGTTCCACGCGGGGTAGCTTATGCAGGCCGACCTCGAGCACTGCGTTGACTACGCCGCGGTGTGAGGCGTCAAGGACCAGCAGCTTCGGCTCGAACGCGGCACGCGCACGGCCAGCATCGCGCTGGCACTCTCACCGTGCACTTGCCCATCAGGAGCCCGCTCGTCGCACGACTGTCGGTGTGGGGGCTCCACCTCACGGTATCCGCACTCCAGCGTCATGGTCGCCACCATGGGCGGATCTGGGCCCCAGGCAGCCCAGGCCATTGCCTGGGGCGTGGGAATATTTCTCAGCCCATATTGCAAAAAAAAGTAGGTTTGGCCTGGGGTGCAGCCTACTCCTAAGCGCAGCCAGCCCAGGCCAACTGGCCCAGCCGCCCAGGCCTGCCGCTTCGCTGCCTGCACGACAGGAAGAAAGAGCCAGCGAACATGCCCAGCGAGCACGGATGAATCGGCCGCCACTTTCCCCCGAGTTGGACGAACCCTAGGCGACTGCCCGCCGCCGCACCGCCACCCACCCGCCGTCTCCCTGCCCGCCGTCGTGGCCATCCAGCCGGCCTGCTCCGGGGCAGCTCCCCTTCGATCCCTTCTGCTGTGTCAGGTTGCGCCGCGGCGGCTGCTGCCCTGTCCGGCGAGGCGGCAGGCTGCCAAGCGTCCGGCGAGGTGGGCGTTTGTCCTCAGAAGCCAGCCGAGCCGCAGCAGAAGCAGAGAGCAAAGCAAAGGTATTGCTTGATCCTTGATGTTTGATGCCACTGTTTTGTTTCAAGATGTCACTGTAAACTGTTTGATGACGATTTTCGTTGCCAGATGTGCTAGATGTCAATGTTGTTGCTTGATGCCATGTTTGATGATGATTTTCGTTGCTAGACATTTAGTAATTTTTGTTTCTATGTAATATTATAGGAAGAAACAAGACAATGAATTCTTTTTTTCAAGTTCGAACCACGGAACCGCGGAACAAAATGGGTGATGATTGGATGAATTATAGAATGGTATGTTACGTTGAGCGAGATGTATTTGTTAGAATTGAAGAATCAAAGATCATCGAGCGATTTCAAGGTTATCACATACGCAGACGCCTTTTGCCTCGTCTTGCACGTAAGTTTTGACATTTTGCATCTGTTATTAACTAGTTTTACATGCTATATTATGCACTGATTTCTATTTCAAAATTTATGATTGAAGGTTTAGCTTCTTCTGCTATGGAAGATGTAGCCATGGGAGGTTCAGATCACCCAATCCTTTGACTTGGTATCCAATCTTTTGTATCATCTATATATGGTACATATTTTTTTTTGATTTGTCTTACTTTATTAGTTGGCCCATCATAGAACAAATGCTGCCATTGAATATTATATTTGGTTTCTTATTAGTTATGCAACAAAGATTAAGTTTTGTATGCCTTGAAACTGGAATTTTTTTAGATAGTTTTTAGCCCTTAGTTTCTCGCCTGGGGCGTCTGCCAATCCTGGGTCCGCCACTGGTCGCCACGCTCGAGGTCATCTATCTCCATTCTTTGTCCATCACTGATACCGCACTGTGCGACCTGCACTGGGTCGTCGCCGCCTGCCACTGCCTCTACGAACTCAAGCTCCGCTACTGCTAACACCTCCACCACATCGACTTCACCAGCGACGAGGCCGCCAACCTCAGGAGCCTCACCATCTCGTCCAGCTCCATATCCGCTAGGCTTCCCCTGTTTGACTGAACATAAGGTGCTTGATAGATCATAGAATCCCAAAGAGAGAAAGGGGGAAAGAGGAAGAAGAAGACCAAATCAACATGCCCGTGTGGCACTTTTTTACCAACTAAACCTAACAGGTGGACCCGAATGGTTTGTGACTTCGTCATAGTCATTAGCATATACCGTCAGTGTGTTTTGCCACTGTCAATTCTTTTGTGCTGTAATTTTTGCGAAGAATTGTAAATTGGTGGTTTTTGCTAATAACACGCTATTATGGTGGTTTTATGCATCTCACTCATCATCTAGTTAGTCCCTGATACGTCTCCAACGTATCTATAATTTTTTATTGTTTCATGCCGTTATATTATTAATCTTGGATATTTTATTTTCATTTACTAGCAACTTTATATCATTTTTTGGGACTAACCTATTGACATAGTGCCCAGTGCCAGTTGTTGTTTTTTGCTTGTTTTTTACTTTGCAGAATATCAATACCAAACAAAGTCCAAATGCCACGAAACTTTTTGGAGATTTTTTTTCTAGCAGGAAGACACCCAGGAAGCTTCTGGAGGGCACGAGAGGACGCTTGTGTGGCCCACTAGGCACCAGGACACGCCAGGGGCCTCCGGCGAGCCCTGGTGGGTAGTGGGGCCCACGGGCACCCCCTTGATCTACATCCGCATCTATAAATACTCTAAAATAGCAAAAACCCTAGGGGAGTTGACGAAATACTTTTTTCGCCGCCGCAAGTTCCAGAACCACGAGATTCAATCTAGAGGTCTTTTCCGGCACTCTGCTGGAGGGGCAACGATCACGGAGGGGTTATTCATCATCCTTGCTACCCCTTCGATGATGCGTGAGTAGTTTCCCGCAGACCTGCGGGTCCTTAGTTAGTAGTTATATGGCTTCTTCTCTCTTTTTGATCTTCAATACAATGTTCTCCTCGATGTTCTTGGAGATATATTTGATGTAACTCTTTTTTGCGGTGTGTTTGTTGGGATCCGATGAATTGTGAGTTTATGACCAGCTCTATCCGTGAATATTATTTGAGTCTTTGCTTAACTCTTTTATGCATGATTGTTATAGCCTCGTATTTCTTCTCCGATTTATTGGTTTGGTTTGGCCAACTAGATTGATTTATCTTGCCATGGGAAGAGGTGCATTGTGATGGGTTCGATCTTGCGGTGCTCAATCTCAGTGACAGAAAGAGACATGACACGCATGTATCGTTGCTATTAAGGGTAACAAGATGGGGTTTATTCATACGTGAGTTTATCTTGTCTTCATCATGTCATCGTTCTTATTGCATTACGCCGTTTTTCCATGAACTTAATACACTAGATGCATGCTGGATAGCGGTCCATGTGTGGAGTAATAGTAGTAGATGCAGGCAGGAGTCGGTCTACTAATCTTTGACGTGGTGCCTATATACATGATCATTGTCTTGGATATCGTCATAATTATTTGCTTTTCTATCACTTGCCCAACAATAATTTGTTTACGCACTGTATGCTATTTTCTTGAGAGAAGCCTCTAGTGAAAACTATGGCCCCCAGGTCTATTTCCTATCATATATTAAATCCAAAATACCTTGCTGCATTTTTTCTTTATTTATTTTATTTTGTATTTTTCTTAGATCTATTTATCAAAACCTATACAATTTAATTTATGTCAATACCGTTGAGGGATTGACAACCCCTTCACGCATTGGGTTGCAAGTATTTGTTGTTTGTGTGCAGGTGTTGTTTACATAGTGTTGCTTGGTTCTTCTAGTGGATTGATAACTTTGGTTTCATAACTGAGGGAAATACATACCTCTGTTGTTCTGCATCATCCTCCCTCTTCGGGAAAATACCAACGCAGATTACAAGCATCAGGAAGAATTTCTGGCGCCGTTGCCGGGGAGACATCATCAACATCTATCAAGTACCTACGCATAAACTCACATCTCCTTGAAATTACTTTATTTGCCATTTGCCTCTCGTTTTCATCTCCCCCATTTTTAAAAAGTTTTTACAAAAATACAAAAATATTTTTTGTTTGCCTTTTTCTTGTTTGATCTTTTGTTTGCTTGCAATCTTGTTTGCGTAGTCACGATGTCTCAATAAAATACCAAATTGTGTGATTTTACCAATACTAATAATAATGATTTTATTAGTACTCCTATTGCTCCTCCCGCGGCTAGTGCGGAGTCTTATGATATTAATGCCGCTTTGTTGAATCTTGTTATGGAAGAGGAATTTTCCGGTAATCCTAATGAGGATGTCACGTCCCATCTAAACACTTTCGTAGAATTGTGTGATATGCAAAAGAAAAAAGATGTGGACAATGATATTGTGAAATTAAAATTATTTCCATTCTGTTTGCAGGATCGTGCAAAATTTTGGTTTTCATCTTTGCCACGAAATAGTATTGATTCTTGGGATAAGTGCAAAGATGCTTTTATTAATAAGTATTTTCCTCCCGCGAAAATTATTTCCCTTAGGAACCAAATTATGAATTTTAAGAAACGTGAACATGAACATGTTGCGCAATCTTGGGAAAGAATGAAATTAATGCTAAGAAATTGTCCTACTTATGATTTAAATCTATGGATGATTATACGAAAAAATTATGCGGGATTGAATTTTGTTTCTAGAAATCTTTTAGATTCCGCCGCGGGTGGTATTTTTATGAAAATTACTTTGGGTGAAGCTACTAAATTGCTTGATAATATCATGGCAAATTATTCACAATGGCATACCGAAAGGGCACCTACTAGTAAAAAGGTTAATTCTGTTGAAGAAATTAGTACTTTGAGTGAAAAGTTGATGCACTTATGAAATTGGTTGTTGTAAAAATGCTCCTATTGATCTTAATGATGTGCCTTTGTCTACTTTGATTGAGAAAAATAGTGACCCCGTAGATGTGAATTTTGTCTCACGAAACAATTTTAATAACAATGCTTATAGAGTAATTTTAATCCTAGGCCGTTTCCTGGAAATTCCTCTAATAATTATGGCAATTCATATGGTAATTCTTATAATAATAATAATAATAATAATATAATAATAAATAATAATAATAATAATATAATATAATAATAATAAAATATATAGGATGCCCCTGATCTTGGGAGTAATATTAAAGAACTTATCAATGCTCAAAAAGTTTTCAACAATACGATAGAAGAAAAATGAATAAGATGATGATATGTCTAGGAGTTATGATAGAATTACTCATGATGTAGAAAATCTAAGATTAAAATTTTTCCACCAAAGGTTTATGTCAATGTAACACCCCATGTCATTAGCCAGTGATCACCTTAGTTATTGCCAGTGTATGGTTAACAGTGCCTAATCATCATTTGCATCATATTGCATTTCAACTACTCTAACTCAAAAATACAAATTAAATTAAATTGGAAATAAAAGTCGTTCAAATCAGAAAACAAAATTGTTCATTAAATAGCAAGTAAATTAGAAACAATTCTAAAATTGAAACCCATAATTGGAATTGGGTAAGTGACTCAAACATCCTCAAACAGTGACTAAAGACAATATTTATTAACCTTTTATTTAATCTAAATTAAATATGAAATTGTGTTTTGCCCAAACTAGTTTTTGGAGATAGGGAATAATGCACTGCTAATTATGAGCTAGGTTACTAATTTTGTAAAAGTCATTTTGAGGCCAAACTATTTACAAAACAGAAAATAAGAATAAATAAAAACAAAAAGACAAAAGGAAATAAAACAAAAATAAAAAGAAGACAACCCCCCCCCCCCCGGTCCAACTGGGCCACGGCCCAGCCAGGCCGGCCCACTCCCACCCCCT